>CM039679.1:145590848-145640664 GCA_022537955.1 Schmidtea mediterranea | reverse complement strand
GTTAAATTTAAAATATTCGATTTTCTGATACTATTCTTAAGATTTATTCATATTATAATATCTTTATATTTATGATACAATAGTGTCAAACCCTTTGAAGTTGTGGACTAAATAAAAACTTTGCAAACATTTCGCGCGCCAAATGTCAAAATACCTTTATATTCTAGACTAGCGAGATTAATTTTTTTTTAATTGATTACTTATATAAGTATTTTTTACTACAACACTCAACCAATGGTTAGATCTGTACAGTTAGATAATAACAGTTGGAATTAAAAATTGCATTTTCTCGTAAAAAACATAATAAATAAAAAATATGGTAGGGTGACTGCAAAGTTTTCATTATGGTCGCGGGACACAATTACACAAACGGCGGACTAAATTAAATATTAATAATTTTTTTTTAATTATTTATAAAAGACATTGTATTTTCAACAAAATTTGACTATAAATCAGATTTTGTAGAAAATTCAATGTTTTTTATAAATAAAAATAAAAGGAAATCAAAGGTGAAAAACAAGAACGTCCTTATAATTTTTTTTAATTATATTATAAGAACTTCTTTAGATTTTCACCTTTTATTTTTTTTCATTTTTTAATTACATATTTATTAAAAAATGTTTGATATAAATCAGTTAAGATATCGACGTTTTTTGATATTCATGAATTTTCGGCACATCCCTTTTCAAGTGATTTAGATCATTCTCTATTGATTTTATATATAATGGGAAAAATTTATTTTATTTTATATTTCATATTGATTTTATTGGTTAAATTTCATTTAATTAATATTAAAATTTTTTAAAATTATATTTTATTACAAATTTAAAGTGTTCCTTAATCTAAATTAGCGGAATATTGATGGATATTCAACTAACTTAAATTCCAAGGGCACATTAAACTTCTAAAATTGCAGTCAAAAATTTATTTAATTGTTAATGTAAAAAAATATGAATTTTTAAAAGATTTTTGTTTTAAATAACATATAGCTTACCAATATTTGTTTTTCCTAGTATATTCATTGAAAATTTCTGATAGCTTTGTAAATGCAAATAAAAGATAATTCAACCGTAAATTCTTCAAGTAAATCGCAATCAAATCAGTTCAGTTCAACATCAATGGAAACTTTTTCTTTTGGTATTAATTCGAAGTTAAACAATAAAATGACATTAAGAAAAAATAAAGAAATTAATGATAAATTTCACAAATCGGCAGTTAAAAAATCGACTCAATACTTTTTTCTGGATTTTAATGAGAATAAATCTCAAAGAGCCGCATAGACTAATTTTTCGTCTGATGAAGAACATTGAACTAACTGATCCTCACAGTCAGCCAACTGAACCGGAGCGGTACAATGTTGATGATATAAATGATTACCGGTACTTGTCTCGGCAACTCCACTACTTGATGAGATGAGATCGAGGTCATTCTGACCAGCAACACTTGAGATTCCACTAGTACTTGAAGATGATGCAATGGTGCGACTACTTTGAATTTGATTATTGTTACTACTATTATTATTGGAAACGGAAATATTATTATTATTGTTTGGATTGTTTGAATTATTGATATTATTATTGGACAAGGAACCATTTGTTAACGAGCCACAATTTGTGAAACAATTTACGATATTGGCTACCGAGGCCTGATTGCATATGAGCCTTTGCTGTTGAGGATCTGTGATTTGCACAATGTTTCCTGCTTGTCCGATATTTGACCCAGAAATTGGAATAACAATATGTGTAGCATTTGAGTTATTCAGTGATGAAAATGCACCACTTTGGGATTGATGTGGAGATGTATGTTGATTTGAGATATATGCAAGTGTAATATTTTGATTTCCCATTATACTCTGATTTGAACTTAACCCTATTGTCTGATTAGGTTGCTGTGAATTTGGTGCTACGGAATAGCCAAGTATAGTAGCCTGATGAGCATTCCCGGCTTGAGTATCGTTGGTGGTGGAAATAATACTTGAAGATCCACTCTGATTATTTTGACCATTACTATTATTAGCTATAACTACATTATCGCTAGAAGATGGAGTCATAGAACAACTTGGTTGACATAAGGTATCTTGTTGTAATAAAGGATCACTACCATTGCTGTTTAATTGATCACTTGTTAGATTTTCAGACAAGCAATTAGCGATTTGTTGGAATTGAATATTCCCAAAACTGCCATTGATGCCTAAATATTAATTACATAAAATTCCATTAAACAAACGCGTTATAATATCAACACAAAAATACAAAAAAATACAAAAAGATACAAAAACAGAACAGCAAGAGATTGGAATTTCTCAAGAAATTTTATTACACCAGAAGTTGAAAAAGATTTCTGGTCCTCATTTAACACATTGTGATCGGGCAGTTTTCGGCCGCGTACTAGTGCTGGTAACGGGTGATTTTTCGCGTAATTTCGCGCTAACGTAGACCTCTAGAAAAATTGCGATAACTTCAAAAATATTTGTTTGATTTCAATAATTCTTTTTGCAAATTATTTATTTTATTTCATTTTATTTTATTATATTTAGAAATGTATTCTTCATCGTTAAACTAGTGCAGAATTTCACATAAAGCAGGAAAGTTTTGAAAAAAATAATATTTTTTTACATAACATCCTTTATTTTACAAATTATACACAAAAATTATTTCTAGATGTAAAATAAAAATTAGTATTGTTTTAGGGTGTGATATCTTTCAAAACATTTGCCCCTGTGTAGGGGAACTTCACAAAATTTGCATATGAAGCCCATTATATGTACCGTTATCTTCGACTATTTTTGTGATGAATAGCACTACATCGGTACCCACCGTACACCCCATCTATTGTTCTCAAAACTTTTTTACCTGCATGGCTACAACCCTACAGATATATATATATATATATATATATATATATATATATATATATATATATAGCGAAAACTCAAGTATATTGGAACCCGTATTTTAACGTGATCCGAGCTCCACTAAAAATCTATCAAAAACGTATAAATACGTGATTCGCTCTCTAGCATTAATTTGCTAAACACGTATCAATACGTGATCCGATTACAATGTGTTAACTCTCAGAAATTCTGGAATTCAAGAAACATTATAATTTCTCCACAATTGCCGATAATGTCTCAAAATACTTATTTTGTATTTAAAAACCATTGTTGTGACTATTTATCACTAATATATATCACTAATAATATATCAGAACACAATTTTGATCTCGTTTATCAATTTACATGTAATGGGTGTAATGCCACATACATTGGAGAGACTTCCCGTCATCTATGTACTCGAGTTCTAGAGCATTGTCGGTTGAAGGATTTGACCAATATTAGTGAGCATAATAGAGGCTGTAAAAGTGAAATAGTAATGTCTGATTTTAGAATTTTGTTGAAAAGTTTTAATAATTATTGGGAACGCGTGATATGTGAAGCATTTCTGATAAGGTCATTGGATCTAAAGATTAATGTGCAAATGGCTATGATTTTGAATGTTTTTAAATAGTTTAAGTATGTTAAATCATGTTGTGTATTGTTTTTTAAAAATATTTTATTTTAATATTAAAATAATTTAATTTATAAAATATTACATTATTTTTAAAACTATAATATAGATAAAAAAAGTTATAATATTTATAAAAAATAACGTTTTAAAATTAGTTAAAAGTATTTAAGTATATTTTTTAAGTGTTTATTTATTAGTAAATTAAATTAATATTAAAAAAAAAATAAATTGTTTAAATTATAAGTTAATTCATAATATTTTTAGTTGGTTTTTTTGTACCTGAAGATGTCAGTTATGTTGTCGAAATATATGATACGAAGAGTTTTTTATTGGCGTTATCTTTTAATTAAATCGTTGCCAAATTTATTTAATTATTTATTAATAACAAATATAACTATCTAAATAAGGGGTCTAAAACACGCGGCCCTAAACGAAGCACATGGATTTTGTAATTTAACCAAACTTATATAACAATTAAAATCACGATAAGCTTTAAAATTTGAACTTTCTTTTAAAATTATTTTATTTGAACGATTGTGTCTGCTTACAACTCAATAAAGGCTTCAGTACGTAATTCTAATAATATTATTGAATAATATTATTTATTTATTCTTTAAAATTTTTCGGGATTATGTCTTTTAATCATTGTATAAAGATTTTAAGTAGTCGGCACTGGGGTTATGCTTTTACTCACACACGGCCCGCACTAGTCTTTGAGTTTAAGACCCCTGATCTAAATTAAGTTCCACTACATTATTATTTACTTAGACTTACATTTTTATTGTCAAATCTCACTTAATAATTGTTGATAAATGAATTTTTTCAGATAGTTTTGTCTGTTGACAATTATTTTAATAAAAAAGTACTACCATAAAATTTAAAATTGTACTTTATATACCAATATACTGACTTTTTGTAAAATAAACTTCTCGAAAATTCCTGCCGCGGGAATTTTGAATCCCAATTTTTAACAATATAATAAACCAATAAAAATTCCCATTAAAATCACAAGTAATTTTTGTTTATTTTTTGAAATAATGATAATCTAGCGGCAAAAACCCAGTCAAAAACTTGAATGGATTATTTATTTACAAAAATATCAAAATAATTTAACAAATCATAAATTAAAAATTTACTATTAAAACAATATTTATGTTATGCGAAGTTTCCAGTAACAGTCGACTAGAAATATATAAAACATAATTTTCAGATTAGCAATTAATTACATACGAAGTTCCACAACAGTAATAAATCTTTGAATAAAAAGAGAAATTAAAACTTAATTAACAAGACTTAGAATTTTCAATTTTAAATCTCAATAATTTAAAAACGTTAATTTGCCTAATGGATTTCATTGTACTTTGAAAATCACTGAAATTTAACTAAAATTATAAGTGATTTTTCAAAATAACATAAAAACTATACGATAAAATTGAAGTTTGAAATATTATCCGACATTTAGAAATTAAAAATTTACAACTTTTAAAAGCATCGAAGTAAAAAATTTTGAGAATTTAAATTTTTTTTTGTTAAACTTTGATCTGTTTCATGTTTTATTGACTTAAATTACTTAATTAAATTGACTTAAATACAACAGCCATCTGTTTATTTGGCTCCCTACAAACATATAATTGTAATGTATAATTAGCACAAAAACAGTCGGATTATTGTTTGTATTTAAATAATATTAATCATCAAAACATGAAAACAGATCAAAGATTACCGGAAAAAAATTAAAATCAATAATAGCTTAAATAATATTAGGAAAAACTTTAATTTTTAGTTTAATAAATATTACTGCTGAAACTGTAATGATGTTGCGCAATAATCATCTGAATATTCTAAGATGTGTGTGGGGAGGGCAAATCTATTACATCATTTGTGGGAAATCGTCGTGATTATTCCCACATATTACGTTGCGGTAATTTAGACAATCATTTATGATTGGCAACAAATAAACTTATTGTCTTATTCGTTAATTATTAGAAAATGTCACTAAAACATTCACTGTAAGACATGTTTCGACAGTATCACTATTATCATCATGTATTAAGAAAACTACATAAATTTTAATTTGCTTATTCGAAAATAATTATCAAAAATTTTAATAATCACCAAACAAATTATTTAATTATTTTTTAAATATATATTTATGGATATAAATCAAATTAAATATTAATTCATTTTATATTAAATTATTATAAGTGAATATTTATTGTCAATATTACCATTAATTATTCAGATTATTTTCGTCACAAAAAAAATATTTTAATAATAAGAATAGTTTTAGAAATTAATAATAACTATTAAATCTTTCATCAATATCTTCTGATTTTATCTTTTATTTAATTCAATAATTTTCATTTAATTTTAAGACAAAACAAATTTTCACCCGCACACAATATTTCGACACAGCTTTTATCATATCCATTCTTAAGTTCTTGGTAACAATCGACTGAAGGAATTGAATACTAGTGAAAACCGCCTTAGAATTATGGACCCAGTTGCAAAACATCGTTAATTTTGGGTTTGATAAAGTTTCTTCTTAAATTTCATTTTTTATGTCCAATAAAAAGATTTATCTCTTATCTATTAGTCGATCTAAGTTTTTCATATATCTAGTCTGTGTATGCTTGCATAATCCCATATTAAATGTCCTTTATGTTGAAAATTGAAGTACTTGAGGAATGTAAACTGAGCTACTTGCTCTGTGGGTGGGTTACTGTAGTTTGGCTTTTTAATGTTTAATATTGATTCGATCAATGAACACTTTGTAGGCGACTGCTTGTCAAACAACTTCGCTGTTTTAGAGTTTGAAAAGAGTTGTAGAAATTCATAGGAACAGTTCATGGCGCTTCATAAACCAAGTTGATGATTTAAATCCGAAATCAAGGATTAAATCTGAGGAAATAGCATGTGCTAATTGTTTATGTCTATTCGATTTATGACAAGACAGTGAGATCTTCAATAGACAATCCATTCAAATATTGAATCTTCAAGGGTTTCAATTGTTTTTTCTTCCTGCTGTTGTTATGCGAAACTTTAGAGTATCATCAGAATCGAGTTACATGCCATTTAAACATCGCCACAACATTCTTTCATCAATATACCCTCAAGTTTACATTCAAATATTTAAAAGCATAACAAACCAAGTGTTCACAGCATTTTGCATATTAATTTTCAGATTCAATGATCTTATCAACTATACTATATATTTCATACGTTCCCAATAATTAGTATAATAAAATCACCCACAAAAATGTTTGAAAATAAAAATTTTAAAATATTTTAAAACAGTTCAGAAAAAATGATGTGTAAATAAACTTGATTTCAGTTGTGTATCAATTTTTTATCATCATATTCATTCATTTTTGTACGGCAATCATTTAATTTTTTATTAAATTTTTAATTAATTGTTAATTGATTTTTATATTGGTTTCTACTAGAGGTCGATCAATTAAAAAAATATAAAAACATTTATCTTTTAATCTATAATGTTGACTATAATAGTGAGACCAAATACAAATGTTCATTATTTATTCAAACGTCTATTATGATGCTCATTGATCCGATTCATTCCGTCAATAATTTCCAAGAACTTGATACCTTTATCACATGGTGTCACAAGCAGGATTTGAATCATTTCTTCGAGGCAAAATTTAATAATTCCTAGGCATCAAGAAACTAGTATAAGGAGGTCATATTTCAACAGATAATAAGAAAATTCGATATTTATTATAAGATTTGAAAGAAAATGGTACAAAGAAATTGAAAATTAATTTTTAGGGTTATTTAGGGTTTGAAGAAGTGCGAATATCATTCACTTTTTGATTTATTAAAAACCAATGGGAGGGATAATATCAAAGCTAAGAGTAGTTATTTGGCTTAAAGTATCGAAATTAAATTCTGAAATTAAAATTCAAAATTTCATTCAGCACTTTAACCATCATGGCACATAGGATAATTAATAAAAATAAAAACAACAAACCAATAGGTGCTTGGATTGCTATTGGTTGAGAGAACGCTAATGGATTTACTATCTGAATTTGTTGCTGTTGCTGTTGCTGTTGTTGTTGCTGTAAAAGCTGCTGGAGAGTGGCTGCAGTGCATATGATTTGTTGTTGACAACCAACGTTGTTGTTATTTGCTTTCTGATAAAATAAATTGGACGGTTGTGTGATTATTTGAGGCGATCCTTGGACACTTATAGTATTATTATTCCAGCTTAATCCAGATGAATTTGATGAATCGTTATTCGATGAATTGTTTCCGATGACTTGGCTAGGTTGGATTAAAGCAAACGTGTTGCCTCCCCAGGGCATGATTGTCGCTGTTGCTGATTGATTATTCGCAGCGGCTAAAGCTGTCAGTTGAGGAACAGATAGTGTGGCGCTCTGTTGAATAATCGGAGATGATGTTGTTAACATATACGTTTGACCATTTGCGTCTTGTTGAAGAATAATGGGTTTGTTGGTGGCAACTGAGGTGTTGGCTATTATAAGCATATTCAAGCGTTTGTTAAAAACAATTTCGTTGAAATTTGTTAGTGATATTTATTAAAATTAAACTATTTTGTAAGTCGTGAGTAGAATAATGTTACACATGAATACATTTAAAAGGCTTGTTATAAAAAATGATCATAAATAGTCTATTTCTCTACACTTTAGAACACTATTTCTCATACTTATTAGCTAAGTACCCCTGTATTAATTGTTGTCCTCAGCGCCCAGATAAATTTATTAAAATATTCCCACAAATTTTTTGTATTGTTTGGATTTTATGAAAAGTTCAAATTTCTTTTTACTTAGAAAAAGGAATTATTTATGGTACATAAAATAATAATAGTAATACTAATAATAATAATAATAATAATAATAATAATGTGAAATTTTAATTTGGTGTTCTGTAAAGTGAGCACTTGTACACTTTCACACCTTTATCTCCTCAGTAGGAAATATATTTTTGATACAACAGGTTTTGAATTTTGGACCCAAAGGTGGCAATATTCGGATTCAAAGTACAAAATTACATAGGTTAAAGTCTGATTACAAAAATAAACCTTTCGTCTAAGGCCTGCAAGTTATAGCAAAATATATTCAATTTTCTCCAAACTTTTTAAATTATATATATCTGCTAATTGAATTTCTACTTCATTTTCATTGATTTCTTGAGCAAATTCAGGGAAAGCTGTTTTGACTTAATTTAAAAATAAATCAGAAAGTTTACACGGATTCACATCCATTTTGTCATTACAGTTATTAAAATAGATGCAAATGTTTTGACTGGAGCAAAAATAAAAACCATTGTAAATTTTTACATGATTATTACTGATCATTTCTCTTTATATTTGAATTAGAAAGGAGATTTTAAATTTCAAACTGTGAAAATTTGAAGTCAAACTTGACATTTACTCTCCCTTCTCACATCATACAATTAACACGTGAACCAGGAAAGAAAAAGTGCTGCACAGTTTTCACTGGTAGAAGCAAATAACTGCTAAAACTACAATATTTTATCAGTAAATCAATGTATTGTCATTGCAAATGTTTTGTCATAAAACTTGTTTAAAAGTAAGTTTGTAGTACAAGTATATAAACAATAAAACCCACACTAACGGCTATAGTTTACAGGCGGTTTAATAAGTCAAATATATAATTCAAGTTCATAATTAAGTTTCTAATTTAGAAAATATGTAAATTTTGCAACTGGAGCTCACTTGTATTTACTAATCATTTTTGTTAACGATGCCTTTCTCTTTATTTTACTTTTATCGTACAAGTTTCTCCGTGCTCTTCTTTCAAAATTGATGAAAACATAAACAGGTTTAGCAATCGTTTTCACTCAAAATAGCCACTATTTTCTCTATTGAAGTCCTATTTACTGTCTGTCGGTTTCATGAGTTTTCTTACAATAACAATTAAATTTTTATCAAACAATTCTTATTAGTATTCCTGATTTCTCGACTTTTTTCATTTCTCGAGAAGAGGAAAAATAACACTGATTCGTCACGAAATCTCGAGAAATAACAAAAAAAAATTAATTTAATTTTTTTAAACATTTTATTAAAAAAGCCAAAATTATTTAAAAACATAAAATAACAATTTATTGCACTTTTCATTTAAGCATAGGTTAATTTTACTCAATTTTCTCGGTTGTTTACAATAAAAAATTTATAAATTAATAATTATTCTGAATTAAATACTTTATCAATATTGAAAATTATTTTAACTTTTTTTATTAATTTTCCGTAAACTTTATGTTAGCATGAATGAAATAAAATTCAGTTGAAATTTCCTACTATAAATTAAAAGATAATTATTTTGACTTTATAAAGTAATTGTAGAAGTAAATTTAAAGACAGTAAAATATTTTACAATGAAATCGAAAAAATAAAGTTTTATATAAATAGAAATAATAAAATTTCTCGAGAATTCAAAACCTGAAAATTGAACTTTTCTCGAGAAGGAGCAGTTATTATTGAGCTATGTATTTCTACTTTATTTCATTTCGTTTTTTCATTCGATCTCAATACTTGTATTACACATCTTTGTTGATGTTGCAGTTTTTTATCACAATTAAACATCCGTAAAGTCATAACGATTGTGAGGTATTTTAATTATAAATTAAAGTATTACTGTACGTTGAAATCCTTACTTATGCATTAATTATTTTTATATAAACTCCTCAAACAAATTATTATGAATTTGTTTAAATATATTATTTTATTAAAAATAATAAACATTGCATTTAAAATATTGCCTTTTTAATGATTCCAATTAACACCAGAAGTTCTGTGGCTAACAACAATATCACAAAATAGTTTTGTGAAATCGTGAATCTCACATGCTACATGCAACCTGGGATTCTTTGGATAGCCCCCTTTCAAGATAACCTTTGCAGATTATGTGACCAACTTTTTTGTGAACCTTACAGAAATATTTAACTCTTGGATGTATGGAAAACAGGTGATCCTTCTTATCATTTACCTCGAACTATGAAACAACATGATATCAGTGATGTGTTTGAAATTATTCGGTGCAATTGAAAAGCATGGTAAAGACATAATTTTAGAAACTTTTAGAATTGTAGATCAAAAAATATTGATTCAAATGACGAAGTGCTGAATATACATGATAGTAATTTCTAGGACAGTAATTTCAAATTCAGTCAAGATATTATTAATTAATTTTCTCTTGTTAGATATAAAAATAAAATCTACATATTTAATGTAGAAGATTAATTTTTTTCAAGTTCATAATATTCAGATGTTTGATAGGTTTATTCAACGGTAAGCCTTTATCGGAAAAGCGAAATTTCCATTAAAAAAATTTTATTTTAAAAGTTCTTATAATTTTTTTGAAGTCATTAAAATAATTAATTTTTAACAAATTTAATTATGTTTTATTTTTATGCGTTTTAATAAGCTAAAATTCGCCAATTAATAGAAAAATTATGTTCGAATTTTGTGTTTATCCTAAAACAGTTTATTTAATAAATTTTATACATATTTAAAGATTTTCGCAGAGAATTATTAGATCACAATAAATCAATAGTTTTTTTTGTTTTTTAGTAAATCTTTGAAAAAGCCTATACAATTTTTAGGGCAAAATTAAGAAATTTTGGCAAAAATAATGAACAATATTAATAATTAAAAAAATAATGATAATATAAAATATTAATAATAATATTAATAATAATATTAATAATAATATTAATAATAATAATGTTAATAATAATAATTATAATAATAATAATAATAATAATAATAATAATAATAATAATAATAATAATAATAATAATAATAATAATAAATATATAAAAATTTAAATTATATAAAATCCAGTATTTATGATTTTAAAATTAAAACTAACATTTATTGTTAAGTGTGAGAAAAGTATTCTGATTGGCAATGTTGAAACTTCCTAGTGAACTGTTGAACAGGAAATCACTTGGAACTAGACTAATGACACCATTTGATTGATTTAACAATGCGACTGGAATTTCTATTTGGGAAGAGGAATCATCGGGTAATGTTGTTGGTGTCATGTCATGGGTTGTAACCCCATAATCAGTATCTTTCGCTTTTCAAATATATAATGTTGTAAATAAAAATCAAAAATTCGTAAATACTTGAAGAAATGGAATTAGATTTCTGGGTTTGGATATTATTCATGATTGTTTTACTTTTACGGGGTTTTGTCATTCCAATCAGCTGTTCAGATCCAGTTACAGCCATCAATTGTTCAGCTTTCCGTTTCCTTCGACGTTCAGCTTTACGCAAACTTTTAGGATCAGGTTGAGTGACTCTGAATTCAGTATAATCGGTGAAAATAACTTCTTGATCATTGAGATGAGTGAGACGACCTTTGACATAGTCTCTTAATTTCCGGAGAGCAATGAAAAATGGTAATTTATCTTCAGCGCGAGGTAATTGTGCACATCTGGCACTAGACGATGGCATCACAAAAATTACCTGATTAGATATTGAAAATAATGCGTGTATAATATAGAATATAATGTATATATATTTTACATAATATAGTATGTATTATAATGTATTAAAATGTATCAAAATGTATCAAAATGTATTATAATGTATTATAATGTATTTTAATGTATTATTATGTAGTATAATGTAGTCGGACGTAGCTAGGTGGCATCGGGGGCATTTGCAAACCCCCCCAAAAAAAAATTATAGGTTATCAAATATAAATCAGGGATGAAATATTTTAATAAAACTTTTGTTTTGGTTTTGTTATGTGAATTGTATGAGAATTAAAAAAACAATGTATATTTTTAGTTAAGTCTTTTCAAATCCAAGACAGTACAACTATGGTCGCGCTAGCCATTCCCGTAGTTTTTCGGTCTTTTTGGCACAAAGTACATAGACGAGTCCGGTTACATGTATCGTTGTGCTCGGCAATGCTCAAACCACCCCCCACTATTAGGGATGCTCTCCGTATTTGACACATTTACTTGTGTATTTTATTTGGGTAAAATATTTTTTTCTATTTTTCCGTGTCAGCTTTTAAAATTTCTTGGTGAATTGCAATAATTAATAATTTTATAGGTAATGTGTATAAAAAGTATATAATACTACTGTATTTTGAAATTTTATATTTTTTAACATATTCTAAAATAATAATGCAAAATTTTTACATAGAAACATTTATTAACTAGAATTTAATAATTTTAAACTGAATGTTCATTAACATTAATGCACTTTAATAATAGATGATAAAGGGAATTCATCGTATTTTTACACATTTCTAATGATATTTCAGCTTAATAATTAGATAAATATATAAAAATATTTTCTTGACATTAAAGATTAATGTTTTGTTTTTTATTTAACACAAACTTCAGTCTGTAAGAAATAAATAAAAATGAAAAAACAAAAAACAATTTATTTAAAGATTTTCATTTGGTTTCATCCAAAAATGTAATTTAGTGAATATCATGTTAATATTTAGTAATAGTTAGTAAAATGCATTATTTTGAACAAAACGGAAAAGCCAACTTTGGTTAATAAAAAAAATTATCTATGTGAATAACTAGAAAAACTGTTAGTATATGAAATTTTTTAAAACAAAAAATTTAAACATGGCGCGAGTTCACGTTAAATAAGCTGAATTTTTATACCCAGGAATATTAAAATATTTATAAGAGCGTTTAAGAAACTATGTAATTAGAAAATGATCCATGAAATCGACATATTGATAAGATGTACAGCTACGGACGTTTCCCATACAAATTTATTTTTATAAAGAACATTCTTTTTGAAGACCAAAAGAAAATTGATAGATTCTCCTACTAGTATCTATAACATTTTTGTCGCTGTAGTGTTTACGCTGGAGTAATTATTAATAATTATTCATGGTTAAGAAAGAATTTAAAGATTTCTAGCTTCTCAAATATTCTGTCACAAAAAACAAACTGATTTTTGCGATTTTTATGACAATATATCAACTCAATCGTCTTTGTATTTAATGAAAGATGATATCCAATAATACACGTAATCTCTAATCTAGTTTGGCTATTTCCGTAAATTTAAAAAAAGCAAGTTCAATTTATGATGAAAATGCAGATTCCGCTTGTCAGTCGTAATAATTACTTTGAAAAAGTGAAAAATATCAAGAGAAATCTCACGGCACTATAATATACTCTGATTATCTAATGGTTCAAATTTTTAACTTAGAACTTTCGTGTCAATTTCTTTTTGCTAACTAATAAGAAATTAGTTTTTAGGGAAATCGCGACTTTAAAGAATCATGTAATTCCAAATCATGAAAAATCCAGAACGATAACGATGGAATTGGAGCGATTAGAAAATGTCTATAATTGAAAAACTAATACAAATAAATTGATCTGCTTCTTTTAAAATATTCATTTTTATTAAAGTTTTATTTGTTTCGGCAAAAGATTTAAATAACTTCAAGCTTTAGACGAAAGGCATGTGAATATGTATGAAATGATTATCCTTCTAACACGCACTTTCTTTGATAAATTTTTTCTCTCCTAACAGTCGTGATCTTGGGCGACTTATATCTATTCAGCCATATGAAGAAAAATTTGCAAGGGAAAATCTATCAAACTGCTGCAGTTTTGCAACATGACGTGGAACTTTTCTTGAAAAATCTTCAAAAATGTTTTTTTTATAACTCTTGCATCGCCGGATAAAGAGTGTAGACTAAAATGGGTCTTCTATTGAAAAATAAAGTATATGCATTATTGTTGTGCTTATGTTAAAATATACGGTTGCTACTGGTTTCATTTAGCATCTCTTCCAGGTACTAATTGAACGTATGAAGTACATATTGAAAGTACATAACTACTGATTTTAGGAAATTGAATATACTAAATGACAACAATTTTCAAATCTTGTAAAATCCTTAAAAAAGTTCCATAGCTTCAAAAATAGCAGGCTGTTTATCTTGACATGACTAAGACTTATTTTGTATCTCAGCTAGCAAAATATATCCTAAGCCAAATGGTATTATAAAACATGATTAGAACAGACCTATATAATTTTTTGAAACAAAAATTCACTTGATAAATCCAAAAATAATTAATGAATTGAAAAATGATATTAAGTTTGAATTGCTGAAATTTATGAAAATATTTTGCAATAATACAATAATTGAAAAATTCATATATTTTTCATAATATTATTCATAACTATAATGCTTACAATATCTGTCCCATCTAGAGCTTTAGGTTGTTTACCCATGTAGAAATTCTTGTGTCCAACAAATGCTTCATAAATTCCTAAATAATATAATTATATATATATATATATATATATATATATATATATATATATATATACAAAATAATAAATAATGTATATTCAATTCTAACGTAAATATAAAAGTTTTATTTAAGTTAAAATAATAAAATGGCGTAAAATGATTTATTATGTTTTATGTTACACATACTGATTTTACAGTCACAATAACTAGCACGTGAATTTAATGGAAATTGAGAATTTAGACAATAAATTTTATTCTCCGCGTTATTTTTTTATTAATTATATGAACTGTTATTAAATACACTTTCATCCAGTTATTTCTCAAATTTGTCAGCATTTCAAGTTTCAACGTTTCAATTATGTCCTGCACATTTCCAATACAGTTTAGATCAATTATCAATATCATAATACTAGAGGTTGGAAACTACAAGATCATTAATTCGTTTGATTTATTGGCAAGTTGAATGATGTGTTGAGTGTTTCTCGGTGATGCTCAGTGTGAAATTAAAAAATGGTCGGAAATGGGAAATTGCATCCTCTAAAGCATGAAGAGTTCCGACAAAAGGTGCTAAGTGGTTTGATTAAAAATGAACTAATTGAAGAGATGAGTAAATCTATTCGTCCAATAGGGTAGCAGTCAGAAAAAATGTATGGGCTTTCAAAAACTCCATAAAGATAGTTTATAAATGAAACCAACTTTGTCAATGGTTGGTAATATAAGGTAAGGATAGTTTTGAGTTTGTTTCCTGCATTACACAACTAAACAGACAAAGTATGAATGAGATTATGGTTTCGTTTGATGTTTGTAGTTTGTTTACGATTCTCCCATTGGTTGGTACGACTGACTTATGTTGCGCGTTGTGAATTTAAAACGTCTCTGAACATCACATTTGGGATGGCAAGGAATTTCGCAAACTTCTGGAATTTGCTTCTTCAAATATTAATTTTCTTATATATAATGAATGGTGTCAACAAGTAGATGGAGTCGTTATGGGTTCCCTTTTAGCAGCAACCATGGCTTGCTTAGAAAAGAAAATTGCTTCTTTCCAATTTGAGAAACCCACTGTTTATAAAAGGTATGTGGATGATATTTTTCTTGTATTTGAAAACCAGAAGCATGTAGAGCCGTTTTTGCATTTTATTAACAGTTTACACAAAAGCATTGTATTAACATGTGAAAAGGAGAAAGTCATCGATTGAGTTTTTGGATTTGTTAATTCAACGCAAAGATAAACATTATGCGACAGAGATTTATAGAAAACCAACTGATACTGGTCTTTATACTTCTCAGAAAGCTTTTGTGAAGTTAAGTATAAGTGAAATATAAAGAAAGGATCGATTTATCGTTCTTGGTCTTTATCTTCTACTTTCGAAAATTCAGTGAAACGTATTGACAAATTGGCTGAGTTATTGATAAAGAATGGTTATTCGAAATCGTTTTTATTATTGATGATAAAAGAGACTGTTGACAAATTGATTAAAAATCCTAAGAATCCATGTTTTGGAAAGTGTAATTTGATTATTAAAAAAATCCGGTGTTGATGTAAATAATATCAATAGTGTATTTGAGTTTTAATAATAATTAGGAACGTATTATACGTTAAACTTTTTTGATAAGATCATTGGATTCATATTTTAATGTTCAGAATGCTGAATACGAATGTTTTGAATGTTTTTATTTTAAACAGTTTAGGTTGAACAAATAAAAATGTTGTTTGTTCTAAAAAAATTTATTTTTTATTTTATATATATATATATATATATATATATATATATATATAACTTATTTTAAGTAAAATATAATATTGAATATTTAAATGATTTAAATTTAAATTTTTAATATAAATTTAAGAGATTTTATAGTATTACATTTATTTTTAGTGAATGTGAAATTTTTAAACAACAAAAGATTAAAAAGTTTAGAAAGTAATAATTTGTTCAAAATATATAAATTAAATCCATATTATTATTTGGGTTGGTTTTTTACCTGATGATGAAAATAAATCTGTCGAAATATATAGTAAAACGCGTGTTTGAATGGCGCTTTATTTTAATTAAATCATTTCCATGTTCATTTAATTAACTTAATTATCCACGAAGTTAAATACATTTTCAATGTTTATTTCAGATTAACCAGAAAATTACTTATATTAAGCGATTTTTAAAAAAAACCTTATTTGTTCTTAAAATAATACAATAATTAAATTTTAAAAAATGAATCTAGAAACCTTTTCCATTAAAAACAGCAATTTTTGGTCGGTATTTTCTCATCTTTTCTAACATAATCATTGCACCTGCTTTCATTTCTTTACGCGAGATTTCAGCTGCTCCTTTCGTTGGTCTGCTGCACACATTTGTGAACCCGATACCGTAATCAACCATTCGATAATCATCATAACACGTAACTTGTTCGGGGACTAAACCAGCTTCCGTTATACAGGTCCCTATAAAATGATTAAAAAATTATTAAATAATTTTCATTGTTCTAATTAAAACGTATTTGATAAAATCAGAATTATTTAGGTTTGTTTAAAATATATGAAAAATTCGAATGTATTTAAAATTAATATTAATAAAAAACAAGATATATTGAATATACCAATAAAATCATATATTCTGAAATTTTTCTAATAATTTTATTATTTATACCTCAGCTAAATTTTGCTTACAAATTGCTAGTGGAGGATTAAAGAAACTCTCGTAGGATTTTAAATTTAAAATATCTCAAAATCCGTAATACAATAATTCCAAAAAATTTCAAATATTTTAAATAGTTTTTAATTATATTACAAATATTACAAATACATTACAAGCTTTGATAAATTTAAAAATTAAAATACAGCAGTATAATAATAATATTAATAATAATATTAATAATAATATTAATAATAATATTAATAATAATAATATTAATAATAATAATAATAATAAAAATAATAATAATAACAGAAAGTAGGATGCCATATTAAAACATGTTAGTACAAAAATGCAGAAAAATTAAGGAACTTGAGTAATTTTGGACTTAGTTTGATAACATCAGTTTTGATAAATTTTTATTTCCCATAAACTAATTTTAAAGTATTTGGACAAAGAAATTTAGTACATGTCAAGTCTCTGAAATTGCATAGCTCTAAATTGTTTCACAGAAAATTAGTCTCATGCGTTCCAGTGGGTGCTCATCTCCGAAAAAAGTAAAACCTTGATGCAAATTTTCACGGATCCTGAACCAAAAGCTCGAATGCTGAGGCGCAATCTCGCAGAAGATAGTCTTAAATAGTGTGTCGGTTTGAGAATCTATCAACAATCGTGCTTTTACGAAAAAATTAGCTACTGTCAAATCATTCACGAAACGTGTGTCTCCAGATAAAACATGACAATTTATTTTATATCTTTTCTTAAAACTTTCCATAAATCCATTTGAAGCCAATTCTTCTGAAATTCGGAATGCAGCAGTTTTAAAATCAATGCCAGAAACTGGAAAGTTCCTTTCTCTTTTTGATGAAAACCACTATAAAAGAATCGGGTCAACAAGTTTTGATTTTCTTAGATAGACTTTATCATTTTCGTTGTTCTCAGAAATAATAGCTTCAGCCTTCTTTAGAATCCGATTTACAATTGCAATTGATATATTGTAACGAGATGCAAGAATTCATTGTGAGCAATTTTTATTGTTCTGTTTAAATTTAACCAATTCACGCTTCTTTTCAATTTTCAATTTATAATATTTCTTTGATTTATTATTCTCCATTTTATGGGTCAATATAAAAATCGAAATAAAATTATTCATATTTAAATCTTTATAGTTAGAAATTGTTTATGTTCAGACATTAAATATTTAAATAAATTCATAATAATTGGTTTTAGTAGTTTCTATAAAAATAACTAAGCATAAATAAGGATTTTAACATAGAGGTAATATACGTTAATAATTTAATTTATAATTAAATAATACTTGAAGTTTAAAATTTTGGTGTTTAATTAACTGGCAATATTTAATTACAAGTTTAGGAATATTTATTGCAAATTTTACCAAGTAAACTTTTGTTTTTTATTTTTAATATACAACACAAGTATAATAATATCAAACATATTGCACATGTGCATATTAAGTATTAAACAACTTTAAATAGTTGAGTATAAAACACCCTTTTTTATTAATAAAAAATATTTAATATATTATGTCTTAATAACACATGTTCCTAAAATGAAATTTTTATTTTTAAATAACTAAGGTTTCATCTATGTAGTATTTAAAGACTATTTTAATAAATCATTTATGTGAAAAAAACAGATGGTATAAGTGAAAATATCTTAAAAATCCTACTAACTAATACAATTTCAATTATTATAATGAATGTATTTTAAATTATCCTTCAAAATTAAAAAAATATGAACGTTCACCATGAACTTTGCTGTTATTGTTTATAAAAAATAATCAACTGTTTTCGGCGAATAATTATTAAAATTCATTATTATTTTTATGTTATTAATGTAATAAAGATTGGCCGAAAATTTGTATTTATTATTCATAATTTATTAATAATAATAATAATAATAATAATAATAATAATAATAATAATAATAATAATAATAATAATAATAATAATAATAATAATAATAATAATAATAATAACAATAATAATAATAATAATAATAAAAGTCCATTTTGAAAGGCATCACGAAATTGAAAATTAATATACCCAATGAAAATTCATTTTCTTTATCAAAAAGTTTAATTAATTAGTTTCTTTGCTTAAAAATTTTAAATCATTCAAAGATTAAATGCAATGAAATTGCTTACAGCTAGAAAAAAATCGTGGTTGAGAAAATTCACATTGATTTAATTGAAAAAATTTAACAGTTTTACAAACACTTGAAAACTGCGATTTATTTTTGATAGATATTTACTAAACACTAACTATTTAAAAAAATAAATTACTATTACAAATAAATTTGTCAAGTTATTAATTTAATTGATATCATCAGACAACTTAGAATCACAACTAATTTTCGTAGACTATGATTATAATTAAAATTTTGGAAATTAATAATTAAAAGTTAAATATTGATTAACAAACTCCATAATTTGAGTTTTTTTAATTTCATTTTTGTCTACAACAGTGGTTCCCAACCTTTTTCAAGCAAGCGCCCCTTTTAAGTATATTTTTTTCAGCCGCTTCCATATTTAATAAATTGTATAGTAAGTATAAACAAAAAAATGTTTTTCAAAATCATACTGATAAAAATAGCTCAAATATCAAATAATTTTTATTTATAACATCCTCAACCAAACTATAACCAAACAACACCATTTGTATAGTAAATGAGAGCATTTATATTTAAATAATTTAGCATATTTTTTAATTTATATTAGCTTTAAGAATTATATTACCTTTTGTGCACTAACAAATTAAATTTAGCTTTTATAAAGACTCTTAATATAGTTTTCCTCTGATTCTTCTTATTTCGCTGTTTTTACAGGTTTTAAAGATGTAAAACCAATAACCTATTTTACTGTCTTTTTTACAGGATTTTTTCTTTAACGTATCTACCGAATAAAAACTAAATTAAGTGTACAATATTTTAACTTTTAAATTCTAATAAATTTTTATGAATTCTTTAATTTTGTATTGATTAAATTAAATTTTAACAAGCAATAAAAATTGTTTATAATATTTAATTATTTAATTAAAAATTTTATCTCACAGGTTTTGAAATTGGTAGCAAGATCTTAATTCGTCACACGCATTAACTCATTACATCCTAGAAGGCCTTGATACTGTAAATTGGCTTACGTATCTGTGTACAGGGTTAATAGCGTAAAAATCAAAACATATCCTTAAAAACAGAAAAAAATTAATTTTATTTATTTATTAATATCTACGAATTTTTGGATTCCACCCCTTGACCAAATGTAAACGTATGCTAACTCTGATAATTAATCATAACCTCATTTTCGAATTTTCAAAAAGTAGCACCTTTTGACATTAAAAACCATCGATATGGTTTAAATCAGTGTTTAACGTCCTTTATTTATAATGATCTAACACTAAAAAAACCTAATACACCTAGTACACCCAGCAAAAATCACAATCATAAAAATCCTAATTTATTTTCTTTTAAAAAATTGTAATTTATATATGCTTCTATTTAAAATCTAAATAACAAAGATTTTACATTTTATTGATAAATTCATGATTAATTAATGATGATTTATATTAATAATTTTCAATATTTGCCTTTCTATTTAATTTTGCATTTATATATTAATTCTAAATTTTTTAAGTAAAGCATAGATCAGACCTGCACAACATACAGCCTGTGAACATTTTCTAGAAAGCTCCTAAAAACATCAAATTTATATATTTAAAATTTTTAAATTTTAAAACATTTTATTTATTAAAATACCCATTTAACCCTCAACCATTTTCCTTGATATTTTTGACCCTCGACGCTACTTAAGTTGCGCTTGTCTGGCATAAACGAATATGGGTAATATAACATGTTGAAATACCTATACTTTTATTTTAAAAAATTGAATATATACAACTGGAAGGTTTGGACATGTTCTTAATAAAATTTGGCATTGTTTTCTGAAACTAAACTTGTAATATTTGGACGTATTATCTGACAATAAAAATAGTTTCAATTGTAGAAATACTGTAAATTTTAAATTTTTTAACCGTTGATCTATTTTAGTTTATGATGATATTTCATTTATTTTGTGTTGCGAATTAAATTTTTGATCTTTAGTTAGAATGAAAAGAAATGGTTTGGTTATTATTTTATTCAGTGTGAGTTTATGAGGTGTTTATGAGTTTGAATGTTATTTCTACTAATAAATTTTAAATTATTTTGCAAACATTAGTTTAACATTTCAAAAGTTTTTGCCCACTGGTGGTAGAGAAACACTGATTTAATTCAAGTATTCCTTATGGTGGGCCGTGGTTTAACCATTTAGACGCGAGATGCACTTTAAAAAAATTGTCAATGTTTGAGTTGAGATTCTACATAGACGCATTATGTTAAATCATAATATTTATGTTTATATATTTATATTACTGATTGATAATTGACACATTTTATGAAATTTTATTCCGCGCATAACGGGCTAAATTAAATCAAATTTAAATTTTTTTCTCAATAAATTAAATATTCAATAATTCATCTAAAATATTATTTTTCAATTGTTTCATTTTTATAATTTTATTTATTAAAGGATAAAATAAATAATAATACTTTTTAGAAAGATGTCACTAAGATGTTGTCATGTTCTTTCCATTCCCCTGTTTTTACTGTATTTATTTACATAAATTTCATGTAAATTAGGTAAATTGATAGATAATTAATAAATAATTTACGTATGGTTTCCACCGAAAAAGCTGATATCTTGTTTTTGATCGGATATATATAGATCAGTATTTGAAAATTTATGCAGGAATCATAATTTTAAAAAATACTATAATATAAATCAGGGCTCCAAACATTTACTAGTCGAGACCCACTATTAAAATCAAAATGATTTTTCGACCCACCTGTAAAAAAACAAGGAAAAAAGTAAAAACTTGAATAATATTAGTTATTATCAGAAGAAACGAGTTTGACAACTGTTATTTGTTTTGATATTTATATTTTATTGCAATCATTGTCACATATCCAACTTTCCATATACAATAACCAATAACCCCTCACCACTTCGCGCTTCTGTTTCTACTACAATATATTTCGACAACCTCACTGTCATCGTCAGGTAGTTTTGAACTTAAAACTATATTGATTTAAAATGCTTTATTCAAACAAATTTCTTCATTTAAATTTTAAAAATTATTCCTATTAAAATTACAAACTGTTTTAAAAATTCCAATTATTTTAAAAATTTAACTTAATAAATTTTAGTAATTGAAATTTAACAAAATTTTAATAAACTTTTAAAATATTTTCAAACTTTTAAACAAAAACATTTTACCTTTATTTTCATCTTACAGCACAAAATTACGTTTACTAATATCAATCAATTCCATGAGTCGACTGAACAAAAACTTGAGAGAGGAACTAACGGGCAGTCATTCCAAATATATTTATTTACCCATGACATATATTTATAAACAAGTTCCGAGCACAATCTAAGTACGACTTGAAATCAACCAATAGACACAAATTCCAGACAAAAATTATGTTCAATTGTATTATTCAATTCTCTCAGTAGATAGTTATTTATACACTAGTATAATAGTGACTATTTCATGTTAAGAATGTAAAAAAAAGATTTTATATGCTCGGAACACGAAAATATTCAATTTATTAACAAAGAATCCTACTTGGCGGAAATTATTATCGCAATAGAGTCTGGAGCGGATTAACTGCGATAAACAATGGATTACTGTATATGGAGTTGTGAAAGGAAAGATTTTGGATGACCCATCTCAAGTCGATTTGTGACCAAAATTTTGGGAAACACTGATATGAAATAACTTCAAAAGATATATTCAGGTAAATTAGACTTTATTGCAGTTTCCTAAATTAATTCTAAAAAATGTGTCGCCAAATTGTTAAATTATTAATTGCTATTATTTTTAATAGCATTTAGATTTTCAATTATGGATTCGATACATAGATGTTATTCTAAATGATCTCACATGATTCTGTACAATAGTAATTTTTCTCTTATTGTTTCCTAGAACCGTTTAATGTTAATAAATAATTTATTTATATTAAACATTATTACTTTTCAGAAAGCCTCGTTTAAACTTTAAAATAAAATTGATGAGAAAACTCTTTCTGACTTAAGTGATTTCAGTGGAATGTTGACTAAAATTAAATGTTGCATTATATTCATCGAAAAATATTAAGACTTATGAGTTGTTTTAATCGCCTTAAATATTAGGGTTAAAATTCAATTTGCTGATTGTGAGAATAATTAAATAGAAAAGGATTCAATCCTCATTTAAAGTGTTATAATAAATTATAATAATAAATTTAAATAGAACATAAATTTAAATTAAAATTATGGAATGATGATTGCAAAATTAATATTTAAGATTGTCTGAAATTTAAAAGGTAAAATATATATTGAATGCTTGTGTATTAATTAATACTCCCGATTCATTTGTTAGTTATGCGTGCTAAAATATCCTCAAAAATATTAAAAATTAATTATTGTAAAAAACTATTAGAAAGTGTCAAGATATTGTGTTTTAATAATATTAACTTCTGTGGTAAAATCAATTTCGGATGTTATAAACTAATGTTATAAATTTGAGAAACGAAACAAATAACGCTGCTGAAAATTTTTTTATTGTTTCATGTTAACATTTATGATTTGGCTTTCAATATAATTGAGTCATAATGAGCTATAGTAGCACTTGAAATCCAACAGTTATTATACATGGAACAGCTTGTTGCTTATGCTTGAAACATTTAACATGTTCAATTATGAATAAAACAACATCAATACGAAATTGTACATCAATTTTATGCTGCCTTGTGTCACTTAATAAAAGAAAGGATAACATCATGAAGTTACCATTTTCATATTGGTCACACATATCTCATTGAAAATCACGTATGGTATTGTACCAACTATTATACAACTACTCAAAATAAATAAAATATGATATACCTATTAAAGCGTCTAAACTCGATAGATATAATAGTTGCAGCAGATGTAAGTAGTGGCCAGGTTTTATCAAACAATGAATGTTATAAAGAATTAAATGAAGTTATGAGAAAAGGATTAACATCAATACGAGTGTAGAAAGCACATTTTCTAAAACCTGTGCGTATTTGAAAATGGAAGTGCAAGAAGTGATTATATTTTTAAAATAATATGATATTTAAACTCCTGGAAAAGTAGCTGAGAAATCTAATAGACACAATCAGAGAAATTCGATATTTAATCATTCTAAATCTAAACGCATTCAATACATTAAATCTGGACCAGTTAAGTCACAAAGATTATTTATACAAGTAAATGTGCAATGAAAAGTATAATGTGTGGAAGAAGCAAGCTACATTTAAGAGAAGTAGAAGTTTGCATTGACAAAATGTAAGTACAATACATAAATCTTGGTTAGAGCTAGTGTTTCTTGTCGAGAAAGAATTCTCGAGAATTTCTCTCGAAAAATTCCAAATCGAGAATTCTCATTTCTCGAGAATTTTTTATAAATAAATTTTTATTGTATAACGAAAAAATTTTGCGAATATTTTCACATTCTCTGAACTATGAGAGGCATTCTGTCGATTTAAAGAAAGTTTTATCATATATGTACAGTATCAAGGTATGAATAAAAATGTTTCAAAAATTCTAAAGACCAAATTTGTCTTATCGACAGGTAATAAATTTTTAAAGAAGCTACTCGCAAGCCGTTCTAAACGCGTCCGTTCTTTCCCCATAAAACATGCTTGCTTTCGTAGAAGATACAATCAGACAATTTTCACGGCATTTTTTTGCTGTGGATTCGGTTATCTCAATGAGAATCCAAAATCCGAATACCTAGATTTTATTTACGGTTGGATATGGTTTGCTTATGACGGTTGATGAATAGTTTTTTCGTTTATGGTGACGAGTTTATTTCGGAAATTCACAAGAGTCGGTATGCAGTTTTTACTTTATTCTAAAACAGATGTATGTAAATATTTACTTTCAAAGGATATAATTATTTGGTAGCTCATTTAATTTTAAATGCGACGCAGTGCACTTTAAAAATCGCCTCAGCGATTTCATATTGTTCTAATATTAAAATTTTTCGATACTTTAACTAGTATAAGTATGCGTGTTTGCGTTTCTTCAACATTTTAATTTTTCATTGATTTATCATTAATTTTTTTTTAAATTTTATTTATTAGAGAATCTTAATACCCTTCATGAGTAAATCATATCAAGACTGCTGGCAATATTTTAAGAAGTGCAAGAGCGATATCGATTTGGCAGTATGTAATATATGCGCGAAAACTCTTTCTTGCAAAGCCTCGGCAACAACTGGACTTCGAAGACATCTTGAGGGAATTCATGGATTTCAAAGAACAGAAAATCTATCGACGAGTGTGATCAAAGACAGTAGAGATTATCAAGTTGATAAGCATGATCGATGTTCTACAAACGAAACAATTGTAAAGTTTCTAAGACGATCCACGTTATCTGAGGAAGTTACTACCCTTGCAGTGATTGATCGGTTAAAATCTAAACAAATCAGCCAGTTTCGATTAATTAGACAAGCATTATCTGATAAAGGCTTTAAATTTTCCAAAAATCCCACAGATATTATGAATCTGATGATGGAATTTTACAATGATAAAAAACAAAAAAAGTGACCTAAAATTAAAAATTTGAAGTTTAGTGTTTCGATTGACAAATGGACAGGTACAAAAAATAGAAGATATATGGATGTTCAAATTTATTATTTAAATAAAACGGATAACCTTGAAATGATACCGATACAAGGTAGTGGCAGTGCTGAAAATATGTTAAAAGTGGTTGACGAAAAATTGTCCTCATTTGGGATTAATATCAAAGATGATGTCATGGCTTTCATTAATGATGGTGCTGCTGTGATGATTAAATTCGGTAAACTATCTCAAGTATATCAGCAGCTGTGCTACAATCATGGACTTCATTTAGCAGTCATAAAAGTGCTATACGAAAGTAAAAAATAGCAATGATGTCTATGAAAGTGATGTATCGCTCGAAAACATTGTTTCTGATTCCGACGAGGATGATTATTTTGAAGAAATATCAAATTTAAAACTGGTACTGACTATAGAGAATACAATAAATGGAATCAGAAAAATCGTGAAGATTTTCAGAAATTCCCCTGTAAGGAATAGTATTTTACAAAAATATGTAGTTGAGGCTGAAAAAAAAATTTGCGCCTTATTTTAGACGTGAAAACTAGATGGAACACAATGGAGGCGATGGTAGACTGCTTTTTAAAAATTAAATCCCCCAGTTAAAAAAGCGCTAATAGACTTAAATTTTAGTAATCTGTGGAGCGAAGAATACATAATTATTGCTGAAGAAATCCTAAAAACTTTGCAGCCAATAAAGATTACCGTGGAATTTCTTAGCAGAAAAGAGACTACATTGTTGACAGCTGAAGGAGCTCTAATATTATTTAAACAATTGGATTTTTACCATTTTGTCCTCATGCCATTGTGTTCTCATATCATTATGTAATAATGCCGTTTTTGCATTACCATTTTGTTTTCGTGCCACTTTGCCTTCATATATTTGTGTCCTCATACCATGGTGTCATCAAATCGTTATGTTCTTATATCATTGTGTTCTCATGCCACTTTGTCTTCATATCTTTATGTCTTCATATTTTTATGTCATCATATTATTAGGTCCTCATGCCATTGTGTCCCATTATCATTATGTCCTTATATCAGGGTGTCATCATAACACTTTCTCCTCATACCATTGTGTCTTCATGCCACTTTGTCTTAAATATTGATATTCAAATACATTAATTCTTTAAAAATTCAAAGTGTATATGCAATTGTTAGCATCAAAATAAGCAGTGTATTTAGTCAGATCTGTATCCGAGTGCCTATTGATGATGCTATTATGATGTAGGTCAAAGTGCAAGGTCAATTAAAAGTCATTTAAAGGTTAAAAAGTAGAGTTAACGGTCAAAATTTAAGGGAAAGTTAGATTTAGTTATTAATGAGTCGAATAGCTTGGATTGAAGTTGTTTGAAGATCAAAATAAAAGGACATGCTAGATTAGAGGGGGTTGAACAATATTAGTTGTGAAAAAAGAAGACAATAAAGGCAGGTCGTGAGGAGGCGTAAAATTTTATAAATTATCTTATATTTATAACTTAATTAATTATTAAAATGAATTAATAAAATATTTGATAAAAACTAACAAGCAAAATGAATTAATAATAATAATATAATATAATAATAATAATAATAATAATAATAATAATAATAATAATAATAATTAATAATAAAATAACTTCAATAAATAATTAATTAATAATAATATTAGCAAAAATAATAATAATGGCATAAAGAATTTTTTATTGTGTGACTATGAATCAGGTTTTTTATTGATACGGCAATACCTCGCTTAGTGCGGTTAATTTGTTCCACCGATATGCCGCACTAAATGAAACCGCACTAATTGAACTATGTAGTCTATGGGAAAAATTTTAATTGGTTTCAAATTTTTTTTTAAATACATATCGATATATTATCAAATTTTTTTCTAATTCAAAATAAATAAAAAATGTCACGAATTAAAAATATTACGATATGAATGAAATAGAACCAAATAAATAATTTTAAAGTATTTATTATGCGTTACAATACAGAAGCACTCGCAAATTCGAGCTAAAAAAATATTTTAGTTTTTAGTTTCCAAAAATTGTAGGATCAGTGTTTGTTTACTTATCTTCTTTCGTTTTTTTCTCTTCAAACCACTCTCTGTAGCAACGAATTAAACTGCCAATATTTCAGCGAACATGAATGCTGCGTTCAAAATTAGGATCAACTTCCATGATATGTTCTGAAAGCTTATCGACCATGTTAATAATTTTTGAAAGTTCTTCAGTTGATAATTCCTTTGTTGGCGTATCAACTGCAACTGCGTTATCTAAGTCACTGTCCCTTTCTTCGAATGCTCGTTTTTCTTCCATATTAGGAAGAGTTCCATTGTCCAATTCATTCGTATTTGAATTGATGCTCTCTATCACATTGGCAGAATCAATTTCACTAAAATCTAGGTCTCTTCCAATTTCTACTATGTCATGAGTGACCTCAGCAAAATGAGTCTCAAAGCCTACGAAATCATTTGCGCAATGCGGCAAAATATGTTTCAAAACTGCCCTCAGATTGCTGGCAGTAATTTCGTGCCAATCTTCGCCAATATTTTCTTTAACATTTCTGATGTTGTAACTCTTCCAAAATTCAATTAAAGTTGGTGCATTTTCCCCTGACGTTGCTTTTATAGCTTGCGAAAATGTTCGACGTAAATAATAGGCTTTGAATGTTGCAACGACACCTTGATCCATTGGTTGAATTAATGAGGTAGTATTTGGGGGAAGAAAAATTATTATGTTTATTTAAATCAGAGAGCCCAGTTGGATGACGTGGTGCGTTATCTAAAATCAATAAAATTTTATAATCTAAGCCATTTTCTTTGCAATAACTCTATGTTGCAGGACAAAAATAATTTTGAAACCAATCTTCAAATAAAGTTCTTGCCACCCATGCTTTTTTATTTGCACGCTATAATACAGGAAGCGTATTTTTAGAGAAACCTTTAAGTGCTCTGGGATTCTCAGCGCGATAAACTAGCATAGGCTTTAGTTTGAAATCCCCTGCAGCATTTCCACCCAATAATAGTGTTAGACGGTCTTTTGAAATTTTATATCCAGGACATGCCTTTTCTTTCTCGGCAATAAATGTGTATGTCGGTAATTTTTTCCAAAACAATCCTGTTTCGTCCACATAAAATATTTGTTCATCTTGATAGCCACCTTCTTCAACAATTTTTTTAATTCTAAAGTATAATTTAAAGCTGCTTCCTTATCGGAACTTGCACTTTCACCAACAATGCGTACATTGTGAATTCCAACCTTTTTTTGAAACGAAAAAACCAGCCATGACTTTCAGTAAAAGCTTCATTAATTTCTCCGCTATCTTCGTCTTTTAAGTCCTCAAAAAGACTTAAAGCTTTTGCTTGAATTTCCATTTGACTTAGTGAAATTCTCTTTTGATTTAAATCTTCAATCCAAATGCCTAATAAACGTTCCATATTAATCATTCGAGAGGTTCTGTGTTTAGAGACAAGTGATTTTGATAAATAAGATGCTGTAGCAATTCCTTGGGATTTATGCTGATCTTTATTTTTAATTATTAGCCGAATTGATGATTCGTTGATACCTTTATCTCTGCTAATTTTTGCGAAAGATGCACCGTCATCATGAAGCTTAATTATGTTTAACTTTTGTTCTAATGTCAACCACTTGCGCTTTGCAGACGTACCTTTATTTTCCCTTTTTCTTTTCGTGCTCATGGTTACAGTAAAAATTTGATAATTACAAAAATTTAATTAATTCAACTTAATTAGGCTAGAGCTGGTTGATATAAAATTTATTGATATAAAAATTTTTTTTATTGATATAAAATTATAATTTTATAAATTTTATATGGCTTTATTGTAACATACATTTTTCGCATAATATTAATTACTAAACAGTAATTTAACTAATTATATTTTAATCGGAGTTTCACTCTGCAAATTGCGAATAAGCCTTATCTATTGCGTATTATGTACAGTATCCAATTAATATTTTATTTATTCTTAATTACATTTTCTAATATTATAAACTTACACTTTGTGATTTTATTATGTTTCGTGAATAGTAAGCCTATTTGTATTATTAAGAAATTTATATTTTAAATGGCTTGTTGATACATTTTTGCGCATTTTATTGATAAAAAATTAGACATTTTAATTTTTTTCCCTCCCAAAAAAACGCACTATAGTGAAACCGCACTAAGCGAGGTATTGCTGTATTTACAAATTTTCCGCACGGGCTTCTTCAATCACTTTAAAAAGGCTGTGCCAAAAATTTGTAAATATCAATAAAAAATCTGATTCATATTCAGACAATAAAAAATTATGTCATTGCAAAATGAAAAGCAATCTGAGGTGAAAAATAGAAAAAAAATCTTTTAATAATAATAATAATAAATAATAATTTTATTAAAAATAATAATTAAAAATTTAATTAGTAAAATTAATTAAGAAAAAGTAATAATTATTTAAATACTTATTTTAATAGTAATAATTAATAAAAATTAACTAGTAAAATTATGAATTAATAAAATTATTTAAAATTTGGTAATAGAAATTAATTAATAAATATTAATAAAAATAATAATAATAAATAGCTTTAAGAAAATAATTTTTAAAAAATTAAAATTAATTAAGAAAAATATTAAATAATAATAATAATTTTATTAATAATTTTAATAATAGAAATAGTTAATAAAAAGTAACTAGCAAAATTAATAATTAATAACAATATTAATAAAAATATTTAATAAAAATAAATTGATAATAATAATTTTTAAAAAAATAATTTTAAAAAAAATAAAAATTAATCAAGAAAAATATTAAAAATAATAATTTTAATAATTTAAATAATTAATAATAATAATAATAATAATAATAATAATAATAATAATAATAATAATAATAATAATAATAATAATTTTATTAATAATTTTAATAGAAATAGTTAATAAAAATTTCGTAGCAAAATTACTAATTAATAAAAATATTAATAAAAATAATAAATAATAATACTGATTTTATTCAAAATTAATAGAAATTAGCAAAATTACTAATCTGTATGATATGATATTGAATTCAGTCATGGTGATTTGCTTATGATTGTCAATACAAGTTGGTTAAAAATTATCCAACTCAAATATTTAACCGAAATGGGAGGGGTTGGGTAAAGAGAAACAGAGACGAAGAAGAAAGAGGTAAAACTGGCTTTAAAATTCTCGTATGAAGTTGTGTTTTGTTCAATTTTAGAACATGCAGTTCTCCTGTATCGATACTTAATCGCACTTATTTTAACTTTACCGATAATGTACATTGAATCAGAGAATGCGGCAATAAAGTAACAGAATGTTAGCAATAATCAATGTGGAGAGGGTTTAGGTATATATGCATATGTGGAGCAGAGGCCTAAACCGTCACCTTCCTTCAGATACATCACAGATACTCCTGGAACCCACTACCAAATGATTGGATGGCATAAGTTAAATGAGTCAAGTGAAGAATATTTCATTTTACAATAGTTATACAATTATTAGCGAAATTTTTTTAATAATTATTAAATCTGAGAAATTTAGAACAAATATGTAAAATCAATAAATATAATTTTAATTCTCACTAATAAGAGTTCTATTTTAAAATTAATAAATATTAAATATTATAAAAATTTGATGCATTAATTCTAGATAAATAATTTATATACATATTAATTTTATTGTCCAATGAAATTATTATCTATTAATTTAATAAATAATTACATAATAACTGTAATTATATATATAAAAAAATTACTTACAGAAATGATTTCCGATGCCAGCATAATGATGTCCTACACATGCCGATGTCATGCTGGGATTGATACCTACCTATTTAATAACATGGTAAATTTGATAAATGCATTAAAATATAATTAAGTCTTTAGATTATATTACGTTAATATCAAGTTTAATTTACCACAATTAAATCCAATCCTTCTCTTAAATAATCTGGTAATTTTCGTTGCATTACTTCATCTTCAGTCATTCCATTATACCTATCTATGTGACCTCTAGATCGTTTTTGTGAGGAAACTGTTTGTTTCAGATCATTTGACTGACAATTGTCTTGCATTTCTCTAAAATATTTCATGTTGTTAAATGATATTATGTAATAGATTGAGCAATATAGCATTAAATTAAAGTTAACATAAATTTATTTCATACTCTGATTTAATATTTTTATGAGTTAAAACATCTGGTTCTATTTTAAATATTGGAGTTACGGTTACAATTTCTTTATTTATATTTTGTACATTTTGTATAATTGGTTGATAATTAGAGACTTGATTACTTGATACTGTAGTAATAATATTGTAACTGTTTTTAGATAGTTCGTGCTGAGACTGTTCACTAAATCATACCACGATTCATGACAATTATTCTATTTGAAGATTAACTTACAAATGGTTATCAAAGTTATTGACAAGAGCAGATAGATGATCATCCATCCAAATGAAAATTATGAATATAATTCTAAAAATTTATAGAATACAAATAAAAACCTTAATTATATGATGGTTAAAATTATTTTTCTAACAATATTTAATTTTAACTTATTAATATAAAACATATTTATTTATATTATTATGTTTTTAAATAATTTAAACACTTAAATAAATATTTGTTTATACTATAACAAATAAAACATTCTTTATATAAATTCTTTGTATGTTACAAAATTTGCATTTTTATGAATATTATGAAAATATTTTAATTTCTTTTAAGACTAACTGTTATTATTTGTTTTATATTTAACAAAGAATTTTAGTCAATATAAAAATCAAAAAGAAATTAATGTTTTACGTTACGTTCATTTTGAAGCTTTATTTAATATAGTTACAATCATTCTCTTTGATTTAATTATGCCCCAAGGTTTTCGATAACTCGTTGCCACTGAGTAGAAAACTTTATTATGTCGCTTTTCTCAAACTATTTATCCTATTGGCAAGGAACTGACAAAGAAAGTTTCCACAAACCCTTCAAGCCAATTTCACACTACTAAGAGCGTCAGACATTTACAAAAACAAATGATAATCATTTGGGGCAAGATCCGGACTATAAATTTGATGCATAAGAACTTGCCAATCAAGCTACCTGAGCTTTTGGCGGGTCACCGATTTTTTTTTCAGGAATTACCCAAAAATTTATTCCCAATTATTCGATGGAATTTTAATATTTCGTAAAGATTTTCCTTCAAGGACACAAGCTTATCAATTCAAAGTTTTGGGTTGATTGTTATATGTTTTACTTAAGTTTTTGTCATTTTCAGTTTTTATAATTATGATTTTCAATGAAGTTAATTTAATAATTCCAATCTACTATGTATAATTAATTTTTGATTTTTTTGATTTATTTTAGCCACACAACATTTTTAGGAATAACTGTTTCAAATCAGTGAAATGTCCAGAGTTTATAAAATATTAAAATAAGCTTTAAAATTGATCAGAAAAATAGTAAAAACATATATGAAAATTTTGAATAATATTTAAATTAGTACAAGAATTTTTTAATTTTAAACTAAAAAGTATTATTGACAAAATTAACCATAAAACCACCAAACGATTGAAAGGTAGTTAATACGACGTTTTCTTTTTCTCTGTGAAGATAAAACCAAAACTATCAACTTAGTAATTTCTAATAATTTCTAAAATTAACATTATTTTTTTATTTTAAAAAATTTTTATAATATAAAAATTTAATAAATTCAAAATGTTCAAAATAGTTAACTTTATAATTCAAGTATTGGGCAAAAACTAAGATTTTAAATTGTTGTTTATATGGCACGACATCTGATACAATTAGGGCGCGCAAAATGCAAATGGACGAAAAATCATCAAATATAGCCTACTTAGAATTAAATAATACAAAAATAGAAAAAAGAGTAGAAAAATACAAAAAATATGTAAAAAATAAATAAAAACATTTAAAAAGAATAGAAAAACACTAAATTTTAGCAAAATTAACATATTTCATCAAATTGGCTCAAAATTCATCGAAAACGCTTATATTCTAGAAAATAACTATGAGAATTAAGCTTAAAATGTAATTAGAAACTTTAATAAAAAAGAATCATGAAAATCTGACAACTAGGGAAAAATTGATGAAATATGGTAAAAATGTGTAGGGGTTTTGTTTTACCGCATCAAAAAACATGCGTGTAAAACCCCTATATAAATCGATGCCGGATCAACATAATTTAATGCTATTATTTAAAAATAAGTTTCAGAAAAATTTGTTTTGCAGAATTGTACCAGCTTGAAACTATTTAAAGTAAGGAACTATGTGCATTTTGTTTTTAATTTTTTTGTTGATTATATTTAATGTTAGATTCTAGTAGACGCAAATAAATTTTGATTTTTACTATTTTTATGCAGAAATTAAATAATTTTAGGAAATGCCCTACCTTGTATTATTTTTGATTTAAAAATAGATGTTAGGTGTATTGAATACAAATTTTCAAATAATATGATTCGTTTTCTTTATTGTCGAAATCTTAAATTTTCTAAAAACGTATAATATCAAAATAGTTTCCTACCATCGATCAAACCCAAGGAAGCTTCGCTCCCATGGTGCTTGACCTATGCGAGATGCCTCGTGACCGATCCCCATTATAATCAATAATATGAAATCATCAAAACCCATAATTAACCATTTATCGTAATCATTATTTTAATTATCATTTTTGATTACTATTATCCATAAATTGCTAATTATATATTCATTATTATTGATCATTATCATATTCCAATTGTTAAAAATCTCATCTTCTACATGCATACAAGAGAATAAAATGATATTTCACCAACTAGTCTAAGACTAGTACTTCGGTGTGGGAGGTACCCGTAGCGAATGGTAGTTCGCCGGGTCAGATCTCCTCTCCAAGAACCTCAACATCAAACCCTCAGTCAAGAGCGAATGACTATGAGGAAGGAGAAAATAATATGCATATAAAGAAAGAAGAATATAAAGACTAATGAGCAAGAAGGAAGTAAAAATATTATCCAAAATAATAATGCAAAAGAAATTTGAGCGTTGATAAGAAATATGAAGAACTAAAAAACAGAAATTACAATTTTAGTAATCAGTCAATGAAGGTATCATTTATGCCGAACTAGACAAGTTAACGAAGGAAAATTATCAGCTAAAGTTAAAAGAGACGATAAAAGCAGAAATCGGGCATCACCCAGCACAATTTCGAACATTGATTCAGATATCACCTGGCCCATCTCAAGTTTCACTCCAATTTATACCCAAAGTAATCATAATCCACAACCAAATCCAAATCACAAAAAATGTCACCCTAGCAAAGCGGAGAGAGAAAGAAGGCACAGATTGAAGACCGCTCGTTTACTGGGTCAGGTAAACAAATTTTGACCATCATCTTCAGACAACCACCGATAATTTTGTAATAATAATTAATAAAATGTTATGGGATTTGAATCGATGCTGGTTTTACAATCACTTAAAGTATTCGATAAATAGTACCTTTAAAATAAAATAAAGTGATCGAAGGATCGATAATATTTAAGCTAAATTAGCGACAAAGGGACCCATAATTAAAATGAGCGTGAATACCTTCTATGGTAGCTCGTGAACCCAAAGGTTTTCTAGAGTATTAGCAGTCATGGCAATATGGCTCACCTTTTAGTAAAAACCGCCCATTGAAATAAATTTCCAACGTCATTTTGACGGGTATCCAATGGTCATATCTCTTGGGCGATATGAATTTGGGGAATCCCTTCAAAGTGGCCACGAAAATCTCATATCTTTTACCCATCAGGCGCCCAGAACAAATCATTTTTATTCAAATTTTGTGATCTTAACTAGTATATACACAGCAGTCATTTTCATAATTTTAGACATTTTTAGACACAAAAATTTCTAGACAATTGCATATAGACATTTTTTAATTTATGCAAAATTTGAACTTATTGTTAAGAAACAAATTGGTAAGTAGTTTGTTGATTGTACAAATATGTTTTTCGAAGTTAATGTTTTGTTTTATGTAACTTATTCTGGATGGCCGCAATATCTTTTGACATCGCTCGGCAGGTCCCCTTAACTTATTTATATTTATTTTATATATAAGTCAGTGGAAAATAGTGAATTGATATTTGATTCCCTCAGTTAAGTTTAATTGATGTCGTATGTGTCGATTTATCGTTTTGCACTCCTCGATGTTTCGAACACCGTTACTGCACTGCGATTACGACAGAGACGCCCGATGTAGTTGTCCTCAAAATAATCCAGACAGTAGCAAATTCCTCTGACAACGATTCATGAAGTGTTTCGAACTATTCGATGACCTTTTCGCTTGGAACGAATGCTAACACAGCAATCATCCGAATTGACAAGGCAAAATCTTCATCGTTCTGGTATCGATCCTGTAGTCCAACAAATTGAACTTTTCTGAATATTTTTTGTGCAAGATTGAAGAAACAGCCATGTATTTCAACATTTGCAAAACGCTCGGTGGCTGCATTAATTGGAGCCCTTTTGAAATCCGTCATAATTGTTGTTCGATGAACTTGAGGCTGCAGCACTTTGATTTCTTCAAATAAACGGCAGTAAGTAATCTGTGTTTTGTTTGGTAGGAGAACATACAAGTTACATGAGCCTGTACTGTATATATTTGAAAAAACAGTTAAGGTACCACCTAGAAAGTTTCATCCATGAACCAATGCTGTGAATCTTTAATCAAATTTTGTGAGTTTAATTGTATAAATTTAATTTAGTATAAAGATAATGTGGGGGAATGACCTAGACCCGAACTTTCCTAAAACTAAGTAAGTACTAGAATAAAATGAGTTCGAAGTAAAATACTTTGTCTGATATCATCGATGGTAATAATATTTTTACTATGTCGAACCCTGTCATTCAACAACTACAATAGATCAGTTATAATTATCCATTTTTGTAACCATCTTCGCGACATACCTTAAACGAATTAACTATTATTACAGAATAATGTCATTTTTAATTTTGTCCCTTCCTCAAAAAATAAAATCCGAAAATTCAAAAATTGTTTATTATCATCATATTCAAAAGTAATCAAACAAAATCTTTACAATAAAGAATTTACTATAGAGATAAGAATTCGTGCATTTTTATACATATTTTTGTACTAGCTTCTTCTAAACGTTTTGCGACACACAAGTTGAGAATCACGAAATAGATAGATTCGATAAGTAATGTAATATTTTTGTAATAAATATGTTAACTACTTATTTTAGTAAGTAGTTAATTCTCGTTTTTTGGTTAAATGAATCAAATAAAGAGAAAAATAATTTATTTATATACATCTTTATTATTTATCAATTCATTAGTAAAATACTCTTTCTATTCAGTCCTTCGGGAGTATTGTCTTTGAAAACCGATTTAGATAACGCATCTTCCCATTGAGTGTTGAAATCGAATTTAGTAAAAGGCGATGGTTTAATCGAACCGCAATGGAAAGCCTGATTTAACTCATCGAGCATATCCTGCCTAACTTGGGAATCTCGTCTATTTTCTGACCAGGCACTCATCCAAAAACCTCTAATGTGGATATCAGAAAATATCAGAGAAGATACGGGTAATTGCAATGGCAAACGATTCATTCCTCCGTATGTTACAATTATTCCAGATTTTCCAAGGCTTTTTAGTAGCGGTAAAACTGCTTTTCCACCAACACAGTTCAGCGCTAACTTAGCTAATCCAGTATCTTGGAGAATTTCTTTCAATTTTACTCTGGCTTCCTCCTCGGTTAATACATATGTTGCTCCAAATTCCTTTTCAAGAGTATTTTTAACCAGTGCAGTATTCTTAGCATTGCTGCGAGCCCGAATAATACTGATAGACTTTATGTTCCATAATTTAGCCAACTGGGTTGCATATATTGCAACAGCACTAGTTCCTCCATTTTGAATGATAACATCACCTTTATTTAAAGTTGTAAAATCTTTAAGCATCCTGTAAGCAGTTCCAGGATTAACGGCTGATATCGTGCCAACCTCGGGTGGCAAAGACTTTTTGAATTTAATGAGCTCACTGTCGTTACAGACTTTATAATCTGTCCATGTTCCACTATTCATATTTCGTGGAATCACAAAATCACCTTCTTTTACTAACAATGACGTTCCCGAGTCTATTACCTATATTAAAAAACATGTTATTTTAAATGTAACAAAATAAAATGTTCTTGATTATACAAATTATGAAATATCTATTTTTAACTTAGTGAAACTTTGACTAGAATTATTTTTAATATACATTAATTTGAAAGGAAATTCTAATTATAAAAATAGACATGATAACAAAATTTCGTTATACTTGAGCATAACCTTCATTACCACCAATGGCTGGAACAGGTGGCCTTATTGGATATTGGCCTTGAATTGTATTAATATCAGAAGGATGTATTACAGCCGCTAAATATTTAATTAAAACTTCATTATTTTTTAAGCTCTTTGAAAAAGAAGAAACAGTTTTCTGAACAACTTTTAATGGATCTCCAGTTTCTGAATATTTTAGACTGTTTGAAGTTATTGAACTACAGTAACTACATCGAAAAACCGTAAAAATAGTTCGAAATTTTAGGTAATTCATAAAAAGACAAATTATGAAAATTTAATTTTATATAATAAAACAAGTCTCGTTAATTTTTAAATTAATGTTAATATTTCATTAATCCTTAAAAAGTATAAAATAATTTTTGATATTAACTAATATCTCACAAGATGCTAACCATATTTATTTAAACTTAAAATATCATTATAATCTCAATAATAGCAAGATCTATTAAGATCTATTTTAAAATTCTATTTAAAAATCTATTAATAAAATTCCACTAATAAAATTATTTTATGATAAAATTATTGTTGTTTAGTTTGGGCAAAAACTAAGGTCTTAAGAATTTTGTTTATCTGACACGACCTCCGATAAAATCTGGTAGCAGAAAATTCAAATGGACTAATATTTACCAAATATCGTCCATTTATCGTTAAACAAAACAAAAAATAATAAAAAGTATGATTAGATACAAAAATGATATAAAAATAATTAAAAAAAATTAAAAAAACAAAGTGCAAAACCACAAAATCTAACAAAATCATCAAATTTCATCAAATCAGTTCCAAATTCATCAAAAGCGATTATATTTTGGAAAATAACTATGAGAATTAAGCTTAAAATGTAATTAGAAACTTTAATAAACAAGAATCATGAAAATCTGACAACTAGTGGAAAAGTGATGAAATATGATAAAAACCTGTAGGTGTTTTGTTTTACTGCATCAAAAAATGCGTAAAACTCGATCATATATAAGTCTATGTCAAATCGACAAAATGGATACACTCAATTTAAAATTAAAATGAAAAACATCAAATTATTATCACTACCAACAGGAAATCTGCATGAAAAAATTATTTTATGGTCAACACATTTTGTTCAAACCTTTTCGAACAATTATAAAATTAAATCTGCTGGGCACTGATGGGTCCTTAAAATAGTTTGAACTGCCTAAGGGTTACTATCCCCAACCAGCGCCTGCACAAGAATTTTGAACCGCTAGTCACCCGTCAAAAATTGACGTTGGAACTGTGAACTAGTGGGTGGAAGGTTAGCAAAAGGTGAGCTCCTTCTCAAGAACTCCTAATGCCCTAACCTCGTCCCTTTCTCACCTATTAATTCATAAATTACCCAATCAATTGATCCCTCAGTTCCCCCATATTCAACAACCTCAACTCACATCCAGACATCCATAGCAACTTCAATATTAAAGTTAACATTAATAGATTATATTTAAGATAAATAAACAATTAACATTTATAAATTTAAGAATAATGAACAATTAACATTTATAAATCATAGTCGAATTAAATACGCGATCACAGAGTTATACTCAACACTTCTAAATGAATGAATTAAAATCCATTGGCGTCCAAAAGATGACCCAATAGGCGAGCTCGGTTTAACCTAAACTGACGCTCCCTCTTCTTTTTATTTGGACGGTTTTTTCTGCGGTTTATTTTAGGTAAATCCTCTGACGTATGGGAGGGGCCTGGTGTCCTGGTCCTTATGCTGTCATTTTTTCCGGTGACGTTCCGTAGTACTATGGCCTGTTGTTCTTCTGATAACTGGACACCACTCTGCATGAGGCCTGTACGGATGTCGTCCCTAAGCTTCCACTCAGCTACCTGTTTCTCAAGTTCCTGGGCCTTCTGCTCGGCCAGCCGCAGGGCTTCATTCTTCTGATCTAACTATGTCTTCAAGGTATCTATTTCTACCTTTAACCTGGTTGCTGCCTCGGGGCGAAGCCACGTTTGCTCCATGTAGCGGCACTTCCGCACCATGGCCTCCGCCCGCTGGGTTTGAACTATTGCTGTTTGGTGATATCCGGCTATATCTTTGCGGAACTGTTCCAACATCTTTCTGTGAGGGTCCACTGAACAAAATTTCTTTTTAATTTCGTTTTTTATTAACTCTAATTTACACATAACGAGTACTAATATAATAATATATTTTAATCAATATCTTTACGGCAAGCATTATGTCATCTAGAATGGGAGGGGATGGGTGTATTCCCTTTATTCCTTATGTGTCTCAAAGACATCTATCACCGTACTCATAACCACTTAATTATAACAGGCACCAGCAACGATAACATTGACAATGCCTGTGATAACCAGGGGTAGGTGCATAATCATTACATTATTAACGCTATAATAATACGAAACTTATATTTTCCATTTAAGAAGCTGATTTAAGTTACAAATTTAAATTCATTAAATCCGAATATAAAAATTTTTAATTTAAATTACTAAAAGAAGATTTACGAAATCTTTTATTGTAAAATGGAAATTAAAAAAATCTTCAACAATATTAAATTCATTATTCTGTTTTAATTTTGTTTTATTACGCTTAAGCAATTTATCTTTTGCTTTTCGCTCGTTGTGATAGCAACGAATCAACAATCGGTAAATTTTCAAGGTTGTAATTTTTATATTTTTTAACTAATATTTTTAGTTATTTTAGGTTCTCCTGATCAGCCAGATCGTCCACTGCGCCTTATCCTAACGTCAACACTTGCTGTCAGGTATGCTCTACAATTTATTATTTATTTTATTTGCTGTTAAGTTACAGGATACCAGAATCACACTACAAATGAAGTCCCCATATTGCAATGTATCTGTGCTGTATTCATTTCTAAATTGATGTGGTAAAATTAAATATTTTTCCTTTTTGTTAAACTTTTTAATTTAATAAAATTTTGAGTATTTCTTCTTTTATTTTAGTGATTTTGTACCTGACGTATAAAAGTAATAGTAGTTAATGTAAATTTTAATAATGATAATATGAGACGTAATAAATTTAGGTAAATACTACCAATAGCTTCTAAAATGATAATGACAATACCAATATCCCTAACAATATTAATATAGTACGAATCAGCGGTAATATTACCCTATCAATGATAACATTAAGGGTGGTAAGAATAATAATAATAACGATAATGATTTGACAATAGTGATTATGATATAAAATTAACAATAGTGATAATAATAACATATTAATAATAACAACGATATGTTAGTAATAATAACAATACTAACAATAATAATAATATTTTAGTAGTAACGATAATAATAATAATAATAGCAATAATAATCATAGTAATGATAATAATATTTTAATAATAATTATAATAATAGTCGTATGAAAATTGACAACAAGAATCATAATGTCAATATGAAAATAATAATAATAATAATAATAATAATAATAACAATAACAACCGCTGATATCAGAAGCATACACATATAGTTTTAGTAACGATGATATGTACTTATAATATTAATAATAATAATAATAATGGTAATAATAATAATATTTTAGTAATAATAATAATAATAATAATAATATAAAAATAATAATACTAATGATGATGATAATAATAATAATAATAATAATAATAATAATAATAATAATAATAATAATAATAATAATAATAATAATAATAATAATAATAATAATAATAATAATAATAATAATAATAATAATAATAATAATAATAATATTATTATTAATAATAATATCAGAATCATTCTGGTGATAATGATGATTTATGTAACCCTAATGATATTATATGCCCATAATAATGGTACTATGTAGTTTATAACCATAATAATGCTACACCAATAATACTATTAACTATAATGATAATAATGATAATATTAATATTTTAATAATAATAATAGTAATAATAATAATAATAATATTAGTATGAAAATAATGATAATTTTAATAATGAAAATAGTAATAAAATAATAATAATAATAATATTAATAATTATTTGGTAGCATTAATAATAATAGTAGATGGGTTCAATAGACATAATGATGTGAAAATAATAACTAAAATAATAAAACTATGAAACTTACAACATTAATAATAATAAAATAAATATTAGTAACAACAACAATATCATAAAAATAATAATGTTAACCATAATAAATAACAATAATAAAATAAATAACGAAATTTTTCGTAATAATAATAAGTTTAAATGCAAAATAGTCACGTCAACAGTTGGTTTATGGGTTATAAGGTCATAAATTTGATTTTATGAACTGAACAAAAATTTGCAATCTAAATAATGAGATAACGTAAAATCTTTTGGAATGGTATTCGAAATCGATTTTAGCTTCCATGTTTAGCACGTAAATTAAATACGAACGATGATGTCACAAAGAAAATCTGATCTGCGGCCGATTGAACTTCCTAGTGTGGTTAGTCTCGAATCATATTGTATGTGAATTATATAATACAAATTAACGGAATATAATTTATCAATTAACACAAAAAAGAAATCTTTCTGATTCTTCTAGATGTTGGTCTATATGTTTTTCGTTTATTGTATTATGAAACTTTATATTTGACCTTTCCCAGGACCTCAACACTACTCTTTCGAGGGTCGGGCGATAGGATTTAGGAAGGAGAGAATACCGGACGGGCCTGGCTACTGCCTTCGTTGCGGCTTCCCCCACTAACATACCGGTTCGATCCGGGGTACCGAAAAAAAACAATTTAAGTTTACTTCTTGTCTGCATGTGTGCTATAATTTGTAGATCAAAATTGGATTAAGGTGCTTTTTTTAAAGATTATATTCTCTTATGATGGAGGTTCAACGATAATTGAATTCAGTCAAATTCATCGATCATAAAAGAAATATTTCTTTAAAGCTTAAAAAATGAGAATAATGATAACAAAAATTCAATAATTATTTCATATTCAACGTAATCATAAACCAATACAAAAATTAAATAGATAAATAGAATAACATAAAATAAAATCAATGAAAAAATTACTTGGTGTCAATAATTAAAAGGTAAAAATATCTAGTAAAAATGTCTGGTAAAAATGAATGAAAGTAATGATTGTCTGTAAAAATGACTGACTTTTGCTCAACCAGCACCGCCTTTTATATCATGATTGTTGGTGTGTGTGTTTTGATGCGGTAAAACAAGGAATTTCTCGAATATTGCAAAATTATAAAAGTTTTTATTCTTTTTGATTTAAATTTAAATTTTTACATTTTTATATCTCAAAATTTTTATTTATTTTATTTTTCTTTAAATTTCCATTTTTAACTAATTTTAAATTTTCTGCTCAAAACCACACAGGCGTTATCGTGCTGGTTAAAAAAAAATGGGCTTTATCAGTTTTTGCCCAACAAATCGTTACAGGATCTCGTATAACATCTTCGATATTGTTTTAAGCTATTATTGATGATAGAGGGACACAAATAAAATGAGCACGAATACCTTCTATGGTAGCTCTCGAACCCAAAAGTTTTCTAGGGTATTAACAATCATGGCAATATGGCTCACCTTTTACTAGAAACCGCCCATTGGAATACATTTCCAAAGTCATTTTGACGGGTATCCAATGGTTACATCTCTTGTGCTCGCATGTGGTATGAATCCCTTAAAAATGGTCTCGAAAAGCTTATATCTTGTACCCGTCAGGTACCCAGCATAAGGTTTAATTTTTTAAATGGAAATAATAAATAGAAGCATACATAAAAAGTCTTTTAATACCCTGATGCACCTTTGAGGTCAAAAGCTACCATAGAAATTTTTTTTGTCCCTTCAAAAAAAATTGGAAAAATTTTATATCGAAGATTGATGAACTGGAAAATAAATCGATTTAGCTGACAGAGTTCTCTGAGAACGTGCAGAGCAAATGAAAAGAGTTTAAATCAAATGAATACAAAGTTAGCCAAAATAATCACGGACACACAAAACAAACTGACAGACGAGAAACGACATAACCAACGACTACTCGATAGGTTAGCTGAAGTTCAACAGGATGAAAACGGACAACGAGGAATAGCTTTACACAAAGAAATGCAGTTACTACATCAATTCTAAATAAACAAACAACTCAGAGGACGTGTAGAAGCAGAAATAGAAGCAATAAAACAAAGCTACGAAGAAAACGAAACGAACCTAAAGAAAGAAATTTAGAAGTTAAAAGCACTAAAAAGAACTCATCATCTAGAAGCATAAGTGGAAGAATTAACAGAAAACGTAGACTACCTTAGTTATCTACTAGATGAAGAAGTACAAATCACAGGCGCATTAAGGAGGAAATAACTAACCTTCAAAACCGACCACCAATCCTACTTATGCCACTGTACCCAATAAGAATGCCAACATAAATCCCGGCCGAGCCAGATGAAAGATTTGATGAAGCAGAGAAGACGTACTTATAAAGAGAAAAGGAAAAATTGTAAAATTGTAAAATGGTAAAAAAATAAAATAATAAAAATTCAAAAATTGTATGAAGAAATAAACTGATTTACATTTATAATGAACCCATATGAAGAAGTAAATGCAATTAATCAGGAATGTAGTACAAGTGAACTTAGCAGATATCAAACATACCCCATACAACTAGTACAACCTATTGAAAAAGACCCATTGGAATATTATAGTCAAAAATTGAGCAAGAAATAGCTCGATTAAGAAAGCAACTGATTCAAACAAGACAATTGGTAAACACGGTAAAACTAGAGCTATCAACAGAGATGAGAAATACGAGAGAGAGAAGAATTTAAAGCGAACACTTAAAACAAGAGTTACAAAAGTGAAAACCAGAGAAGTCCTTGAGGATTACTGGAAGTAAAAAAAAAGCAAACTACAATACATGATCCGGCAATAGAAAGCCTGTAAAGAAGCTAGAGAAATAGAACTTAACCACCAACAAACCCAAGCGGAAATCGAAGAACTAAAGAAAAAACTATAGGAGCAGCAACGGAAAACCGAGAAACAAAAATGATGAAAGCAGATTATAAGCGTAAATTCAAACGAAAACGGACAAGCGAAAGAAATTTATGAACTCAAGTAAATAACCAAAAGAGGATACTCAAGAGGATACTAAAGGAAAACAAGGAACAACTGAATAAGCTTCCGAAACTGAGAGAAAGGCTGATAAAATCACAAGTACTGATAATGAGATTTATCGAAGGAAAGACAAAATAGGAAAGAAGTGATATGTGTGCTACCTGCCCCACTATTTGGTAACCCTATACTACTTATTGGATTATAAAGATAAATATTATGTATTTAATTTTTCTTGACTTATTTAATTTTTTATTAATATTTTAAACATTTATTTATCGTTATTTAATTAATTAATTTTTTTTAATTATTTTTAATTTGATTTATTTATTATTAATTTTATTATTATTGTTATTATTTTGTTATTTATTTATTTCTTGTATTAATATTATTATTTTATTTATTTATATATATTTTATTTAATTAATTAATTTATTGTTATTATTATAATTAATATTATTTTATTATTTCTGTTCTTATTATTTTTTATTTATTTTACACATATTTTATATACTAAATTTTAATATGAGTGGTAAAGTGGAAAAATTCTATCTTCATCATCAAATGTTGAAAGTTAAGCAAGCAAAGGCCTCGTTAGTACTGAAATGGGTGACCGTTGAATATAACATTTTTATATGTAGTTTTTTGTTTTTCTAATGAATTCTCTACTAAGACTCATATCAATGAATGTATTCTAACTTTATTCTCTCAGTTTATCGGGACTATAATACATTTACTATAGACATCTATTTCAAATAAGGTTAATGAGTAAAAATAAACAACATCTTAAGCCATCCACAGTGGCGAAGTGGTAAAATTCTTTTTTCATCATATGTTGGAAGTTACGCAGGTAAAGGCCTCGTTAGTACTCAAAAAGATTGACCGTTGATAATTATACTTTTACTTATTGTTTTTTGTTTTTCTAATGAATTCTCATCTAGAATCAAATCGATGAATGTATTCTAACTTTATTCTCTTAGTTTATCGAGACTATAAAACATTTACTATTAAAATCTATTTCAAATAAGGTTAATGAGAAAAATAAATAAAAACTTAAGTAATCCACAATGGTGAAGTATTAAAATTCTTTTTTCTTTAAATGTTTGAAGTTAAGCAGGTAAAGGCCTCGTTAGTACTCAAATGGGTGACCGTTGAAAATTTTATAATTATATATTTTTTGGTGTATGCGTAATGAATTAGATCAGAATTGATATCTATAAATGTATTCATATTTTTTCTACATGGTTTTCGAGACTTAGAATAATTTAACATAAAAATCAATTTTAAAAAAAATTTATGAGTAAAACGAATTGACAACTAAAGCCATCTACTATTGCGAAATGTTGAAAGTTAAGCAGGTAAAGATTTTGTTAATAATCAAATGGGTGATCTTTGAAAATTATATTTTTACTTATTCTTTTATGTTTTTCTAATGAAATCTCCTCTAGGAGATTTTTTTCTCTTTCTTTATCGAGACTATTAAACATTTACTATAAAAATCTATTTCAAATAAGGTTAATGAGTAAAAATAAAAAGAAACTTAAGCAATCCACAATGGCGATGTGGTAAAATTCCTTTTTCGTCAAATGTTTGAAGTTATGCATGTAAAGACCGTGTTATTACTCAATTTGGTGACATTTGAAAATTTTATTTTTTCATGTTTTGTTGTATTTCTTTAAAAAACATCTTTATGTTTCATATGGATGAATGAATAATTATTTTTTTCTGCTTATTGTTAGAAACTATGAAAGATTTTATAATTAATTTATTTCAAAAAAGTTTTATTAGTAAAACGAAATGAAAACTGAAGCCATTTACCATCTCTTAGTTTTTAAATTCTTTTTCCATCAGATGTTGAACGTTAAGTACGTAGATGCCTCGTTCGTACCTAAAATTGTGATTGTTGAAAATTTGATATTTTTTATATTTTTGTTGTATTCGTAATAAAAACTACTTTAGATATTGAAAATATTGATTTTAATGATGCAGAATTGGTAATTAAATGCGATTCGGATTAGGTTGTAAATGGAGAAAAGATGAGCATAATCAACTTCATTAGTACAATACTCATTCAAGGATGCAATGTGTGCATAGACTGGATCAACCCTGTTTGTAAGTTTATAAAAGCAGAAGAAATTTTTTTTGATTATTGTTGAATATAGTAATAACTTTTTATTTTCAGCATTAATATCATTCTTAAGCATATGATTCTTTATGTTATATATATATATATATATATATATATATATATATATATATATATATATATATATATATATATATATATATATATATATATATATATATATATATATATATTAATTTCAAACTTTTAACATTAAAATTCCAAATCATCGATTTAAAACAAAATTTTAAAAAAATTATTATAACTTCCTATGTATATGGTTATTTCCTACGTTCTGATTGTGTGTGTGTGTGTGTGTGTGGTGTACAGTATGTTGAAATCATTCAACATTTACAACTGTTAGATATAATGGTAATAGACTCGAATTAATTACCGTTTTTAAACTCTGCTTGATTTGTAGATTGAATTTAGTATGTGGTGAAGAAATAATGTTGTAATATATTTCTTTCAGAAAATAACGACTTTTTAGATAATAAGAGTGTAGGTTTATATCATTACAGAAGATACGTAAAAGTTTGTATATGTATATACTGAGAAATTAATAACTTGACTGCATAAAACTAAAATATCTAAATTGAAGTTCTGAAAATGCTATATGACAAAAAATAAAGTAAAATTTAAATTCCCTCCTTTTCATCGAAAGATTTATTTTCTTCGAAAATTATATTTTAAATGTAGCATAATAATAGCATTAATATACGAATAATAAACTAAAAATTACTGTTTCTAATCGTTAGTTCTCGTATTTGGTTAATTTAAATTTTTGGATACAAATTTTCAATTTCTTTAATCACAAATTATTTTTTCTCCAGTGACAAATTTTCAAATAAATAACAAATTCAATTGGAAAATATTTTATTAAACCAAAACCTTTTGCCACAAATATGATTTTCAAATTGTAAACAATAAATTTAAACAAAAGACTAATTTTTATAAAGAAAAAATATTTGAGAGATAACTAAATTATTTAAGTCTGCAAAAGTGCTATAAATTATTCAATAAAATAAAAGTTACACAATCACAGATAATAATAATAGAAAATCTCAATAAATTCTACCAGTAGCTGGTAGCCACTGGACACAAATATATCGATCAAATAACAATAGATTTGCACATCATTGATCATTGCATTGATCAATGACATCTTTGATTCTGTGATACTGTCGGAATATTGTGACGGAATTCATTGAAAAATATTGGAATATCAGCAAAAATTCGACCCCATGAAATGAAACAAGTTTTCCAAAGAAAAGCCAAGCCCGAATTATTAAGTAACATTAAAACAAAATCCAAAGAAAATGGTAAACGAAATATTGAAAATACTCCGAATAAAAAAGTTGAAGTTTTGAATGCTGTTTCTCCTGATCGGATAAAAGCAAGTTTTTTTTAAATATAAAAATTAAATTCTGATATTTTAAAAAAAGATTAAATAATGAAATATTTCCAAATATTTCCAATATTTTTAAAGTAAAATTAGATTTATTGAGAAATGTTAAATGGGATAATAGCTTGATCTTCGGGAACTTTTGTATGATATGTACTTAAAAATGAAAGAATTACAGAAAAGTCAAGAAAGATGAAAACATAAATTATATGGAATATTTAGTACAAATCATGCTATAAAAAGACGCAAATTTCAAACGGATAAGAATTAATTTACTAACAACTGTCATAATCATAATCATAGTTGAAAGATTAGAATTTAAATTAAATTAAAACGGAACCAAATTGTTAATAAACATTAAAATCATATTTTCTATAAATATTCATCTTAATTTTTCAGACCTTTAAATAATTAAAAATGTTATATTAACTTGAAATTATATTTAAAATTTAATCAGCATTAATATCAAATCAGAAATAAAAAAAATTAAATTGTTTTAATATTAAACCAGTTTAAACGAAAATTTTTGTATAAAATTTGAATTTATTTAATGGTGAAAAACGATGAAAAGGAATGCAATATTATCACAGAAATCAACCAAACAAACTTGTTGATTAACAGAATGTTACCAGAGAGATTCCATAGAGACGATTACCTGAAAGAATTTATTAAAAATTAAAAATTTATTAAAGATTTCAATAGTACAAAAACATCGGCCAAAATACAGATGATTCTGGTATGACGAATACTGGAAAGTAGAAGAAAGAAACTTTAAAGAAAAGATTTGAGGTTTAGATTCAGGAG
>CM039679.1:145295848-145585848 GCA_022537955.1 Schmidtea mediterranea | reverse complement strand
TATTCCCCGAAAACGACACGCAGTAATTTTATTGCTTCAAACATTTGTTGCCGTTCTTGTAAATAATGCAATAAAACCCACTTAACGCTGTTTCGTGTAACGTTATAATTTGATGGAACATATACCCGCGTTAAGCAGGGTCTTACTGTATATACTCACTCATTCCAATAGACTTTAACAATATTTAAATAGTGTAAAACTCATTTTCTTAATGAAAGTCCTGTTCTGTACCAACCAAATTAATACAGGCCTCGCACAACTGGAGACGATATTTGCTTTGCCGAAATCAGGATCACCGTTAATGTTCTTTGTTCCTTGACTTAATCTGATGTTTCTGTCATGTATTGATAATAAATATTAAGTTTAGTTAATTAATATAATGTTATATCTACTACGTGATGTTTGCCATAAATGTAATTTCCCTCCGTGACGAATAAAGGAAGCGCCTCCGATTATGATACCCATCATTAGTGACCCGTTATTTCTGATAACTTAATTAATGTGTTCCTAAATCAAAATTTGTGGTTTTAGTGACGCATTAAATGGACCATTTGAAAATGGAGCTCCACCAAAGACGTTAAGAAAACGAAGACTTACGACGGATATTGACACAGGTCTTGAAAGTCTAAGAACGGTTATTGACCATCTAGTTTCGCTGAAATTAAGTTAAGAAATTACAACAACAATTACAGGTTTAAAAAAACAAACCAGCATTAGGTGGCAAGACATCAAATGCTAAAGATTGAGTGAAGGCAGTGAAAATAACCCTATCAGTAAGCTAAAAGTATTATGCAGTCATTTACCGTTTGGTGTTTTAACCTGTCCAACTTGCGTACCGAATAGACTTCCAGGAATGTCGAATTAGTCGTTACTCGATAGAGGTAAGGCTGGTCAAGCAAGAAACAGAATGCTTCGGAATCAAGAAAAACTCCAAATGTGAATAGCTCTGCCAATGTGATATTTCGATGCATGTCTGATGTTGATGGAAAATAAAATGTTTCTACATCAATGTAAAAATAAATTTTTCGGTTCAACTATTTAATCTTGACTGTCTCTTGAGTATGACTGAAAATTGGATGTGTGATCAATAGTAATCAAAGACGACAGCTCAATGGACCTAAGGTACAACGGGGCCATAATATTTTATAAATAATGCTCACTTTTGGTCGACTACCAACTACATTACCAACGTTGTTTAGTAACGGGTAGCAAATGGGTGGTTTTCTTTATTTTATTTAGTCACCTGAAAACCAAAAATCATTTGATTCTATTATTATTTGTTTTATTTAAACTTGTAAATTTTTTTTGGTTATTTTAATAATTTAATTCTTAGCCTTTCTAATATTTGGATTTCGAGTTTTTTTTAGCCTTTCACAAAAAATTTTTTTTCATTTTTTTATGTTTTTAATGTAAACTGTATTTTTTTAATCGTATAACAATGACATTTTGTTTTCTAGGATGATTCATTTAACACAAGTTTCCACAATTCTTTGAGCTCCGACTCCAAACCATTTTCCATTTCAATTTCTCCTATCACTGGCAAAGACTTTTATAAGTTGACTTTTATTCCAATTGAACCGATAAATGTTGCAAAATTATGTGAAGAAGCGAAAGAATGCATTGCAACACTTCCTGAGATATTTGAATCATCAAACGACACATCTTCATTGGAAATGAAAAATCGTGGAAATTTTAGAAAATCCTTTCTAGAATCAACTTTCTTGACGAAAGGCTCCAAAAACATTGAAACCATTGAAAAGAATCAATCATTATTTTCTGAAAATAACACCCGAAAGTTCCAGTTTAATAGTTTTGAGATTGAATCCCTTCACCAAAGCCCTTCAGATATTTCTGAAGAAAAAGATCTGCAGTTAATTAAAAATATTCCTCTTAGCAATATTAAATTTAAGTTAGTTTTTAAATCTATTTATTCTCATTATATTAAATATTTATTTAATATTACTCAAACCCTCCAGCTTCAGATTTTTCTTGCTCAAGAGAACTAATGGGTTTTGCAGTCAACCTCACACTTTATGGTGATTTTAAGATTTAAGATTGTAAACTGGAAGTTAATTCTGATCGACATTCAGTTAACCAGTTATTAAAATGAATTTTTTTTCATCTATTTATACACCATGCCACGCTGAGACAAATCACCTATAATATAAATCAAAAATCAATAAATTTATAGCATATAAACACACCAACTCACCTTGAGGTTGTTTGTAAAATAGTCACTGAGACAAACCCTACACTGTAGAAACTCAAAAATTGATAGAGAAATAAAATATCTCACATTAAAACAACCCATAATAAAACATGCATGTAAAGTTTTAACATGTAGCCATCAGAAGTTGAAAAAACCCCTATCATAAATTAATTTATAGACATTTTTGAGATATTTTTAGAAAGAAAAATGGCCGAAAATTTTTTAATTTAAGTTTGAGGATTTTGCTTGGAAATTTCGAGTAAATGAAGATGCATTTCATTAGATTTACCCTTAAAACTAAAATTAATTTAATATTTCAGACATTTCTGTCGAAAAAAAACAAAACCTGAAATCCGAAAAAAAGCATAAATTGAAATTATATTAGTAAGTTTTAAAAAATGATCATAAACCCAATTATTATTTTGTGTACATATTCGATGATTTTTTTCAAAAGATGATTAAAAATATAATTATTTAATGCAATCAATAATTTTTATAACTTCAAAAATAATTTAACTCCCTTTTTTTGTACTAAAATGTGTGTCTTGTTTTGTGTGTTTCTACTCTCGGGAATTGTGAATACTTCTATGGCTTTTCTTGCCTGTATGCATGTAATTCACAAATTATTTTGTTGAGTGTATTTTTTTGGAGGTTAACTATTTTTAGTAACACTTTCATTTAATTTAAATTTCATTTCATTAATTTATTTTTTAATATGATCTTTCTTAAAATTCATTCTTTATATTTTTATTAATTTATTCCCATCAATTATTCCATTTCCAACATGGCAGATTTAATTATCGCATAATAATGGTCTTGCGTCTGTCAATACAACCATAATTATTAGCTATTTTATAAATTCCCCGCTATGATGAATTTCCGATTAAAGATATTGGTTTATATGAATTATTGTATTTTATTAATTTTATTTTAAATAAATGTTTGTGTCTTCTAGCGTTTTTTATTTTATTTAAATGTGTTATTTATTCTTCGAACTTTATTTTACATTAATTTGTCTTGTTGTATGATAATGAATTTTAAATCAAATCGATTTCGATGTTGTGTATTTTCAACGCATTTAAACAAATTAGTTAGAAGCTCCAGTTTTAGACTAACATTCTAGTGTGATACTCTACTGTTTTTACAGAAATTGAAAATAGTTGTGTTTCTTAGCAAATCTATAAAATTCATGTGATTTTTAGAGTCGAAATCTTAGTGTTTTTTATAGAGATTCATGAGTTTTTAACTAGACAGAAAATTTCTGTGTTTTTCTACTGCCGACGGAAAACTAGAGGTAAGTTTTATTTTGCATTTTGATGTATAATAAACACTATTCATATAAATCCTACTTTGATCCAGGAAATATTTGTATGAAAAGTACAAAGTTTATTTGTGACAGCGTTTTTACATAAGTCATTTGTGTGAATTTGAAATAAAAATAAAACAGTTATGTTTAAAATTAAATTCTGTATTTATATTTTTTTCTCAAATATGCCTCTAGTAGCTTAATTAACTTATTCATCCAAAATAACTATTATTAAAGCAAATATTTTCAAGACATGATAATTCTGATATTGAAAATTTTAACAAACATTTAAAAATTTCAATATTTCACATTTTCATACATAGTTAGAAACTGTAGTTCAATTAATTTTATATAAATAGGACATAACCTATTAAATAATTTACTTTTTTTAATTTTACAATTTCGATTTACATTTTGTGTTTGTTAATTTTCTTCTTAATAATCAATAAATTGAATGTTTTTAAAACATAATTTTAAAAATGAAATATTTTAATTTTAATTTTATTTTTATATCTTTTCAATTTTTATACCAAGATGAATTATTTTTTAATAAAATAGTAAAGACAAAGTGAAAAAAGGTTATTTATTTATTTATTTATTTTATTTAATAATATTCATATACAAATTTTTTAAATGTTTTATACTACGGAATTTTACTAATTTTATTTTATTTTTTTTGTTTTCAGTTTTATTTAAATTAAAATTGTCTTTATCGCAGAGATCAAAAACAACGATATTTATGCTGGAAATTTCATAAATTTAAATCAAATACATTTCCAAGATTCAAAGCTTACGAAATTGACGAAGAGCAACTAGAAACTTTCGATTCAGAAGTGTTTTATGAAAAAGAGGATGAAAACGGAGGATATAATGACTCGTTATGTCAAAGTGAAACCGAATTATTAGGAAATAAATTCATGCTTTATTCGAATAATTCTTTGGCAATGAAATGTGAGGAAGACATGGTTAGTTTTATAATATTTATTATAATGGTGAAATATGATTGTTTTTTTTATATCACTAAAGCTAGTGCATAGAGTTATGGCGTTATGAAATTTGTATAACTTTCATCGAAATATCCTTTACACAACATGACATTTTGGTTGTTTAAATCAGTAAAGATACATGTACGTGTCTTTAATGCACGGCTAATCAATGGAGTCGTCATTAAAATTCAAAAAAATGAAGTTGACAATACAGAGGCTTAAATCAAAAATGTTGTTTTTGGTCAAGTTTTGAAAAAATCACATTATGATAGTTCCAGTTTGTTGTAAAGCCTTTCCTTATGTTCTAAATTTAACAAACAGTTCCTTAACTCCTGCCGCACTTCTCTTATTTTATTTCTAACCGCTCTGGTTGACGTTTCCCTCGGTTTTTACGACGACGTCCTACTCTCAATACCAACATAAACAAGGCCTGGCTTATCCAGCAGACATCGAAGGTTGGGATTAAGTCTACCCAGTGCATATCAATTGCTCAAAATCAACTGAAGAATCAAAGAACCGCTCAACCATTCTCAAATTCTAGCATCATAAATAAATATGTATTTTAGGTGGACCGAAAATACGGAAAAGTATCCTCGACAATTCAAAAGGATTAAAAATTTGTTGACAAGAGGCATATGAGCATTAAAAGAAAATCATATAAAGAAATATTTATTAACTTATGAAAATTACCAAATATACAAAAATACAAATTAAACTAACTTACCTCTACAAAAATTAAATCAGCGATTTTCTGAGCTAGAGTTAAAATAATGAAAATTTTCTGAATAAGTCACTTATTTTAGTTGTTAGAATGAAATTTACACGTCTATTCATACTGTTTTTGTGTCTATGTGTTTGTTACTATCTTGGGCATTGCATCATGCTTTTATTTTCATTCTTACCGTCATTTTTATGTATCTATTTTTAGTCAAAGTATTTATTTTAATTTAAATTTATTAATTAATTAATTAATTTTGTTATTATGAAATTTATTATAGAAATTTATATTTTAATTTTTTATTAATTTTTTCCATCATTTTTTCGATATTCTTCATGACGGATTTAAGTATGGCTTTTTCGTTTGATAATTTAAGCCAAAATTCAGAGCCGGCACTACCATTAGGACGAACTAGGCGGTCTTCTAGGGCGCTATACAGAGAGGGACGACAAAATTTGTAATCGCCATTATTAAAAATTAACTAATAATTAATAACTTTGATTATATTATATAAACTATAGACACAGGGTAATATAATAAGATAATTATTGTATTTAATATAAATCTTTTAATTTCGAACATTGCAGATGGTTATCTAATTTTAATGTTGATTTAGATATCGCTACAGCACATGACGTGGCGTTCTAAAACACGTGCAATTGTTTTGGTCAATTTCATACATTCAGCGAACTGATTATGAGATTATAGCAAGTGTTTTACTGATAAGTGTAATTTTGTGAATTATTAGAAAAATAATTGAGTCAGTGAAGTTAGGTGCAGTAATTTTTTTTGTTATACTTCATACGATTAAACATTAACCACTTATTTGCTGGTAAGTTTAATAGCAAATATTACTTTGTTATATAAAAATAATTAAATATTATTTATAGTGTTACATTAGTACTTTTAAAATGTCATCAAAAAAGCCATCGGGATTTCAAAATCGTAAGTGCAAAACTCTCAGAGCTCAAAAGCGTGAGAAGAAAAGTGGTCAACTGTTAAAGTTTTTCAAATCAAGTCTTGATGTTTCCTCCACCATTGACTTGGATAGATGTGTAGGACAATCAGAAACGTACAACAAAATATGTCAGATCACATGTATGAAGGTATTTCAAAAAAAGAAGAAAATAAAAGAGAATGTGTTTCAGAGTTTGATATTATGATGCAAAGCGAATGCTCATGTGAAATTAAATCCAGTACCAGTCCCACGTTTAATTATGTAGATTACAATGACCCAGAAACTGGCCTGACTATTATAATGATAATTTTTGTCAGATTTTATTAAAAAATCCACCACATCAAATTTTTACAAATAATTTTCCCAAAGATTCCAAAAATCGAAGATTTTCTCCAATTCACTATAAGAGAAAACTATCCAATGGTGAAGAAGTATACCGTTCATGGTTGATATATTTAATTATAAAAGACGAGGAATTTTTTTGCTCCAAGTTATTTAACAAAAACAGCTTGTCAATCCTAGAAAAATGAGGATCAAAAGACTGGAAAAATATTGGAGCAATTCTATCTTCACATGAAAGGAATACTTTTCATTTAGACAACTTTCAGACATGGAAAGAACTTGATATGCGTATTATCCAAAGAAAAAACAATTGATAATATTAACCATCAGAACATAAACGGCAGTTTGAATATGAAGCTCAAGACAAGGCACCACAAAATCCTAAACATAAATTCAAAGTAGAATTCTGCTACACTATATTGGACATGGCTATACAGTATATTGAAGAGAGGTTCCAACAATTAGAACAACATGATATTTTATTTGGTTCTTTTTATAATATATCCAATATCAAAAAAAAGACATCTGTGGATATACTGGCTGATAACATTTAGAAACGTCTTTGACGCATAAATATAATAAAGATATTGATGCTTATCATCTTTGTAATGAGCTTCAAGTAGTAGCTCAAAGGCTTCCAAAGTTTATGTAACCATCAGATGTGCTCCTCTATAAAGTACAACAAAAATTGAAAGGTTGTGTACCAAATTATGTTGTTTCCTTGAGAATATTATTAACACTTCCAGTGTCCGTGGCTAGTGGAGAACGCAGTTTTTCAAAATTGAAATTAATTAAAAGTTACTTGCGTTCAACTATGTCGCAAAGCAGACTTGTGAACTTAGCAACAATTTCAATAGAATGCGATTACGATTCGACACTGGAATTGAAGGAGTTAGTAGAAAATTTTGCGAGGAAGAAGGCAAGAAAAATTAAATTTTACGACATTTCAAGCTTGGCTAGATTTAAAAATCGCGAAGGAATTTCTCAGAAAATACTTGATGGTGAGTCAAATGAAGTATCTACTGAAACAGTCACTAGTTTTATTGAACGATTTCACTTATTAACTGAATGATTTGCGGAGAAAAATATTTTCAATGCCGATGAGTGCGGTATGATGTATCGTGCACTGCCTAATAAAAGTTTGGTTCAGAAGAGAGATCAGTGTAAAAACGGAAAGCAGTCAAAAGAAAGGATAACCGTTTTACTTGCTGCTAGTAATACAGGTGAAAAGCTAAAACCACTGGTTATTGGAAAATATGAAAATCCAAGACGTTTTAAAAACATTAAAAAGGGCAATTTACCGATTACTTGGCGTTCAAGTAAAAAAGCCTGGATGAATTCTTCAATTTATTTACAATGGTTAAATGATCTCAACAATGAAATGAAAAAAGCGAATCGAAAAATTGTGCTTTTTGTTGATAACTGCCACGCGCATCCTCCAATTGATGAACTTTCAAACTTAACTGTTAAATTTTTACCTCCGAATACAACTTCGAAACTTCAGCCACTTGATCAAGGCATCATTAAAGCTTTTAAGGGCTACTACAGGAAGAATTTGATGAAATCAATTATTATTGATAACATTGAGAAGGACATTAAAGAATTCACTTTATCAATTAATATACTTTCCGCTATTAAATGGATGGATCTAGCTTGGAAAAACGTATCAACCAAAACCATTTGTAATTGTTTTAAAAAGGCAGGTTTTACGAAGTTTAATAATGGATTTCTGGCTGTTAATGAAAATTAATCAATGATTTAATTGATGATGATTTGATTTAATTGATGATGATTTGGCAACTTGTGAAGAAATTTGCGAAGAAAATCTTATTGATGATGTGATGGAAGAACTAAATGAGAAAAATGGAGTTTCTGATGAGCCTATACTTGATGCTAATTGTGAAACCTTTATTCAGGAACAGGAAATTAATTTTAATGAGGCAAAGGTATATTCAAGAAAATTAGCCAACTTTTTTCTGAGAGAAATTCCTGATTCTGTTTCCAAATTATATGAGATTGAAGAACATCTTAATAATTATGGATTAACCTCAATGATTAAAAAAATAATCAAACAAAAATTGAAATGTATTTTAAAACTTCTGAGGTTATATGATACTATTTATAATATGGAATGTTTTCCTATTGATTAAATCTGAAATAAGGTATTAAAGCGATTAATAAACTTCATTGTTTTAATTTTTTTCCTTTTCAATTAATTGTTAAAATAGTTTATTTAAGTTTCACTAATTGGCTTTAATTTATTATTTATAGTTATCTTGGAAGTAGAATGTAACAGAGTGAGATATTACGTCATACTTCAATATGTAATTTTTGATCTATGGGGAACAAATTAATTTATCTTCTATAATTCGATTAAAAACAATACTTTTTTCGATATTTTTTAATAAATATCTAGAATTTATGAATTTTTACTTAACTAGAATATACATTATTAAATTACCATAAATTTGAATGAAATTTCCTCCAAGAGGACCACCTCTATAAAAATCCCCCTTAGCGGTCCGTTTAAAGGGGTTTTACTGTATGTCACTTTAAATTTATTGTTTTCTTATATATATTTATTTTTTTATTAATTTTTGTGAAAGGGGACGTTTTAATAAGTTTTGCCTAGGGCGATAAATAAGCTGGCGCCGGCCCTGCAAAAATGAATACATTTATTGCAGAATCATGGTCTTTCGTTTGTTAATACAACCATAATTTAAGCTCTTTTCTCTATATCAATATTTCAACATGATGGATTTCCAATTTAAAATGGTAATAATTATGCACTATAGTGCTCTATTAATTTTATTTTATTTTAAATAAATATTTTGTATTTTTCTTGCGTTTTTTATTTTATTTAAAATATGCATTATTTATTCTTTAAGTGTCTTGTCTTGTGTTATTTTGTTTTAATTGGTGTGAGATAATGAATTTTAAAGGATCTTGGTGCTGTTTTCATGCTATGTATCTTAATGCCTCTTTTAAAATTGATTAATTAATTAAAATTTCCAGCTCTAATACAACAAAATTAAATTATTTCGATATTCCAGCACTTCAAATGTTGTTTATTAGTAGAAATTATCACTAAATTTTTGCTTGGTTTTATTCGATGTTTCGACGTCAATTGTTTAATTATTTTAGCTATATAAACGATGAGGTTATGCAAACATATATAAACTGATATGTAAAATGTTAGGAATTAAAAACTAATTAAATATTAAAAAAGGTGAAAACCAATTGGAGTGACAAATGAAAGTTTGAAGATGAATAAAATAATTTGAAAATAATGAAAGGTCTCTGGGTGAGGATGGAACAAAACACATTATTTTTTAATTATTTTCATTCATTGTTCAAAGAAAACCCATTATTCCTTGGGAAAATCTTGGCATTGACAATTAATTGAAGGCATAAATTATTTAGGGGGAAACACCCTAACAACCACTTGTGTATCTAGAAATGTGTGTCAAAAGAGACCAGTAGCAAAATTTACTTATGAAAAACAACTTGTATAAATACCGGTCGTGAATGAAAATAGCCACTTTACAGAGCAAAAACATAAAGTTAAAAATAAAATCAAGAAGCCAGATCAGATTGCAAATCGAAATAAAAATGTGTAACATCCATTGGTTCACTTCCTCGTTGATCTTGTAATTCAAAAAATCTAACGAAGTGTATTTATTTGCGATTTAATAAAGTTATATTTTGTTGGGGTTTAATTGATTTTCTACTGAACACAAGAAGCCAGATTAAAAGCTATTTTCTACGGAAACTCTACCAAAATCCAAGTAAAAATATTTTTTTCTCATTTTTCCAATATCTTTATATTAAAAAATAAATTCCTAAATTACTGCCCAGCTTGAATCAGATTTTGATTTCTAAAAGAAATAATTGCTATCATAAAAAGTTTAATTATTTAATCGGTTTATATTTTCACACTTTTATCGTTTTGACTTCAAATATTATAGGATTCATATTCAACTTTTTATTTCCTACCTAACTATAGTAAAACTCGTTTAATAGAACCTAGGATAAATGAGCAACCTCTTTAATTGAACATATATAACCTTAATTAGTTAGCTGAGGCAATTTTAATATATAAATTAATTGCTTAATTGAACAATCTTTTAAATGAACACTAATTAAGAATTTTATTTGCTTTATAAAACTTTTAATTGAACATTACTTTTTTATTAATTGAATGTCATTATTTTAATAATTATAAATACTTAAACCCAATCAAAAAATTATCTATTTCTATTAAATAATTTTTGTCAATTAAAATGTCCAAACAAAAAGCAGCAACATTAGAAGAAAAATACGAAATAATCAGGTGATTTGACTCGCAAAATGTTTTCCAAATCCAAGTTTCTATTGAAACAGGAAGATAGTATGGACTTGAAAAAGATAAAATTATAGAGGCATATGAAACAAGCAATCAAAGTCCTGCAAGAAAACTTCTCAGAGGTTCAAAATATGAAAAATTCAATGCATGCCTTTTTGAATGGTTCAAAGAAAAAGAGAAATTAACGCTCCAATAAATGGTTTTATTCTTCAAGCAAAAGCAGAAGATTTTGCAACACTTCTTGGACAAAACTTCAAACCATGTAATGGATGGCTTGACCGATGGAAAACAATATATTATATATTATTCAAAATTCTTAAAGGAGAATCGGCCAAAGTTAATGAATCAACTGTAGAAGAATGGTTAAGTAAACTTTCAAACATCACTAAAGATTTCAAGTTTAAAGATATTTATAATTCAGATTAGACAGGGCTGTTTTATAAATGTTTGCCAAATAAAAAATTTAATATAAAAGGCAAAAATTGCTTTAATTGTGAAAAGTCAATAAAAAAGAATTACAATACTTCTTGGGTGCGATGCAACAGGATCAGATAAGCTCACACCTTTAGTAATCGACAATCTTTAAACCAACGGTGTTTGAAATGCATAAATATTTCCAATCTTGGAGTTTACTACCGGATTAATAGAAAAGGTTGGATTTTCTTCTATTCATTTATAACTTTACAGGACATGCTTTGAAATCACAATTTAACAATGTAAAAGTTGTTTTTTCTCCAAATTGTACTTCAAAGCTTCATTCAATGGCTCAAGGCATAATTGCAAATTTCAAACTTAAATATAGATCTGCGATGGTTAGAAGTATTTTGGAGAATTTTGACGGTGAAGTTGATCGTGAGAATATTGAAGAAATAAATGTCAAACAAGCAATTGATTTTATCGCATCAGTCTAGAAGGATATGAATTTTTCAATCAAACAAAATTGCTTCAAAAAATGTGGATTTGATATCGAAATAGCATCAAATGATAATAACGATATAGAATCCATTAAGTCGGCAATATTATAAATGCAATTTCCAAATGTGTCGTTTTATAGATTCTGGCATAATCATCTTTGACGACAATATCTAAAGTCAACCATCGATCTGATGGCCTCGTCGGGTATGTGGTGTCATTCTTTAAATGTCTTATTATGTATGATATTATCTTTTTAGTTTTAGATGTAAGTCTTTGTTTATTTTTGAATATTTTTGGTTTTTTGATTTTTTGATTTTTTTTGCTGGCTTTGTGATTATTGAACTTATTGTGATAGTTCTTTTCTTTTTTCTTTTCAAGTAAAATTTCCGTTACAATTTCAGCGAGTTTGCAATTTCTTCCCATTTATTCTTTTGTGATCAGATGGTTTGTGCTTGACTCATATTTAGTCATTTCCCCCTAGGGTCATCGAACCGACTTATGATTACAGCTATTCTATTAGCTTGTGCTTGTAGTTCATTTTCTTTTCTCTTTTTATCGATTTTCTCTTGAGCATTTCTTGCGCGAATTTATGATTCTGATTTCCTGAGGTCATAGTCACCATTACTTAATCAAACAATATAATACCAAAGAACTTCAACTTTGAAGATTATGTTAATTGTGATGAAGAACTTGCTGTATCAGCTAGCACTGATGACCAGGAAATTGTTGAAACCATCTTTGAAAGGATAAAGAAATTGCAGACAAAACTGTTGAGAAAATTGAGAAAGATAAAGATAAATTTCAACGTCCAACTAAAAACAAGCATTAGAAGAAATGAACACATTAAGATATTATTTTCAGTGTGATGAAGCTGATACAAAAGATGAACTTAAAATTATTCACAATTTAGATAAGAAAATAAGTATTTCAAATAAAAAACAAAAAAACAAAAACATCTGATTTTTTTAAACGTTAAATATAAATGTATTTGGTTTTTGTATCAGGTTTTTATAAAAATTAATTTTTTTCTTAATTTTTTTCTAACTCTATTGATCGAACACCATGCTAAATGAACATGATTTTTGTGCCCCATTGAAAGTTCATTTAAACAAAGTTTACTGTATACCTTTTATCCTGAAAAACACTAAATGTTTTATTTTTAAATATGTTTGTATTCAAATTTTAATTAATTCTAAATTTAAATTTTATTACTTTATTCCTTAAAACAACCTCAAAAATATTTTTTATTTTAAAAGTTATTTAATGTTACAGAATTACAATCAAACAATTCGCTATCAAACCCTTCCAAAATCCATGATTGGGGAAATTCAGAAAATGGATAATTTTGTTAAAACTTCTGAAAAAGAAAGATGTGGTAGAACTACTGATGAATTTTCTATAGTACTTCCCAGGTCAAAACTATCATCATTGTTATCGCATAATTTTCAAAATACATCTCCAATGTTATTATTAAATGATGAAACAGAAACAACTGAAAGAAGCGAATCAATATATTTAAACAAAATAAATTACCAACCCGTCAATTTTTCACCAATTTCCCGTAATCAAAACTTCTACAGCATTCCTTTAGCCTCCTTTGAAACTCTTTCTGATAATGAAAGTTACATGGATGACGATTATGGACAACAGTATCTTCTATCTCAGTCATATGGATGCGAAGATTCAATTTCAATTGTAAATAAATCATTTGAAGAATTATATGCAAAATTAGACAATTTTAATTTACCAGAAAGTTCTGTAAATCACATTCTAAAAAATATGAAATAAACAAAAATTTCGTTTTTATTCATTTGTTTAAATAATTCAATTAAATCATTTTGCATTCTGTTGCATTTTTAACTGAAGTGCCTTATTATGAATTTTATACTTTTATAAACGTGAGTTATTTGTCATTGTATGTTTATTTTTGTAAATATTAAGTTGTTTAAATTTAAGAAAACCAATTTATTTATTCACTTTTAATTTATGGTTAATTAATTAATAAATTTCATTTGTGTGTCATATTAAATTGTATTTCGGTTAACATTTTATTGTTTGACATAGAATAAATGATATGCTCGGAATATAAATCATTTATTCATATTTTTAATAATTAATTTTTTCGTCTTTATTTTTGGAAATATGAGAAACATAATTATTTTGTTATTATAAAATAATGATTAAAATCATTTGTATATTTTTTAATAGTTCAAACTGGAATTCAGTTTATTAGTTATAATTTCAAACAAATGCCAAATTTCGATGTGATAAGTCATTGTACTAATTAGTCTGGGAGTGTTTATATATTGGCGCCATAACTTAGCTATTGACGGTAGCCATCAACACGTGGACTACCTGGGGTAGCTGAAGTTCATGTTGAGCGTTTGCATGTCACCAGAGGCTATGTAGTTAAGTGATGAATTTTTAACAGTAACTTTTCCACTTAAAAATAAGATTTTATCTTTTTATTACCATTCCACAGAAATGACAATTTTCTCGAATATTAAACGCAACCACTTTGAAACATTAAATTGTCTGAAAAAAACTGTCAAGCATTTTTTAGTTGCAATTGCTGAAATCACAAATTATCAAATTAATCGGATTTTTTTATTATTTGTAAAAAAAAATCTTATGCTATTATATTTTTGGTTGTACTAATTTCATTAAATTAATTTTATTAAAATTTAATATTAAAAATAATTTTTTTTAATTTAATAAATAATTAGAGCAACTATTTTTCTCTACATAATTTTCCTAATAATCTGTAAATTTTTTGAATGGGAAGGGGGGAGAGGAGTAATAGAGAATTGATATTTATAAAAAAAGGTTATATTAATCGCACTCAATGAACGGGTCAAAAATTAGCCAATCAAAGAATTCAATTTCATAGATATTAATTAATTCTGACAGTTTTAATATTCCACAAGAAATTGAAATGTTATATAATGGTTGCATTCTACAAATACTGGATTCACATTTTTAACTAATAAAAGATAAAACACAAAAGAGAATTTTTTATAAATCAAAATATGGTTTTTGGTTGAATTCGATATCCATGCTCATCGCATCTTTCAATTATTATATTAATTTTTTTTGTTTAATAAATTTAAATTATAAACAAAATATAAAAATGTTTCCAGAATTTATCAACTAAACTATTTTGAATGGATTGTAAATGAACTTGCTCATATATAATTTATTAAACTGTTCAAACCAATATGTAAGCATATAATATTATCAATTGTTGTTTTAAAGAATCTTCTTTGTTTAAATCATTAAACTAGAGTCAACAGTATATAAAATTTGTTTTAAAGGCCCTTTTCGTTTCTCAACATTTGTAACATTAAAACAAAAAATCATTTTAGTAAAACAATATAAATACGATGTAAGACAATGATAATACATTTTCATTTATAAATTAAATAAAGTATGTTTAGAAAATTTACTATTAAATTGCATTTTTATTTTCTTAATAAGCTTTCTGTCAAATTTAACCGATTTTTAATAATTTAATAATTTCATACTTTTTTCATACGTTTTGTTGATTATTTAAAATATATTATTTCAAATCTCAAAAGGGTCATTACTTACTGAACTCGTCTCTGTGTGCCTCTAATACTAAATAATTGTTATAAATAAAATTTGTAATTTTCTTTTTCGCTTTTGTGATTAAAGTTAAAAACAATTTCTTTGTATTAAACGTCAATAACAAAAACAGTAAAATAAAAATTATTAATAATTATTAAAACGAAAAAGTAAAAAAAATTAAGTTTATTTGAATTATTTGAGTGTTAAAATAAGAAAGTCTTAAGTTTTGTAACTATAATTTATTTGTAATAAAATTAAGAAGTCTTTGAAAATTTTTTAAAATTTTATTTCCAATGTTTCATGCTCATAATTTTTGATTTAAATATTATAGAACATTAATTTTATTTTCTTTAATAACTTTAAAATATTACATCGTGTTTTTTCATTACTTTTTTTACTTATTTTTGACAAGTAGTTTCATTTGTTGAATTGTATAATATATTCCAGAAATTATTTCTAAATTTAATTTTAAACGTTGCGTGGTTAATTAATTTTATAATTATGCCAATTTATAAATATTATTACATTTATTATCGCTGAAATACCCAGCGGACTTTCAGCGTTTGGCGACAGTCATCCTTTACCGTTAAGTTGATTAAAAGCATTGTTCAGATGATTTACCTTTTTGAAATACCTTTTTGTATTGTTTATTTAAACAAGTTATTATTTAATTATAATTACCCTTTTGAATCCATTGTTTTTTTACAAAACATTTTAAGCATAGTCATTGTGTATTTTGTGTGTAAAACTAGATAACCATGCAGTAAAACCTTTACGTTTTTGTACTAATAATAATTATCATAAAACAATCAAAATAGCATATTTATTAAATACCCTTCATCCTCTATTATTTAATTATAGATGATGAATAGTATAAAAAATAAACTGTTTAACCAAATAGTTTGTGGTGTTATTGTATTCAGCTAAAACTTATTGAAATTTGTACAATTTATATCATTGGATATATTGCGCATATATGGTTCTAAAAAGGAGCAACGTCTCTAATATTTATGTAAAGGGGTCCAGGACAAAAGGATAACGATCAAAATGGCAAAACTTTCAAATAAAATTTTTAAATAAATAAATATTTACCGAAATGGTAGCATAAAATGTTTGATCGATGTTGTAATTATTAAAACAATTTATAAATTAAAAATATAATAAGTAGCGATTTCAGAAGCCTACCATTTAGTTTTGCCACCATGTAGACATTTATGTAAATTACAAATTTTGCATAAATTTAACAGAAAATAGAATGTGCTAAAATAATGAATTTTTTCTTCCATCATGATGATTGTTTGTGTAAAAAAAATGACGGTCGAAGAAAAAGAATACGTCAAATGCATACCTTTAGAGAGGTTTATGAGGTCAAAAGAATTTAGGGAAATATCATCTTTCAAGTTTATATTTGGCACATTTTATCGATTAAAGAACACATGGAGTCAGATTAAAAATGTAATCCTTCTGTATCATTTTACTCAGATAGAAGTGTATTCACAATCAGAGCTCTAATATCCATTGCCAGTGTTTAATAAAATTTATTCAAAATAGCACTTATTTTAGAATTACAAAGTTTCTTAGTTCAACATTTTTTGACTTCCTATATATATATATATATATAATGTCGTTTATTCATTCAACTTTAGAGATTCTTCTGTTCCAGTCTTTCTTGAGTGTGAAATATTTGAATTATAATAATATTAAAATATTAGATAAGCGGTGTGACCTATTCTAAACATGTTTATTAATATCTCCTTGATTGTCTCTTAAAATCCATAAAAAATGAAAAACACTCGTTTTAATTTTCAGCTATTATATGACAACAGAAGTCATTCGGAACAAGGTACTTTAAAAAGATATACTGTAAAATTCTAGAAAAAGTATACGATATTTACTAATCTACAATTTTTGTATTAAAAAAATCGATTCAAGAAAAGTTTTGACAGCCTTCGAAGATTTCACAGATTTAGAACAATTCTGTAAATATTAGAATTTCTTAATACTTTCAAAAGCAAATTCTTAAAATTTCTCTTCATGTAGTTTTCGACTATCGATCAATGTTTTTGTCTATTTAACACAAACTAACCGTGTATCTTATTGCTCTAATTAAGATTAAGAGCAGTTTATTATCGTTGACGGATGAAGTCATTTTTATTTTTATTTAAAGAGAGTTTGAGTTTAAAATAACTTAATTTAAATTGTAATCAATTTAATTTATCAGTAAAAGCTTTTATTAATTGTTTTCAGCTTTTTCTCATTTTTTCATTTTTTAATATTTTTTTTAATTTAAAACGAATTTTTTGTGCAACTTTTATTAATTATTAATAGTCTTAAATGAAGAAAATCCCATATTTATTAATCCAACACAAACTATATGGCAAACGACATGATGCAGAACTTTTAAATTTTGTTATCTGTTTAATTTAGATTATGAATATGCAAAAATGGAAATTTGTTTTTGTATTGTTTGTATGAATTTCTTTTCTCGTTTGTTTAAGTGTTTAGTAATCATCTATTTTCAAAATTAAATTAAATTAATTTATTGAATTTAATCTATTCGCGTGGATAATGGTACAAAAACAACTTTGTTTAAATGTTGTGATTTTTAAACTTTTATCCCCATATCTAAAAACATTGTGGAAATTGTTCCTTTTTCCGTTGCCAATCATAAATATTCACAAACTCCGATTCCTACCCAATGGAACTTTGAGTCAGCGAGTACAAGTGAACTTTTAACATAGTTGGAATTATCAAGCAAGTTTCAAAAAATGTGGAGTTTTTGTACAAATTTACACAAACAGTAAAATTAATAAAAATTACTAATATTAAAATTTTTAATAAAAGAAATAAAATAAAATATATCGTTAATGCTAGAATTGATAAAAATCGTGTATTAATAAAACAAAAAAAATATATTGAATATAAGGACATATGATAATTAATTTTTTTACAATATTCTTAAACTACTACTGAATCTTGAGTTTATGTCGAATATTTTAAATTTTGTAAAAAGGTCAATTGAATATTATGATAAAATTGTGAGTTATTTAAAATTTGTGTATTTATTTTATTATTGAGAATTATGAAATCTGTATTTAAGTAAAGAAACTAAATGAAAAGATAATAATCGAAAAATGCAATGTTCGTTGACTAATAGGCTCGCCAGATAATAAGTGGAAATGTTTTATTTCCGAAGTATTTGTGGGTTGAATGAAAACCGACATAACCCTTTAAAGTAAAGGTTCTAAATGGCTGGAGCCTTCTTGTAAAGGCATCAAAAGAATTCAAAACCAAGTGATATTAACAGTTAAATTTTTTGAAAAAACCTTTTTAAATGTTTTAAAGGTTTTGTTAAAATTGCACTACACAGTTCTATTTTCAACTAGATTTTCAAATCAGAGAATGCTTCATATACCACGCGTTCCCAATAATTATTAAAACTTTTCAACCAAATTTTAAAATCAGAAATTCCTATTTCACTTTTAAAAATTATAATATTTATATAAATAACATTTTAAAATTAGTTAAAAGTATTTAAACATTTTTAAAAGTGTTTATTTATTAGAAAATTAAATTAATATAAAAAAATTGTTTAAATAATACGTTAATTCATAATATTTTTAGTTTGTTTTTTGAATCTGAAGATGACAGTTATTCTGTCGAAATATATCTTACGAAGAATTTTTTAGCGTTGCCAAATTTATTTATAATATATATATATATATATATATATACATGTGTTTGTATTTTTTTGTATACTGATCAATCTTTGCTTTTTGTTGTTCTTATTAATGAATGTTAAAGATTTAACAATAATTATGTAAATGGAAAAAATTTCTTTTTTAAATTATATTCCACATTACTTTTGAATTTTAGTTTTTGATCAATATTTTAATAATCATTACTTTTGTTTTCTGTGCCTAAAAAACATTGTTGGGAGCCACGAGTTTGATGTGTTTGATCTAAACGTATAACTAAATAACTATTAAAAATAAATCGATATATTACTGATTAAATGAATTCTAATTAATTAAAAATTTAAACAGTTAATCGATTAATTAGTTAGTTTTTTTTGGTAGCCCTATTTTTTATTTGCTAATTAAATTTATTCAATTCATCTAAAGCACCAGAAAATTCAAGTGTCAAAATAGCAGATTAAATTTTGTTTACTATATAGCACTTGAATAATCGATAATTTCGATTTAAACAGAAATAATATTCTAAACAATTTAAAATTAAATACTTTATTTATCCATTTAAAAATTTAAAAATTTAAATTACTTTTTGTCATTATAAAAGTGTAACTTTGATAATATTTTGCAGCTTTGTTGACCATTTTATTGTTGATAATTAGTGAAATGCAGAAAAAATAACAAACAACAATTTACATTTTTATATTAGAATTTATACCAATTTAAATTTTTTTCATCAATTGATATTATATATGATCAATTGTTTAAATTAAGTAATATATCATTTGTATCATTTCAATTTTCATAGTAATCCAACACAATAAACAATCAAATATTTTCATTCATATTAATAATCCCATTAACTAATTATCTTTCCTACCAGAATTATTCATAGATTTTATTGTTTTTTTTCTAATTCACATATAAAACTGACCATCGATTTTCTGATGGCATATTTCTTAATTATTATTTAATTATTTAAAAATTCATTGTCTCCATTAAACTAGAGGCACAAATGAAAAAATATTGAATCAAATATTTCGATACTTAAAAAGCATAATGAAAGAAAATAAATTAACAACAAATAATAATAATAATAATAATAATAATAATAATAATAATAATATAATAATAATAATAATAATAATAATAATAATAATAATTATAATAATAATTATAATTATAATTATAATTATATTTATAAAATGTAGTCGATCAAGAATAAAATATGTTTTAATTTAACTTTTTTAGTTGCCTGATCATGTCTACCTTCCAAAGTGCTCAAATAAATTAAACTATTAATGAAATGAAATTAAATAATAAATAGTAATTAAGTCATTTGCAAATTTCAATTATTAAAATTTGGAAAAAACAAATTTTTCTAAAATTATTCAATTTCCAATGATATATCCAATTTATTTATTTTTTATTTATAAAACGCTTTTTAATGAATGTTATGATTATATTTTTTGAGATATTTGCATTTATACTTATATTTCAAAGCTACTATGAATTTTGAAATATTTTATATATTTTAAAATCTTTCATTGATAAGTTCTCTAATAAAAAATTCATTTAAAGAATTACTTTGTATAATAGTATTTTTTTAAAAATGTACTAGTTAATATAATAATTTTAATAATATAACTTAATAATATAAGCGTTTCTAAAAGTTATAAGGAATACTATTTTTTAGTAAATACATTTTTAAATTAAATTAATATTATGAAAATTATTAATTAAGATGACTACCAGAATTGAATCTTTTTTATTTAAACTAAATTTCTTTTTGTATTTTTTGAAAAGAAATTTCCTGTACCACGTTATTTATAATTTTATATTATAATCATAGTTTTACGTGAACTCGTAGATTCATTTTTTGATAGTTTTCATGCTATCATCATTAAGATATTAAAAACTACGTTTATTATAAATTATTTAAAGAAATTTTTTAATTTTAAAACAAATATTTTTTATTAATTTAATTTAATACATGATTTTACAATTTTTATGCTATTTTCATAACAATTTATTTCAAAAATATTTTATAATAATTTTAATTTCCCAAATTTATTTATGATTTTTAATCGTTAATTTAAACAAATGATCTGTAAATAGAAATTTTTAAAAAGTTATAAAAACTTTTTTTGTATTAATAATCTACAATAATTTTTATTTATTTATTATATCCTTTTCACTTTATACTTATCTGATTTAATATCCTAAATAGGAACCTTAAAAATAGATTTAGACTTATAAGACTAATTTAATTAATTATTAAAATTTATAATTGTTTTAAAACAGTTTTAGGTATTTGAAAAAAATGAAAAAATGTTATTTAATTATATTTATTATTATATTATTGTTTTTAATATTAGTATTGTCTGTTGATTAAAATTTATGGAATTTAGCAATTAGAAAATAAATCTTCTAAAACAATTGTGTTATTAATGATCTTTGTACTAAATTTTATTGTTAATAATGCGATAATAATTCTTAATTTTATCATAAATCAGATTTCTCACCATTTTGGCCTGAGCAGCAATTTAGGCGTTCACGTGTATTACTGGTTGTTTATTGTATTAATAATATGGACCGGATATAGAATGGATAAATCACTATTTACTTGCTATTTAATTGTATATTTATATGATTATTCACATGACCTTGAACTTGCCCTAGTCACAGAATCGTATTCCATCGAAGCGCGAATATAATTAAAATGGTTAATTTTGGAAAGCAATAATTTTCTGTTTATAAGTACAAAAATAATGATTATTTAATGATTATTTAATAATAATAATAATAATAATAATAATAATAATAATAATAATAATAATAATAATAATAATAATAATAATTATAATAATAATAATTTTAATAATAATAATTATAATAATAATAATAATAATAATAATAATAAACTGTTTTCATGAAATATAACTGTAAATAAATTCAAAATCTTTCTAGAAATCTATGCAAACAGTATTTTTTAATAAATTTTTATATTTCTTAATTTCTTAAATTTTTGTTTTACTGTATTGTCGGTGATAAGCACTTTTATGTACACTTTCAAATAAATCGTCATTAGAGAATTAATGTAAGTAACAATTTAAATAAAGAGATAAATAAAAAATTAGGCATTTCAATTAATATACATTGCGGAAAATCCTTGTGTATTTATCTGAATTATGTTTCTTGATATGATTAATTTCTTTAATAAAAATAAATGCAAAAGTTCAACCAAGCTCAATAATGGCAAGATCAACATACGAATGTTTCATCAACATTTATAACAAATTATTAACACAATTTTAAAATAATTTACAATATTTTCAATACAAGAATGAAAAGACTTTTCAGACAATTTATCAGTAAAACACAAAAGTTTGTGAAAAATGTTTATAAAAAATCAATATTCTTTTATAATCCAGCATAAAGTCAAGAAATAAATCCAAATACCTTCAAATGTGACATATTCTCATATAAATATAATTTGGCTTAACTAGAAATTATGTTAGTCATTAATTTTCTTATCATAATAACTATTATTCATTTCTGTTTAAAATTTATAAAATAAACACAAATTCTTAGATCTGATCTGCAAATTTACACAAAATTTGATAATAATTACAATAATAATAGCAATTATTATTATTATTATTATTATTATTTTTATTATTATTATTATTATTATTATTATTATTATTATTATTATTATTATTATTATTATTATTATTATTATTATTATTATTATTATTATTACTATTATTATTATTGTTAGATGCTGTGAAAACATCTTCATTTAATTCAAAATTTGTATTCATTCAAAGTTCAAAAATTTATTCAAATCTTTCATATTTCCGAAAATTTAAACAAATTAACAAAGGCATTTAAATTTTATTTTATGTTTTATTTTAACAATTAATATAATAACTTATAATCAGATATTTAAAATATTTAATTTAATTTATCAAAAGTTAATTTAAATCTTATTTTTTAATTTTAATCATTTTAAAACTTAATTTATGTCCGTTGATAATCATGATTTAATTATCCTCACATCGTCTTTCTTTAAGAAATCCTTTCATCTTCTCTACGTTTCTTTGAATCAATCTTTCATTGGCGTCACGTAACGAATATCGTCTATCGAGTATCTTCTGAATCACTTCATATGGCACCCATAATTTTCCTTCTATTGTCATTATCATCCCTTCTTTCAACATATATTTCCAACACGACCATTGTGCTATATCCTCTTTAATTTTTCTAATTTCCTCATCGTCTTGTTGCCATTTACAACAATTTTCTCCACCATGTTTATACGTCGTATTTTTATTTTTTCAGTCTTTGCATTCTCGTGACTCAGTAGGAATTGTGTACAAATTCCACAAGTACTTCTCAATAGTGCATCTGCATTTGCGTAATTCACTCCCTTTCTATACTCCATTTTGATGCCTAAACTACTGTGATAATTGATCCACGTTTGAAATTGCGCAGTTATTTGCTTTTTCGTAGATAACATAAACGTATTGCTTTGTGGTTCATTCTCAACGTAAATATTTTGCCGTACAGGTAATGATTAAAACGCTGGCAAAAATAGTAAATAGCGAGCAGCTCCTATCCCTGTTCCAGCATCGTTTCTTCTTCCTTGATAGTTGGTCTTCCTTTCGTAATTTCCACTTTGTCTTCCGTTATCTCTATTTTTCGGTGTTTGCTTAATCCTGTTCAAATTCGTATAGCAATCTTCTGCTCAATGGCCTCCTAATCTACATCTTTGGCATCTTACTTGGTTACAATCTCTCCTTGTTTGTCCCTTCACTCCATATTCATAGGATGACCTTGTCTTTCACAGTAAAAACATTTTACAATTCTATTCTCTGGCGTAACATTATCTCTATATCTTTTTTTTCGAATATCCTATTCGAAATTTCTATTATTTTTATGGTGACATCTCTATAGCTTTGTTTTATCTCTACTTCGGGTACTCTTTCTCTTACCGTATAAACCTCTTCACTCATCTGCCTAACCTCGAGCAACTTCTTGATCTTCTTCTTTATTTCTTCTGTTCCCTAGATTTCATAACTTAATTTTCAGTTTCCTTTCTGTGGAATAGTGTATCAATAACTCTTCATCTAATTTATCTGCCGTCCATTCGTAGCTTATCAGCTTGTCCACCAGACTCTTAATTTTTTTTTAATATACCTCTGGTTCTTCATTTCGTCTGCCTGTATTCAAATGTAGCTTTAATATCTTGACTTATTGTGGTATTCTTAATAAACGCTTTCTCCAGTTTTTCTCTATAGTCTTTAATCGACGAATCCACGTCTAAATATTTCTTTTTAATCTCATTATTAATTCAGAGTTCAACCATCATCTCTTGTCGAAAACCCGTTAATTTATCGACCCGGAAATATTTTTCACATTGCTGGATAAATATTTCCACATCTCCATCCTTTGTTAATTCTTCTGGTGTCAAGTTTCTTTATAAAAGTTCCAGTGACGTGGTCGCCATGTTAGATGCTGTGAAAACATTTTCATTTAATTCAAAATTTGTATTCATTCAAAGTTCAAAAATTTCTTCAAATCAAAATTATATCTTTCATATTTCCGAAAATTTAAACAAATTAACAAAGGCATTTAAATTTTATTTTATTTAATCATGTATATAATAACTTATAATCAGATATTTAAAATATTTAATCTTATTTTTTAATTTTAATCATTTTAAAACTTAATTTATGTCCGTTGATAATTATACTTAAAAATCTTCACAATTATTATTATTATTTTTATTATTATCATTATTATTATTATTATTATTATTATTATTATTATTATTATTATTATTATTATTATTATTATTATCATAATTATTTTTTAATGTAAAACTATTATATTCGTTATATATTATTTAGCATTATAGTTAAATCAAAGGCTTACAATAATTATAATAAAATTACGCATTCTAATTTACATATTAATTTGTTTTGTAGTATTGCAGGATAAATTATAGCAAACCGATTTCTGTTTTGGTTATGAATTGCCAAATTTTGTTTCATGAAATCATTACGTTGAAATGTCAGAAAATATAAAAAAAATCGTAATTTTGTTTTAATCACTTGACTTTTATTTAAAATGGTAAATATGAATTGGAGTCATTGAAAGTGACAAAGTATTTGAATAAAAATAACAGAGAAATGTATAGTGGACTTATATATGTATAATGAGAAAGAGTGAGTCGATCCTTATATGAAAGTAGGCGACAATAAGAGTTTCTTTCATGTGTTTTCTATCGAAATTATAAGTGTTGTTGTTTATAGAGTTGTTTTTAGTATTTATGACAAATTATTTTAAAAATAATTTATTTATAGATGAAAATATTCAATAGTTTTTGAGTACTAGTAAACATCAACAAATCAATTACATTATAATTATTTTTAATTAATAATTATTTTTCAATTAAGGTTTAATTGGATTTGATTAAATATAACTTTTTTGAAAAACCAGCCATATATTTTTCACATTGTATATCTTAAGCATATAGTTGAAAAGACGAAACCCACTGGTTTGTGCTCGGTATGTAGCATGTAACAATTTTGTTTTAATAAATCTAACTATTTAAAAATTCAAGTTTTAACAAACAATAAATGACAATTGAAAAACTAATTTGGTAACTATAAGCTTGGACAAGCATTGAACATAATAAACTCTTAATGTTGCTTATTTTAAATTAATTCAAAAATTAAAACACATCAAATTAATATTACAAAACGTCAAATTTTTTTAAAGTAAATTGATATAATAAAAAACCAAGATTAATAAAAGTGAAGATTATAAAAAATGGACTTTCAGAAAATTCACCTATCCTCCTGGACTTTGTTTAATTATTTTCAATTTCTTTTTTAGTTGTGACTGTATTTTTATATTTTGAATTTAATACAACAATTTTACAGGAATATAATCCACTGAAAATTTACAAAGAAAGATATTTATTTTCCAAAAATATTCTTACCTTTTAAATCTCTATTTAAGTTCAATTTTTGAGTTTAAATAATATGAAAAATATAATAAGATATGAATTAACAAAATATGAAGTAACTAACTTTAATGAAAATATATATAGCAATGCTATTTATGTTTTTATTGTTTCAAAAGACGTTTAATGTATATTACTTGTGGTGGGATTATCTCTTCTTACCCCTCTTCTTAATCATTCCTTGTTTGAAAAAATAAAATCAAATGCTAATATTTAACTAAAAACCATATTTTATAAAAGGTGATTGATAATAAGTCTATAATTGGAAAAGAATAATTTTCAGAGATTGACTACTAATATTAATTATTTTGACCCAGTTCTTAGCATAAAACGATGATTTCTTGGTAGTAGTATAAATTAAAATTTCTATCAAATAATAAGATATAAGTCCTTGCTGCATAGTATATATATTAGATCAGTGTTTCCCATGCGATGGATTTTTTGAGGGTACGCAGGTCTTTTTAATCTTCTATTATCTAAATATTAAAAGATAAATAAAAAAATGTAATTAGATTAAAATGTCTTATTAAAATTTTATTAATACAGGAAAATATAAATATAACCTTGTTTTTTTATTTATTTTTTATATTTTTGAATCAATAACATATTTTTTAGAAATAAACTAAGTTTAAAAATCATCTAAGATTAAAATTAACTAACAGAGAACCAAATTATGTTGAATTATTATCTCAGCATAAGCAATTTCATCCTTCTCATTAATTACAATAAATTAATTGTAGTATTTTTTATTTTACATTATTTCTATTATAAAAGTATTTAATTTTTCATTAACGCTATTAATTTAAAGGTCGTATATTTTAAAAAAGATATTATAAAAAAATTTAATCATTATATATAAAATTTTAAAGCAAAGCGGTTCATAATATAATGAAAATGATCAAATGGGTACGCAGTACCAAAAGTTTGGGAAACACTTTATTAGATGAACGAAATTTTTTCATTCATCTTATATATGTAAGGGCTTATCGTTTTAATTACTTGTTTAAAACGTTCTTAGCAATAAAGATTAAAGTTATAACAATCGAAATAATTTTTTTATTTATCCCACAGAGACAATGAAATCCTGTGTCTAATTAGCACAAATATATCGTAAATTTGTGATTTTTTCTCTCATAAAAGCAAGAAATTAAGACTTTATAACCTTTGGTTCCAATTATTTAAGGAGTAGAAGTTTTTTGTGTCTATATATCAAAAATTGCATTATTTAGTATGCAAATTTTATTTACAACTTTATATTGTCACGCATTTGCATTTAAGTGCTTTGAAACTGTTTTGTTTTAGAATAAAGTTACATTTTAGGTTTAGTTAGTACTAAAAAAAATAATTAAAACATAAGTAAGTTATAATTTGTGGAAAAATTATTTATTTCAAGTGTAAAATTTATTTTTATTTTTTATTATAATATTATTTAACTATTAATAGTTCAAACATTAAATAACCCTATTAGAACATAACTTTTAATATATATTTCAAAAGATTCACTGTCATTGTCATAATAAAGATTTTAAATAGTTTATTCAAACAAAACTACTACATATTTTTATTAAAAATCACAAATCAAATAATATATTAATATATTTTAAAACCCACCAAAAAAACGTTACTATAAATTCAATAATTTTTTCATTACATATTTTTACGCGTCACTCTTCCATATACCAATTTAAATATGACAATACAAATACATACAGAAAATTGTATTCACTAATAAATATTTAGTTCCTTCGGTCGATAGAGATTAAGAACTTGAGAATAAAGATGACGAGTGGCGTTTTCTAATATTTAAATCAGTGTAATGACTATTGCTGATATTTTAGTCTATTTAATTGTTAAAATGTTCGGATTTCTAGTAATTGTATTTTATTCGTTCAAACTTTTACTTTAAACCGCTTATCAATTTCCTTATTGGTGCAAAATGATTGTCATAATTAAATGCTCCATTTCGCATTCAGTTTATACTCAATGGGATATTTTTTCCGATTTATTTTAATAATATATTTTTTTACATCTGTAATAACTAAATAATTTCCATGAGATGTTTATACAAATAAATTAAACATTTCACTTTTAACCATCCAGCTGTGTAATTAATATTCACGAGATATTATATTTCCTCTTATCTTTTATCTCTGTCGAACTTCCAAAAGTATACTTTTTTTATTATTTTTTTTTATTAAAAATAAATAATTTTTTCACATAATTTGATTTTAATTCAAATGTTCAGTTTGTTTAATGTTTTTTTAGTGTTTTTTAAATGAGTTATAAAAACAGAAATTTGAAAGCAACAAGTATTTTGTTTTAAACGTATTTTGGCGTCTTTGAGACTACTTATTAATCAATCAACATTTATTGTCTAAAGTAGACTCTTTTTTATTACAAGTTTGATTAGGAGTTGTTTTTTAACATTACAAAGAGTAAGTTGATAATAAAAAAATAATACAATCTGACTGGCAATTTTAAGTTAATAATACTTAAAAACAAACTGTATGAATAGAAAAGAAACTATTTTGAGGTGTTTATTTGGAGGAAAAAAACAGAAAGAGAAAAAAACAATGTAAATAATATATTAAGTATTATTGATTGGTACCACGGAGAGACGAAATTAGAATTGTTAAGTACTGGAAACCGGCTCCGATTTTTCTAAAGAGTGGCTGTCATACATTTCTTCTCCAGTCAGTCTGCACCAGACGGGAATTGATATTTGTTTTGTTCGTACGTCGTTCTTTTTCTTTTCACTTTTTATTACGGTCATTATTTTCCCATTAGCATTTCGAACGATATCAAGCGAGTGATGCATGAAAAGATTTTGAAATCGAAATAATAAAATTGAAAGTACATAAATCTTGTAATATTTGAAAACGTTTAATTTTTGACTTTCAGTGGTTACATCAACATTTGTTTGTCTACATAACTGGCATGAATAACAGATGCCAACATAAATCTCATGGCGCTCGTAGGTGTGTTTTTGTCCTCGTTACACACTGTATCGGGTTAATTCATAATTTTCTCTATTATTTCATGGAATAAGTGTGCTGAAACAGCTGGTGCTTTTTGGGTAACACTGATATAGATGTCAGCCTGCGTGACATGTCTTGATCATCCAACCAAATAAATTACATGCAAACACACACACACACACATATATATATATATATATATATATATATATATATATATATGCATATATTTATATACATGGGTTCTGACTGTTGACGTTTATTTTAAATGGGAATTATGTATTTAAACTGTTTCTGTATTTCACTTGTTTGTATTTTTCAACTGCCAGTTTGCAGGGCTTTAACTGATCAACTGTAGCACCAGCGCCGCCCCTGCATTACTTTATGATTATTATTATTGTGGTACGGCTGCACGAAATTGCAGCTACTGGTCATGTCATTAGCATATCGTTATTTATGCCATTTCAAACAAATATTGAGTCAACATTTTTTTCTGTCTCTCAATATTTTATTGAATGAGGCGGGCAAATGCTTGAACTTTGATTCTTATTCTTTGTTTGAATGCATGATTAAATAATTATTATGCTCTTTATATTAAATGACAACAAAAAAAACCAACTTTATAGTATTATGAACTGTGTGTTTGTAGCTATTGATGCTAGTGACGTTATTATTTTTTATTGTTTTAGTTGTAAAGCTGATGCTTAGTCAACGTCTGTCACTGCCAATGGAAAGCAGCTGCTTCGACTAATAATATACTTACGTGCATTATGGTATCGTAGATTATATCACTATTATGTACCAGACTGGCATATATTTCTCGTTTTAACTGCCAGTAATTTTTCAGTTCGTTTTCTATTATTCATGAATTTTTTTTATTCTCGGTGAGACTAATGATCATTTCTCGTTGCAAAAGTGTTGACTATTTTATATAGAAAAATAATAATAGAAGCCATGGGAACGTTATTCGTATTGAATTTATCTGAGAATCGTAGAGAGCCATTAATAAATACCATGGTTTGATTAGAAATATTAATTTATTATAAATAGTAAACCATTAAAAGAAATTATAATTTTATTTATTCAATATTAATATTTAATAGATTTTTAAAAACAAAACTAAAGTGGCCTAGTGCACAACTGATATTTTCATTTTATTAAATTTGGTATCATTTAATTAATATTTATTTTAAAAATATCAGAAAGCCAAATAAAAGAAGTATATTTCGAGGAAATTATCCTCGTCATCAGTCTGCTGTCATAATCTTTGTTAAATGTTATATACAGAAACAATAAAGATGTAAAAGTTACGATTTAATTAAATAATCTCAATAAATTTGTTGCTGATTGAACTTTTATTTCAGCGGATTGTGATTTAATCACCAAAGCCTCACTTAAAATTCTTTCCCACTTAGAATTTTATTTGAGGCTTTGGTGATTAGAATCGCTTAAGAACGTAACTTTCTTAAGGGCCCAAAAAAATTGTCTAAATGAATTGAAGAAAAAGTAAATGGAAAATAGCACAATGTTGATTACAAAAAAAGTAGATATGGAAGAAGGAATATCAATGATGAGGAAAATGATTCTTTAGAGAACCTAGAGCTTAGAGATAAATTCTGAATCAAAATATTTATACCTGTGATAGATGCAACAAACTCAAGTCTAGCACAGAGGGCCTCAGTATACAATGATGGTGAAAGAAAGTTTTTATTCCTAACAAAATTAGATGTTACAGAAGAAGAGATTATTGAAGGAATTAGTCCTTTATGCCAAACATATCTTAAGGATATTGACATGAATCTTGTAGGAGAATCCAAGCATTTTCATCAATATGTTACACATAGTCTAGCCGGTCGTTCAGTCGAACATGATGGTCTGACACATCAGGATCTCTATAGGGTATTATTTAATGATCGTCTCCAATCAGCTTTTAATAGTGTAGAAGCAATTCAGAATATTTTTTCTTAGTATGATGGTTGCAAATTGCTCAGAAGAACAACTTTTTTCTAAATTTAAGAGGATAAAAATAAATTTAGAACAGCAATGACTTGCATTTTATTTTTTAGATAAATAATTGTTTCTTTTCAATAATAATAATTATTATTATTATTATTTCATTATTATTATTATTATTATTATTATTATTATTATTATTATTATTATTATTATTATTATTATTTTTATATTATTATTATTATTATTATTATTATTATTATTATTATTATTATTATTATTATTATTATTATTATTATTATTATTATTATTATTATTATTATTATTATTATTATTATTATTATCATCATTTATTGATGTCATTTATCATTTGATGAGGTCGTCAGTGTCCTTGCTCTGGCAAAGGCAAGAAAGAAAATATTCTAGTGTAATATAATTTTTTAATCCTTATAACATTTTACAAGAGATTAGATAATAAGCCTTTGTAAATTGTGGTTTTTAAAAAATAGAAACTAAATAATTAGGTGATTTAAATTAAAATTAAATTTAAAAATAAATTCCAAAAATTTTTATTCCATTTCCGACTTCTAGTAGCTTTATTTATTTTTTTGATTTATTGTATCAGACAAAATTCATACTAGTTTGAGGCTGTAGCTTGCGATCAGAGATTTTTTTTGAAGAGATTTTTAATAACTCAATATAGATTGAGCTCATTGTATTACTCCAAAACATGTTTAAAAAATTATTAGAAGAATTTACTATCTTTTCTAAGAATGTTTAACTTAGAATATTGTGCAAAATAGTTCGAGAATTCGCAAAATCCGAGATTTTTTGCGCCTTCCATATTTGCACCATTGTCGTACCCTTGAGTGAGAAATTTTTCAAAATTTTTAAATGATCTTAAATCCTGTTTCAAAGTATCGAATGATCGCATGCCAGTTATGTAAAAGACTTCTGAAAATCTTGTAAAATGTTCTCTTATTTCAACTTTCTGATCTTCAGCATAGAAAAATGTGATTTGATGTAAAAGAGGTCAGTAAAAGTCCACAATTAGTTTAATTTTAACCCTTTGCGGTCCTATGTCGAGTCTAACCCGACATTCCAATAATTGTTTATTTGAAGTTTCAGATTGTATTTCAGTATGCATTGTTTTATGCATTTCGTGTTAAGACAAATATATCTAGAATGTAGATTATTTATTAAAAAACCCGATTTAGTTCAAGAAAATCATATATACAAAAATCATTAAAACAATTGTGGACCTGCTGGGTAACTTTTAGTTTTTACGGACCGCAAATGGTTAAAAATTAGTGGTTTAATTTCATTTAAAATTTAAAATTTTTAAAATCGTTAGTTTTTGACATTATAACGACTTAAGAATTTTAGAGCTCTTTCGAATGAAAATATCGTTAGTTTAATGGAATAGGGGAAAGAGGTGTCGTCCTGTTGTAAAATAAAGACTTCATCGAAATTACCTTTTATCTTTTTAGTTTATGTGTTTACGTATTTTTACACATAATAAACAATATTTTTTTGATTTCTCTCCACTCACTTTTTTGTATCAATTTTTTACAAAAATCTCTTTTCTCTCAAAAATCTTTTATTTTGGTCGTGTCATTATTATAATTTGAAAAACTGACTTTATCCTGCATGAAAAAATCTAACAATCTCATCCTGATTGTGATTGGTTCGCATTGATATATTTCCTCCATCAGAATTTCAAAGAATTATTCAACCAAAAATCAATAGGAATTAATTAAGAATCTTTCTCAAACTTTTTAACTCTTTTACGTTTTAAATTATTGAAAATTTAATTTTAAAATTCAATCCATTTAATCAACATCACTCCATATTGGTCATTGATGAAAATGACATTTATTGATGTGTACGCCACCAGTGCATTCTGTAACATTTCGACTGTGCATTTGTGCCGGTGTGTGCGTGAGTGAAAGTGGGAATGTCTGTGCACAAAAAATTATTTGTGGCACATTATTTAGCACAATCACCTGATTTCAGTGTCATCAAAATGTCTCCAGCTGGGTGCTGGCTGTATTGATTTGTCCAGATGATCGTCTTGTTTGCGATGACATTTTACAATGGTTATATTATTGGAAATGATTGTATGGTGTGAATATATATGTGAGTGTGATTGATTGACATTGCTATGTGGATAAGATAATGATAATAATTGACATATTTATGATCAAAACGATTTGCAATTTGTCAGAATTTATGTATTTTTTATAACTATTAACTATTTATAATTATTTTTTTTGTAACGTAAGTTTTCTCCAAAACAAAAAACACATGCATTTTTGTTACTAATCAAATTCGTGCAATATTTTGGACATTTATCAACCGAATTTTGCTATATTTATGATTTTAACAGATTTTTTTAATCAGAATTTTCTGACTTGCTCATAAACAATTGAAAAAAAAATATTCAATAATGTTCAGCGATTTTATATTTTTACAGAAATTTTATTTTCTATTTAAAATTTCTTTTTATTCGTATTTTTTTTATTGTTTCTTAAATCAATAAAAAAATGTTTACCTCTTTCTTAAGGGCTACTTTTTAAGGCTCATAAGAAACATAAGTGAAATATATGTCGCAGCTCTTCGTGCATTGGGCTCATATATACTAAACATATACGTTCACTCCTAGTAACGAAAGTGTTAAGCAAAAAAAAGATATTTCTACAAGTTTTCCAATTAAATGAATAAAATACATTTGCGTGCATTTTAAAGTAACTGACAAATCAAAATGCTTTATTTAAAATATTTAGATAATTATTATTATTTATCTATCTGTCATCACTTATAACTGTCATTTTCATGATTTCAAATTCTCAAAATTTTAACAATGGCAATTCAAAATAAATTGGATTTGGTAAGATTTTACATTCAAAATGATAGAGAATAAATAAATGTAAAGTTATCTCACCGCATCCTGTTATGGTCGCCACCATTGGTTGATTACCCAATTAAATTGACTCGGTCGTCTTAAAGCCTTCAACATATTATTACTAAGAAAAAAAAATGGAATGAACTAAAACAAACTAAAGAATGTATTTTGTTCTGAGTCGGCCTCTGCATAGGCGATAGAACCAGCCAAATTTTAAAAAATACAAATTATTTTAAAACAATCTTATGATAATACAAACGAATATTCTTTATTAACTCGTCTTCATTCAAGCTAATGACGCCATTTTATGATAACTTAGACACAATTATTTCGATGTACTCATATCGTGTGTGTTTAGCTGTATTTCTCACAGTTTACTATCTGTGTAATGGGCTCCTATAAATTTCTAATTATTTAAGAACGAATAGACATAATTTTCCAGCACCTTTAAAAGCAGCACTACCTTGATTAAGGATTGGGATCAGTTATCATAAAACTTTCCTCTCACTTTATAGAATGGTATTTCCTAAGACTACATCCCAAAAATGTACACCACAGAAATAGTGGTCTCCTGTTTTCACATGTTCTTCGGCAATTTGATTTTATATTGAGTATCATATAAAGTTATATTTATATTTATATGATATAATTATTTACTAGAATTTGAATATTTAATTTTTAAATAGAATTATTCGATTAACAGAATAACTCGAATCAAATTTAATTTACATCTATAATAGATCATTTTTATAATTTGAGCTACTAAATATTAAAAATAAATAATCAAATTCTGACTCTGAGTTCTTTTTTAACCCATTAAAATTTCTACTCAATTATTTTTAATCATGTTTCTCAATCCAAAATTAAATAGATAAATAATTAAATAAGCTTGGCAACGAATTTGTTAAAAGAAAGTGCCATTCAAACATTCGTTTTACGATATATTTCGACAGATAAACTGACATTGTCAGGTACAAAAACCAATGAAAATATTATGGATTTTGTTATGGAATTTTTGAATGGCATTTTCTTTTAATAAAAATTAAATAAATAATCAAAGAAAAAAGGCAAGGTTTTAATAATTAAAAAAATGCCAACTGTATATTCTATATATCATTTCACTATATATTTCGACTATTTATCAGTCTTCTTTAGGCTAGAAATCACATTACCAAAATCTAAATGAAAATAAGGAAATTTAAACAAATTAATCAACAATCACCGTTATCTACTCGTATTACAAAATATATTAATTTAAAAAAATCAAACATTCATTTAATTTAAAATCTAATAACATTTTCAATAAAAATTAAGGAACAAAGCGAAATTCCAATTTTCTCTCTTTAGGATACAGGTAACCCCCGTTCAACGTTGGGGATACGTTCTGGGCATGATCGCGTTAAACGAAATATCATGATCAACCGGGGATTTTTGAAAAAATACATTTAAAATCTCGAAAAACTTTATATTTATTAAATAAACATTAGAATAATAATAAGGCAAATAGCATTAAGAATAAAAATTAAATAAACATTGAAAATAACATTAGGAATAAAAAAAAATTATATTAAGGATAGGAAAAATATAAAAATTCTCTCTGGTAAATGGCATATAACATTAAGGATAAAAAAATATAAAAAATTAAATAAACATTGAAAATAACATTAAGAATTAAAAAAAAATACAATGGATAAATTAAGAATTTATTCATTTTTCTCGACGTTGTATAAAGGAATCTAGATCCCCTTGTTTGGCGTCTCTACGTTTATTGCGCAAAATTTGCCGATAACCATCAAGCAATGCATTACAATCACGTTTAACAGCATTTACTAGCTCGTAATCTTCATCATTCTTTTCTAACAACTCCATGCATTGATTGTGAAGAAAAAAGGCCTTTTCGATAGTTTTTACAATCAAATTTCTGACTGGAATAGGCCAGTGTCTGAAAAATATTTTTTTTAAATTGTTAGTCACGTTTACTTATACCTCTTAAAAATTGATAGGAAATAAATAACAAAAAATACTATTTTTAATTTTACCCTTTGAGCTCCATTTGAAGAATACAACCTATGAACAGATTAAAATACGCCAACATTTCAAATTTGCTTTACAGGCGAGATATATATTCCCGCTCTATCGGGTCGACAAGTTTGTACGTGTTACCGTTTTTTAATTCAATAGTGACTGATATTTTAATAAATTTCTAGAGAATCGTGCAGTTTTGTAATCATTGAATTTTTTAACCAAAGTTTAGAAAATAAAATTTTTTGTTAATGAATTTGATTTTTTTTCAATTTGCCATTAATTTAGGATGTATTGTTAGAATAGATGATACCATTATAAAATACTCAACAGTTTATATATCCTAAAATTTATTTATCTATAACTCTAAAAATAGATGAGTGAGATTTTTTAGTAATTTTTCATGTAATCTATATTGCTAATATAATATCTGGCTAATAAAATAACTCAATTGGAGAAAAAAAGTTAAAATAATGTTAATGTATTTTTTCTTTCCATTATTTTTTAATTTCTAAACTATTTGTAAATTTTCATTTTTGAAATGCATAAGCACGTGTTTTTGGGGGATAATAAACGTTACCAAGCACATTAAGTGACAAGTAAATTTCTTTTGAAACTAAAGGAAAAGATTACATTGTATAATCAAAATTCATTAAAGATAAAGTTTAAATCTTTTACTATTCTCGTTAATCTTATTACAATTTTCTTAATCTACATTTCTTTTAAGACTTTATCAATATTTTGATTTATATTTAATAGAAATTTTTGTCACTACTTTTAAACAATGTCACAAATACATAAAAAATAGTGCCCAAAATTTATGTTAAATATAAAATAAAATAATGATTGTCCAATAGTATTCTATAATTAAAATTATGCAAAAATTTTTATATAAATTTCAAATGAAAGTCTTCAGAAATTCAAAACTATAAAGTATAAATTTTAATATTTTATTTTTCTAATAATCAAGCGGCAAATTTTTATGAGAAATGTAAATTAAGTTTCAATTAAAACCAAGAATAAATTCTTAAAATTAGAATTTTATTGTAAAAGATCTCATTTAAGAGTCACACATGTTGCCAAACTAAATCATGCTTCGTGAGAAATTTACCTTTTAATCCATTAATCAACTTGAAAAAGGATTTGTCGAAATAAAGTGAAAAATCTTTAGTAATATTGTTGGGGATATAGGAAAATTTATCAAATAAAATGGGAAAATGTTAATTGTTAAAAATTAATTAAAACTAATTAAATATTTAAAAAAGCCAAAATCAATATTTTTAGGGGTAATAGTGGTAACCGGCGACAAATCAAATCATGAAGACATATAACATAAGAGATGCTAGAACCGAAATACAAATTAATTAATTACTTAATATTATTAGTTATCCAATGAAAATCCATGAATTAATGGATAATCTCTGGCTAATGGCCAATAAATCAGAGAAGAAAAATAAATTCAATATTAGTCATCCCGTTAATGGAAATTATGGATGTGGAAATATCTTTATATAAACGAATGTTGAAATTTAAAATTTCCAGTGATTTGAGACACTTAAAGTTGAACTAGTGAGCATTCAAAAAAGTTTGAATTAATTAAAACTAGTCAAATAAAGGTAAAAAGAAAATAAATTATATTTGATTTGGGTGGGTAATATCCATTCGGTGCCTCCCCGTAATTATCCGCTGTTGTTGATTTATCGAAGTATATTCAGTTTTTATTTGAATAAAAATTATTTTGTTGGGATTCATTTATTGATTTTAACGGAACACGAGGAGTCAGAATGAGACAGAATTCTTATCTCAATTTAATAACATCGAAACAATATAATGTAAGTTATTGCAAAGCAAAGTATATAATTAATTTTTTTTATTTATCATCAGTTCAATGGGCCACTGGACCACTGAACATTGGTAATGAAGTATAGATTCATATTAACTTATGAGGGGTATTGACATTCATAAATTATTATAAAATTCAGAAATCAGGGATGCCAGATTTTCGAAAAATCATATCGGGAAATTCCCGACAAAATCGGGAGGTCTGTCAAGCCTGTCGGGAATAAAAAACAAAAAAAATCAACTATATTTTATGAAAAAAAATAAATTCATTCATATTTATTATATGCATTTATAAATAAAATATATTAGAAAAAATAACAAAACAATAAGTCTTCAGTTTTGTTAACGTAAAAAAACAGTAACAATTAATTTTATTTATAAATATTTATCAGCATTTGCTGCTTTTTTAAGTATTCCTTTTGCATTTTCTGTTTTTAAGAATGCCTGAAACTCATTGCACGTCATTTTGAAATTAAATGTAACACCAATCCATAAGGAAAAGGTAAAATCACAAATCCCTATGGTAAAAAAAAGCGATCAATAAGTAAGATAGAAATATAATTTCTCTATTTTTCTTAGTTTCGTTTGATTTCATGGTTTTTAAAAAAAAAATCCTTTCAAGATGGGTAAAATCTATTCAAAATCTAAAACTGTTCAATATCGGGAGTTACGGTTCATATATCGGGAGACGGGAATATGCGTTCAATATCGGGAGACTCCCGACGAAATGGGGAGGTCTGGCAAGCCTGTCTGAAATAGAATTTAACACAAATTTAAAACTTTATTAAATAATAATAAAAGTTTTGACAAGTTTTCAAAACACGGCATTTTAAAAATAAATTTAAAAACCCAATCTAAAATTAAAAAAAAAACAAAATAAACTATCGTAGTCAAAATATTGAATGAAACTTCAAACTAATAAAATAGAAAATATACACAACGACTAATTAAATACTCCGATTATTTTTAAAACATGGTATTTTAATTAATAGGTTGATTTTTTAAATTTAATTTTAAAATACCATATACAGGCATACCATATACAAAAAGATGTGTTCCTGAATAAATAGCGTTAATAAAAGCACTTTTTGTACTTAAATATGGAGTTCCTTTCTTTTTGAATTATTAAAGCAAATTTTAAGAATGAAAATAAAGTTTGACAACATATAATTTTTATAAGAATATTATGTATTTCATTTTAACTGCAAAATAAATTAAAATTCAATAAAACAAAAAACATAAAAAAATTAGATAACACAATGTACGTGGATGAACATAAATATAATTTTTAATTTATTTTTCTTTAATAATGTTATTTAAAGTTGATTGATTCGATATTTTTCTTTTTTCTTTTAACAATTCTTAAGTGACCGATAATGGCGCTATAAAGAAACAGCGCTAACAGAGGTAGCGTTAAATGAGGTCTGCCTGTATTGAAAATCTACCAAATTTTTAATTAATATTGGTATAAAACTAAATATTTTATTATATTTTCTTCATTATTTTGGGTATAGGTAGGAAATGAGAATAATAAAAGTTATTTTTAAAGTAGGTATGATTTTGAAGAGGTTAAGAATCATTGTATTGTTTAGACCAGAGCTTCTTAAACTTTTGTAATTCACGACCCCATTTATGATTGCGAGTTTCTTGACGACCCCATACAAATATAAAAGAAAAATAAATTAATATTTTTTGATGATTTATTTATTAGGTAAGAATATACATATACATATGAAAATATATAAGTTTAGAATTTGTTTTGAAACATACAAAAATCTAAAATTAAACATTGCACAAAAATTATAAAATTGTATTTATTATAGTTTCAAAAATAAAAGAGGATTCTGACCGTCTTAATTCTCTTGAATATATGATATATTTTACGATATATTTATCTACGATAATTGTTATTTTATCTTTATAACAATAATTTTACAAGTTAAAAAACATTTTCTGTTAAATTGTATTTTTATCTCTCGCGACCCCAAATGGGGTCGCGACCCATGGTTTAAGAAGCCCTGGTTTAGACGAAAGACTTTAATATTGATACATTTTTGGGACCTATACTCTGTTTAAAAAAAGGCTTGGCAGATTTGGAAAAAGTATAATCATAATTATCATGAAAATATTATACATTTTATTACATTTTTAATAAACTTTTTTTCAGAAGATATAAATTTGTGTTATCAAAAAATTATCATAGTGAGAATATTTATTTGAAAATGTAACATTTATTAAAACGGTTTTGAAAGTGAAACGTAAATATTCACAAACATTATTTGAACTAATTAATAACTATATTATAACTATATTAAAATATTTATAATTTATTTCATGTCTAATAGAGAACTTGACATTATTATTTATAATATTATTTACATTACACTGGTCAACATAATTTTTATTCTCGCTGATTTCGAGTGAATTTTGAGTAATTTTAATACGCTGAATTTGAATTTGGCATTTTGTTTGATTGGCTGTATTTATTGTGTAATTACATCTTTCCACAAAATTCCGAGATTTATTAATATTATAGCTATCATGCATTACAAACCATATATTTGGATAAGTAGTTATATTCTGAAAAACTTGAACTAATTCGTTAAAACTGAAGTCATTTTCCAAACCAGAGGCATAAATATATCGCGATTTCATTCAATAGTTTATGGCGACGAAAAAAAAACATTTTTGTAGGCTAGCTCCGTCATTCAGAATCCAATATTAATTTTATTCCCAACAAACCACTGTCAATAATTATGATGAGTAAAGATTTAAAAATCAAATAGAAAAAATCTCTTGAAGCTGACTAAAAAATAAAATAAATTTAATGCCAAAATAATCATGACATGTTATGTACATTTTTAGACATTTCAACTTAACACAAATGAGACAGACTGCATTATATTGTTGATTTTAGTTTACATATTTATAAGTGCTATTTTAGCATAATAACAATATTTTTTTTATTTTTAGAAAATATTTTTTCAATATAAACCATGCCCAATTAACTCGGCCTCGACTAAAGCTCTGTAAAATTAATTTGCTTAACGTGTTTATCATTTCAGGTTAAATATAATATAGTTTTCGGCATGAAGCCAATGCAAAAATATTTATTATGAAATTGTGGGTAAAAATGGTAAAAATTTTGAATTTAAACATAAACTAAGTTTTGTTTTAATATGCTAATGTAAATAATTTTTCATTTTCAAAGTCATAATGATAGAGATTACAATTAAAAATGATAAATAAAACAAATTTATTATTGTATAAATATTTGTCATATAATTTAATGCATTTGAAAATATTCTTGAAAACATACGTAATGTAGGAGGCACTCGTTTTTTTATACGACACCAATACAATTTAGGTTAATAAAATTCATTAGAATGTTTCACTTTATATAGCGTTTAAAGGTCTCCATTAAAAAAATAGTACAACGAAAGGGTTAGATGAAATATCTGGCTTCCGTGGTTCAAGGCGACCGCTTCCACAGCCTGTGCGTATATTATCCAGTGACTTTGTATATGTTTACAATAGTGTTATGTGCTTGCTCGGCCAAATGAAGAGCAACATTCAAGAAGAAAGAAGGCAATAAAATTATGTGACAACCTTACTTCAAAAAAAAGAGGAAGACTGAGAGTAGCACTCAAACTCGCATACATCTCTCATTACTTTTTATAGGTCTAGGAAAGTATTAAAAATTCTTTGCAGGTGCTTTTTCAGTAATGCTTCTGGAATAATAATGTTACTGGCCCTCTAAAAAAACTTGAATATTTTCTGGACCTCAGTAAATTGAGTTGAGAAACACTGATTTAAATAGCATTATTTCGTCAATATTTTTTTTTGTTTTTTTAAAGAGCCATAAGTGAGTGTAGTAAAATTATTTATTAAAAATACAAATGACAAATTATTTTTGATTTTAAACAGAACTAAGAGAATTTGACTTCACAAAAATTATAGAAAAATAGCAGTAAGTTTTTGCTACTTATTAAACTCTTTTCTTGGTAACCTAAATTCCAAAAGTATCTCAAAACAATGAATTTTTAAGGACATTGTTTTCTTAAACATCATTTACTTAGAATTATTTTAATATTTTTCAAGACTTAAAAAGCAAAGTGATTCCATACTCCGGGAAAGAGCTCATTTTGGGGAATAATATTTGATCATAAAACAGTATTACTAATTATTTATCAGTAGACTAAAGAAATATTTTAATTTAATTCAAATTGTTTGACAAATAAATATGATAAATGATTTTATCTGACGGAAATTGCAAAACTATCTGAGAATTTTCTAATTCAATAAAGTTTTTTTTTAATATTTTCTTTAAAGTTGTTTATTATAAAATCTTGAGTAATGAAAGGGAAAAAAATTAAAAATTAAATTAATGGAAATAATTTCAACCTAAGATAATAATATTTTTCTAAATTTAAAATAATTCAATTCTAACAAACTGAAAAGTAAAAATATGTATGCTCCCTCATCATTATTTAAATAATTAAAAAAATTGTTTTAATGCTTCACAAATACAGATAGTTTTTATAAATGGAAATTGATGAAAGCAAACTGACAGAATTCCTGGCTGATGTCACATTTACCGAATATCTCAATTCAATCCTTGATAGTACATTATATAATAATATTATTATTAAAAAAAATTCAACATTCAAAAACCATTGGAATTTGTTGTTTTCGATTAATAAAACAGTAATTTATTGCCGAATATTTTTTCAACTAATTCCAACATAAAAAATAATCCCGTTTAGGGATTTAATAAAAATAAATGTGATTATTCCATCACATGAGCCTCTGCTATTAGTAATTAAATATGACAACAGTCGGTGTCTTACATATCCAGTTATGCCCTCCATGTCCGCCATGCCCTCCATGCCCACCATGCTATCCATGCCAGTGCCATTTCATATCATTGAACCGGGATTAGTCTATCAATTATGGAAAAGTTCTGATTTGACATTAAATCTCATAGAAATAATCACCAAATTTTTCATGCTAATATTTACCATTAAACAAGCACAATAAAATATGTAAATTTATATCAATATCTGTCGAATAAATTTTCGTAGACAAATTCAATAATTTATCGATCGACAGAATTTGATTAATTTTTAAATGCACAAATTACTCCGGTAAAATATTTTTACTTTTTTATCACAATTGATCTATTCATACTATAAAACAAAATATTGATCTATAGTCTAAAACTAATTGAAGATAAAAAGAAAATATATATAGTATATATAATGAAGGAAAACGTCGATAAAACCCTCTTCGTACTATATATTTTACTATTATTTAAATCAACACTCAATTCACACTCATTTGTCAGATTACACTCAGACTTTCCCAAACATGGATCCTTAGGATTTTATTTCAATATGTCAAGAGTGTCTTTTATCATCAACAATAAAAATGATTTAGAATACCATTCTTTATCAACAACTCAACCAATTTATCCACACTTTTTACCGAATTAGCAAAAGTAGAAGATAAAGACCAAGAACGATAAATCAATCCCTTCACCATATTTTACATTTAAATTAACAAAAGCTTTCTGGATAAGTATAAAGACCAGTATTAGTTGGTTTCTACCGTATTTTTTTTATATATAGTTTTCAAATTTATGCTGATATTTATCAATGTTTTTATTTTAAAAAACCATGTTTATTGAATCGAATATTTGTACTTCTGGAATTTATTCTACAAATTCACAACCAAATCAATTACTATAATAAATAAGATTAATTGTTCAAAAATCTTAATTTATAAAATCTCTGTCTCATAGTGTTTATCATTGCGTTGAATTAACAAATTTAAATATTTTTAAGTGTTTATTTATTAGAACTTTAAATTAATTTAAAAAATAATTTGTTAAACTGTCGAAATATATCGTACGAAGAGTCTTTTATTGGCGTTTTCTTTTCATTAAATATATATATATATATATCGGATAAATTTATTGAATTTTAATATTAATTTTATCAATTAAAATCGCCAATAATGTAGCAATGAAATATATTTTTGGATTTTTAACACTTTCGACAGGAATGTATTTGAAGTCTTCTGACTCCTTATATAAAGAGCAGTTAAGCTTTATATATAACTATATAGCTTTTCAAACATTCAATTGCTCAATCCATTATTAATTAAAGCAGTCCAATTTTAATGTCAGATTTTATTCTTTTATAAGGCACACACAACATTTTATAATTCCTGCTTTGTCCATTTTTTTGGCATTCCTTTTATTTTATGTCTACTTTTAATGACAACTTTACTCTTTTGCTGGTAACTAACTATATTGTGACTAATTATTTGCATTTCCCTGCATTTCATTTATGTTTCATGAAATATGTCCGAAAATTCTTAAATTGATTAATTTATCTTTGGATCGATATCTCGCCTCCAAAAATATAATAAAAAAATGGTTTAATTATGTGTAAAAAACTTTTTTTTAACTTCTTTTCATATATATTTTTGTAAATAAAATTTTTGTTATTTAAAATGGGTATGTTTTTTATTTTTGTAAAATAAAAATCTGAAAACTTGTTTTAAGACGCCTTTTAATTTTTATCTATTATAAAAATACGTAAATAAATAAATTGAAGTAAAATATGTAATTATCTAGAGAAAAATGTCGATTACATTGATAACTTGTAGTGATAATCGTTTTTCATTTTCAGTCTTATCCAAAATACATATGTGGGGTCCAGTTTTCCAATGATTTGTTTTCATTTTGGTAACAAATTATTAATATTTTATTCAATTAAATATTTTATTACATTTATAACCGCTTGCTTTATTGCAAATTTTCTTTTCCCAACAGAGAATAAAAGTCGCCTACCACAGACGCCTGTTGAAGATTTTATGGTAGTTGAAAATTTTTTTATTATATTTGCATTGTTGTAAAAGTGAGACAAATTTTGCGTTTTGTTGACGAATTTTTAAAATAAACAAACAATACCAATGTTAAATTCAAGTATAATATTTTAGACGCATATAATAATAATAATAATAATAATAATAACCTATAAGTTGTCTCATAATTTTTTGAATTTATCTCTTTAATTTAAAATTAAAAATCCACATATGATGAGTTTTATTTGAAAGAAAATTATAAAAAACAAATATCTGAAACGTATATTTTACAAATTAGTAGAAATTAAAAAATATTAAATCTTTTGAAAACATTTAAGACTTAAATATTTTAAAAAGATTTAATATTTAATTAAAAATACATTTCAAAATACAGTTAATTTAATCAAATTATGCAATTAACTGTATTTTGATATCTGCTATATTTACTAACAAAAATAAACATTTTTTTGCATAAATCAAAACTGTACTTTGTATATCTTGATGTTCAATATTTTTGTTATGTTATTTTACTATCGTGTGAAATTCGGAATTCCTATATTAAAATTTATTTATTTTAAATAAAAAATTTAATTCATTTATATACAATAATTTTTGTTATTAAAAAGTTTCATCCAACTATTTTACTTTAATTTAATTCTACAAATTTTTGATTCCTTAGTAAGAATAAATGAGGATAGATTATAGAAAGGACAATAAATTGGGCACATTTTCTAATGGCACGACAAACATGCCAGGGTTTTAGCAGTACCAGTAATTGTGCTCACCTTTAGCTGGCATGCCACCTATTTGGTACAGTGGCAATGACCATAAACTCTATTTTTTTTGAACGTAGGTTTCAACAACACCAATTGAGACCATATTGAATAAACCTTGTAACCTATCAGTATGTACAGATAGCGAACGATGATACGAAAACGGTAAATTTTAATCAAGGGGGACCAATAGAAAAATATATTATAAAAATAATAAAAAAATTAATGAAAAATTTAGTAGTTATTTGGAATCCCGTACGCGAACCATGTAGAGAACCCAGGTTTTAAATGACGATAAAATTAAATTAATTATTCCTCAAAATAAATTTGAATTTAAGGTAATAATAATATTGTGAAAAACTTTCAAAAATATCATTATTAATAATAAAAGGCAAAATAATTCATCAAAACATTTATTTATATCAAACAGCCGTCCTCAACAACGCTCACAGTTCTGTTCTGGATGTACCACAAATCCTTGCACACGTTCGACATCATCCTTCCGTCGTGAGTAACAACAATAACCCCTCCTTTGAATTTCCTCAAGGCATCTTCTAAAGCTTCAGTTCCATCCTTATCCAAATGACTGGTTGGTTCATCGAAAATCAAAAAGTTGGGCTTTTGCATGTAGATAGTGGAGAAAGCAACTCTTGACTTTTGACCTGATGATAAACATCTGACAGGAATGTTCCAATCTTCGCTTGTAATTCCGAATTTCAACAGATGACTTTGATAAGTTTCGAGTTTGCAGTTGGGAACTCGGATCTGCATAATTTCAATTGCAGATTTATCCATTTCCAAATGGTCAACGTAATGCTGGCTGAAGTAACCAACATTTGTTCGATCATTCAGGAACATGTTTCCATTAGTTGGCTTGAGAATTTTCATAAATATCTTCAGTAGAGTAGTTTTACCGCAACCGTTGTCTCCGAGGATGCAGATTTTTGAATCGGGCTGAACGCGTAATGTGATGTTTCTAAATATTTCTTTAGCCGGGCCAAAACTGAATCCCATCTCATTCGTTTCAATTGTAGCGCACTTAATTTTCAGGCAAGCAGGAAATCTCCAGATTTCTCTCGGTTCTAGAATACTTTCGTCAATGACAGGCATCTTTTTTATCTGTTGTCTTTTAGCAGCGACTTCTTTCTTTTTTGTCTTTTCGAACTTTTTAATGTATTCCATTAATTCAGCTTTCTGTGCCTTTTGTTCTTCAATCTGTTTTCTAACATTATCTCTGTCGAGTTCTTGATTCCTCAACCATTCATAATATTTGCAAGCATAATGTACGACAGTTTTATTTTCAATGGATAATAAATCCGTTGCCACGTTAGATAAAAAGCCTCCGTCGTGAGAAATAAAGAATAAATTCGTCTTCCATTCTTTCAAAAATCCTGACAGCCATTTGATAGTTCTATCGTCCAGCATGTTAGTTGGCTCATCTAAAAGTAAAAGATCTGGTTCAGCCATCAGAACAGTTGCCAAACTAATTTTCATTCTCCAACCACCAGATAAATTACCAACGTGGTCATTCATCTTTTCAACAGTAAAACCCATTCCATCTAATATTTTTACGAGTTTCGGTACTTCCACGTCTTTGTTCTTCTTATTGACAGCTCTGCCTTTGACGTCAGCGAATTTTACCATGAAATCTTCAACTTCATCTTTACCAACAAAACACTCGACGACTTTAGTTCCATCAGCAAGGCATTCTTCTTCAACAATTCCAATAGTGTAATCATTTGGAAAGTCGAATAAACCCATTTGAATGGCTTTAAATAAGATAGATTTACCGGATCCATTGCTACCAATAAGACCATATCTTTTGCCATGTTCGATTGTGATAGTTGAATCATTGAGCAAAACCTTTTCAAGGATTGTCATGTTCAAATTTTCAAGTGCAAATGATTTCATTGGTGCGGTTTGATCTTCTGTTTTGTTGACAAAATTATGGGACAATTTGATACAACTGATCAATTGTCGATCTTGTTCTTCTTCCAATGCTTTCCTTTCAGACTTTGTAAGAAATTTTGGAGGCATTTTTTGAGAGTGTAATAAGAAATATGAAATAACAATTAAAGATATTCGAACAAATATTCAGAATTTTCTTCATAAAGTAGATTTTAAATATTTAAATTTATTAAAAACTTTAAAATATATTAATTTGGATTTTGTTTTTTTAATGAAAAATTTAATATTTTAAATGGAAAATTTTAAACTTTAATTTTATTTTGTAATATATTTTTAATTTGAATAATAATATTTAATTCCCTCGGGAGATTATATTGAACCATTTGAATCTACATGGAGAAATATTTTAATTTTTCAAGATTTCAAGATTTTTGAAAAATTTAAGTTTATCTGCTTATTGAAATATTTGGTTGTAAATTGGCTGACAGAAATTCTATTTACATTCAACATTTCATTTATATTCATGACGACTACAGATAAAAGTTTTCCATTTATGTTAACAAAATTGATCGATAGTAGTAATTAAAATAAATTAAATATTTAAAAAAACAAAAAACAGGTCAACAAAGATTAAAAATAAATTATATAAAAATTCGATTTATAATCTTTCTTTTTAAAAAATAATTTTTATTTTAATATTTAATTTTAAAAATCATTTACTGAAATATATATATATATATAAACTGCGAGCAAATCTGAAAAGTTGGTGGTTTTTAATATGCACGTAGGTCGTTTTGTTTCAATCGGACTCAAAAGGTTTAAAATAGAGAACAATTGCACGGGGAAAAAATTTCACTCAACCAAATATTTTTCCTTTTTCATATAAACTTTTAAAAATTTTTCAGAAATCAATAAAATATAATTTGAAAATTGTCGTTAAAAAATAAATCATATTTCTTATTATCGATTTATGGTTTTATTTGCACCGTGCTGATTTTGCTATTTCAGATATCAATCACACTTCCAGACCTAAGAAAACGAAAAAAAACATAAATCAACAAGAAACACGCTGACAGATGCCGTGACCACGGACAACTAATCCGAGATTCACAAAAAAATTTATTAATAGTAATTTTATGATTATTATAATCTACTTATAGTTATCAGTAGAATATTAAATTTATTTATGGGTTATTAACAAATTATAAGTCATTATTTCATGAAATTATCATAAATTCTTTTTATTAGTTCTACCATATTTATATATATATATATGATTTTTTTGTAATACCACATTTTTGCATAACTGTGCTTTCCAATCAACACAAACCAACGTAGCAGAACTCATGCACGGTTCACATCATTCTATTTGTGGTTTATCATGTACACAAACACTCTCAAAGCTGGTTTTGCGCACCCACATTTTGTGTCAATCATTTTTCCTCTGGTGAATGATAATATCAACCTGCCTACTGGCCCCCTCCCCACGATATGGTTGTGATTCAGATTTAGGTGGCAAATCTTTGATTGACAATGTCACTGCAACTTATCCTCTATCGACTAGTCTTGTTTCTCTTCTTCTGAATTGAAACATTTTCGATTTGGATTTGTAAATTAAATATCTATTAACTTTAATTACTGTGGTGGAAAAACAATAATAATTAATTAATTATCATAATAATAGTAATATTAATAGTAATAATTGAATTAGTCCAGCTCACCTCTGATGAGTCGTATTTATTAAATGAAATGAATTTTGATTACAAGTGCTGTTCAAAATTATATATGTTTTACAATTCACTCACGCGTGACAATATTGCATTTAATCGATACTCAATTTTATGAGTGCAAAACAGTCTATCAAAAAGTTTTGTCTGCTTTGACTGGATTTTCTCAGAGTATTTTTTTCTAAAAAAAATATTTAAAAAATCTATTTTTATCAAAAAAATTTTAATTAAAAATTAAGTTTTTTAAATTCCTTATTTTTAAACAATATATATATATATATATATATATAAAATTATTTGACTTTAATTTCAATGGAGTTAAAGAACATTTATTAAAACAACTCTTTTCTTATCTTTGACTTATCTAAAGAATTATGTTTAGAAAATTAGTGTTCTTACCTCATGATATTTGGGTACATGTGAAAAGAAAAATATCAGTTTCATTGTTTAATGACAAAAGAAATCTCAGCATTTAATTTTAATTGTATTTCTAAATAAGAAGCCTTTAAAAACGTTTTCAGATTTTTATTTCCAAAAATATACTCAAATTTAAAAACAAAAATAAAGTATTTGCTAATTTTAAAAGAAAAAATTAATTCAATAACAAAAATTAATAATAATGTAATATAGATCAATAAAATTAACAAGAAATAAAACTATAATAAAAATAAAATAATAAATCAAAAAGATTAAATCAAACACATTTCTTTAAAACATAAATTAAAACATTAATTAGTAACAATTATTAAAAGTTAAACATACTAAAAACATTTTTATAACTTAATTTAGAAAAAAAAGATCTATTAATTATATTCACTGACGCTCTCATTCTGAAATAGGCGGATCTGAGAAAGTGTTGACTCAGTGTAGATGTTTTAGTTGAATAAATTATTTTTATTATTAATACTTTATAAACAATATGAAAAATATTTGAATATTTTAATATATATATGCTTGATTTTTTCTTGCAATTAAGATATTTTCTTTCTACTCTACCTACGATATAATAGTTTCAGCTCATTTTTTGAAAGATAAATGGAATTTCTAAACTTCTTTTACTACTTAATTATTAATTTAATAAAAATGAAATATTTTTTAGTAAAAACTATTTCGATATACAGTCAAACCCGGTTATCACGAACCGATAGCAGCTTTAGTTCGGTTTGAGTTATTTTATAAATATTTTTTCCCGGTTATATGTTTTTTTTATTTAATTTTAGATTATTTTTAAATTTTCATGAATAATAATTTTAATTTATACTCAAAATAATCAAATACACAAAAAATTCAATTCAATAAAATTAAACATTAAATTGAATTAAATGATTTTTCTGTTATTCTCAAATAAAATCTTGTTAAAATGACAAGAAACAAAGAAGATCATCTCAATTCGTGAAAAAGTTGACATTATTAGTTAATCGGAGAGAGGAGATACAAATTCGCAGGTTTGTAAGAAATACAATCTCTTTAAATCCAGAGTTTAAGCTTTTTGGACGAACAAAGAATTGATTCTTTTAGCATTAGATAGCAATGCTCCAAACTGCAAAGCAATAAAAACCTGTGTAAAAAGTGATGTTTCAATGGTTTAAAAGTCAGAGAGATACTTGATACTCCATTAACGGTCCGATTTTAAAGACTCATGCAGAAAGCTTTGCCAGACAATTGGAGCATGTTGATTTTACAAGAAGTAATGGACAGCTTGATAACTTCACTATTTTTGTATTCTTTAGGTACAGCTTTTTTAAGATGAACATATTAAGATGAACTAAGATACATATAAAAATTTTAAATGACCTTTTGAATTTGAAATGTGCTTACCGGGTTAATGATACAGTTGAAAGAGTATTTTCAATTATTAATGATTTCTGGAGAAGTGGCAAGTAGAAATTAAACATAGGAACCTTATCAACAGTGACTTCGGTGAAGGTGAATCTCTTGTATACATGTGAAGAATTTTTCTGTTTTAGAAGAAAATGAAACATTATTGAAAAAAATTCCCTGAAAACCATATTCTGTTTAATAGTCATTAGAACAAATAAATAAAGCACGTAATAATATGATTGATGTTTACCCATAAATTCATCAAAGAGTGATATCTACAAGAGAGAAATATATTGGCAATTTTTGATTAACATATCCGTTGACGAAAACTTTGTTAAATAAACCAGTTGATGCGGCATCCTGAATGGATCAAAGTTCGTAAATTAATATTTGTTATTCGTGGATATTATAAATTTGCATGAAATGTGATACCCTTATTTATATCAAAGTGCATAATTCATTAATACCGAAAAATAGGACTACTATATTTCTAAAGTTAATTTAGTAAGTAGCATCTACTTTAGTGTGTGCTCAGCCTGCAGTTCTTCGTTAAACACCTGTTTGCGAATGAATAAACACATCTTATAATATTGGTTAGTAGGCAAAACCAATGAATGATTCATAATTTCTCGGCAAAAATTTACCTGTCATTGTATAAAAATAATTTTAGATGAGTTTATTCGTGGAACATCTTTACATATCTTTTTTTACTCTGTTCATTTTCTTTTCTGACTTTCTATATTAAGTGTGTTTATTTATTACAACATTAAAACTTAACACATACGCGAGTTTGTGTGTTTCTATAATTCAAACTTATTGATTTCATCTTTATATAATAAATGTACATTCATTGTGTACTCTCTACCTATCTGGTATTTTAGTGCATGTATATTATTCAAAATGATAATCAGATAATTAATAAGTTAAACATAGCATTTATTTCCATGAAATATAATTCAGCAATAATTTTTTTTCACTAAGAGAAATCTTATTAATAGTAATTGTTAATGGACAATGATGACAATTTAAATTGGTTTCATAATTTGAAGCATAAATTTCTGTACATATTTGTAGTACCAATGCCGGAAAGTGAGACAAACTTACCGGAAAACTCCGGGATGCTAAAAATAAAGTGATTGTGTTCTTTGCAAAAAAATATCTAATTATGTTAATTTTTAAATTTGGAAAACTAAAAGTAAACTTGCCTATGGCAAGATGATCAAGCAATACCAATACCGTCAGAGGCGTACCTATGGTAAATGGCGCCTAAGGCAAACACCGATCTTGCGCATCTCTCCGACGATAGGTTACTTACGTTTTATTTTCTAAAAAACTACTTTAGAATTGGGTTAAAAAACCACACAATTTAAATCTATTAACACTTTATTACAAATTTATCTTTCTTGCTTTAGCTGACGCAAATTGTTTAATTATATTATCAAAGTCAATTTCTTTGGTCATTTCTCGTATTATGCTAAGTAAAGCGAGTTCACATAATCGACTTTGGCCCATCGAGGCTCTCAAATATGAAAGTATCAATTTTAATTTGCTAAATGATCTTTCACAACTGGCAATAGAAATCGCGATTGTCAGCAATACACATACTTATATAATAGTATTTTTTTATTTTCATTTGCGTATTTATACGTTAGACGCTTTTCGCGTCCCCTTTCAGTTGTCGCCCATGGCACATGCCATGCCTGCCATACCCTAGTTACACCTCTGAATTCCGTAAATATCAAACTATAAGCCGCATCCTGATTTTTCATTAAAATAACGAATTCAATCAGCATTTAAGCCTAACCTGTATATACTGATATTAACCATTAGGTAAAATATGAGATAAAGATAAAAAAATACAATATTAAAAGAGGATTTAATTAATATTTTTATGAACATTAAATATCAGAAAATCCATCAAGATGTTGCAATATCTTAATTAATCTACCTAGAATTATTATTGGAATTTCATTTTCTTCCTTATTGTTTTCCTAACATCCTTTGTAACATATGTTCGCATTGAGTTCATTATCAATAACTTTTTTTATTATGAAACAATCTGTCTGGTATTTTACAATAACATATGTTTATCCCTTACTGCATATGGGCACTGTCCATTCATCCGTTGGAATAAACTATGATGATAATATCTGATGGAATTGTTTTTCTCTTGAAAAGACCTATTGTGGAAGTTTGTCTCTCGCTCCAGTAACACAAAGTACGCATGTAAAATTAGCCTTTTCATGACCCGCGATTCCAATATTGCTGGTTTCTGGTTCAACTTAGTCAACAGTATTAGACATTGGCATCTTAAACGTTACTGAAACTTCTTTCATAGCGATGATTTATTTATTAAAAATATTAAATGTACATTTTATCTGAAGTTGACTTACAGTAGTTCTTGCTTTGATAGATAAATTGAAAGTCCATGAATTATCTGCCTAAAATTCATGAATTTTCATTTTTAGGCTTTTAAACGAATCTGTCAAGTGCTTAAATCACTCGATTATGCTCTTTGTTTTAATATATCCAACTCTCCATTCTTATATCTAGATATGGCCATTTGGCGTGATAACCTCAATTTGTTTTTTTCCCTTTCTATGTTTGTCGAAGAATATCCTCTTATGTTCTCAAAATACGAACTTATTTTTCATTGTTTGAGCTCTATTTCCAATATTTTTTGCATATTCCAAAACTTGTAGCTTCAATAAAGTATGGTGACTTATTTTCAAATTTCCATTTATTAGTTCTTTTTAAAAATATTTATTTAAAAATAAATTATTCATTTAAAAATTCATTGTTAATTTTATAAAAATTATTTAAATACTTATTAATTTTATAATAATATACCAATTACATTAAAATAATTAAATTTATTAAAACTAATTAAATTAAATATTTAATTTTTGAATTATTCATCATATATGCCGGTTTATATGCTGCAGAATGATTTTTAATGAATTTTTTTTAAATGTTGCAGCTTATAATACGAGATTTGCGATAACTATACATTTAAAATTAAATTAAAATAAACGGTATAAAACTCTAAATTTTAGCAAATTAAATATATTTACGATTAACAGAAGGAAGTGAGACACTAAATTTCTTAGCCTTACTATTTATTATTTTTACTATTTTCAAAATTATTTAAATTAAAATTATATAAAAATAAATTTTATTAAATTTTATCTATGTGCAGAAAACAGTGAAAGAAATTTTAAATTTATTATCTTGTATTTTATTTTATTACGATAATAAATCAAACTTTCCATTACGTAACACATTTTCAGCACTGGCTTTTTCAAGTGTTATTATTTGCTATTTATTATACCATGATCATTCGATTTTTATCATAGGTGAGTCCTTATATGTTGGCTTCTGTCAGTGACTTAAATTTAAAAATTTTAAGACATAATCACATTATCTAGCAGGAATACCAATTCCAAATCCAACGTAAAATCGTAATTTAAATAGAGGAAAGAAATATTTCTTCGACTGGATTTTAATGTAGATACTCTAAGAAACTTTCAAATAGGTATTAAGAAAATTTTATACTCCCTCTGTTCCGAAATAATGTTTACATATTACCCTGATTTTTTGTTCCTAAATAATGTTTACATTGAAAAAATTTTATAGCATTATTAACAAACAGTCATAATAATTATTGTAAAAAATGTTAATATTTATTAGATAAAACATTTTATTCGTGACAAGGATGGAGGATTCAATTTTATGGGTTTTGTTCATCAATATTTTGGCGAGCCGTAAGAATCACTTCTGGTTTACAAGTTAGGGATACTGGTAGAGTACCATTGTTGCAGAGCTTTGCTTTGCTAATATGCGGCAACTTATAATTATTTCCCCCATTTGCAAGCATCGTCTCCTCCATGCACTGCTGGAGTGCTAAAAATACATTATCCAGTTTATCTGGGTGTATTCATTTTTTTATTTGTATTTTAGGAGTATTTAAAATTTAACAATAAAAAAACCTATAATCATGGAAATTTTTGTCAATCCATCCATACTAGATCATTATCTATCTATATATATTAATAAAGTTTAAAGTTGACCAAGAACATTGATAATCGGAAAAATTTATTTCAAATGTAAACATTATTTCGGAACAGAGGGAGTATTAAAATTTTTTTTTGATTGGACACAGTCCCATTAGCCGACATGCCTCAAAAGACAACAATGACTTGAGTATCTTGGGATCTGACTCTAATTTTCCTGTCTTAGCTGAGCCTTTAACATTTCCGATTTTTTCACTTATCTATATATATACATATATACAGGGCCGGATTAAGTTTTTGTAGGCCCGTTTCACAAATAAATTGCTGCCTTACACAAAACATACAATATCTTAAAAATATGAAATAATATATGAATGTAATTTTAATCATAACTATAACATACTGACATTCGCTGTTTGATGTCAAAAATCTCTCCTACACGACCTAATTGTTGAGAAAGAATCGATAATATCCTGAAAGTCAAGGCTTTGAACGATTTCAGATTCAATATCCATCAGTGTTAAGCTGCTTAATCTTTCCTGGTCCAAAGTTGATCTAACAGCATTTTAATTTGTTTGAGATGACTGAAGGAAACAGGCAAAGTAAGATAAATTCACAGAGCGACATACACATTTGGAAACTCGATCTACAGATTCAATTCATTCATCAATCTCAACATTTGCATCGGTGTTTTCTTAGTCGGCAATGATCGAATTTTTTTTAGAAATGTCGTCCACTGGATCCACTCATCACAGAGGCTACCAGTGACATCATCAAAGTAGAATACCACAATCAATTTTAAAGATTCCATTGCTAAAGTGCTGCGTTCATCAATGGCGTTTAAGAAACAACAACGCTCGTCAATTGCTTTATATTCTGCAATGCTCCGGCTAAGATTGGTAACAAGGGAATCAATTGTAACATAATAGGTGTCGACCTTAAACTTTTCCTCGTCTGTTAAAACAACAAAGGGTTCATTGCTATCAACCGCTTTGGGTTTTGGTTTACGTACACGTTTTGAATTGAAATGCTTTTGAGAGCACAATTCTAAAGCGCTATCTCTATAAAAATGAAACCTGTTCCTCTGAGATGCTAGAAATTGTAACGACTTCAGGAGTCCTACTGGAGTGCAAAGATAGGTTCTTTCTGACTGCTGTAGTAGGCTAACATCATTTATGCGCTCCAGAATGAAATTCCAGAACCACACTAAGATCACCGTTTCCATCTTATCCATTGTTTTAGCTAAACTTATTGCTTCTGCTCTCTTCTCATTCTTTTGCAGATTGTTGTTGCCAATTTCTTGCAAAACAGATTGGTACGTTTTATAATGTTGAGACATACTTCGAAATGCAACAACATGAGCTGACCACCGTGTGTTACTCAAATGTTTTGGAAGAAGCGCTTATTTTTCTGTTCCGATGATGTTATTGCTGACAGCATTTTTGACAAGAGTCTATCTATATGTTGAATCAAACAAAAAAAACATAAATTTTCTGAACAACACCAAAATACGTAACTGTATCAGTGCACGCATCAACTGCAACAACTCCATACAGGTTCAATGAATGTGCCATACAAGGAATGTAGGAAACTGTTCTGTTGATTTCAATTATACGAGCTTATACACCTGAATATTGTCCGGACGTATTGCTGGCATTGTCGTATGTCTGACCTCTGCAGTCATTTATGTCAATCTCCAGGGCGCGAAAAGTTTCAAGAATTGTATTGAATAGGTGAAGACTAGTGTGTGATGAAATTTGAACAAATTTTAAGAAACTTTCAACAGGTTGGTCATCAATTTTTTGTAACGAATAGTGAAAGTTAATTGATCAGTGTGAGATACATCATCCAATATAATTTTGATGACTTGCTTGGCCATAAGACCCACAAATTATTCATAAATGGCTGATGATAGGTATGATGTAGTGCCACGTCCAGTATTTCTATATTTGTAAATATGCCCAGCAATAAATGAATAGTATTCCGCTAAATACTCCAAGCAACCTAAAAATTTTCCATTATCTTACCTGCTAAAGGTTTTTGAAGATCCTCTAAGTTATAATCCAAGTGATGTAATAAACTTTTTTGCTGAAACAACTCTCCTTAAAACTTCTCTCCAATAGTGCTTCTGCTTATCAGCTTGCTCGCAAATTGTTTTGTCAAAAGTTTAAACTTTGGATAAAAGAGTGGCATAAATGGTAAGCGCGCATCTTTGATCAGCTGATTGTTCGTACTATTCAAGTCTATTTATGATGCTCCAGCTGTCAAATCCTGTAGTCGCAAGAGAATACATACTGTTTATCGAAAAAAGTTTACACACAAAGCAAAAAACACAAAAGCCGATTCCTTTCCATTTTTCTTCCATTGTGAGATTTTGAGTAAAATGCTATTTAATTAAGTTTTCTGTTACTATTGACATATTTCTTTAACGAATATGCTATCTCGATTTGCACAATTTTAGGCCCAATGTGCAGCCAATAATTCATCATCTCGCTACTTACATCCCATAAACCTGGATCGGCTTCTAGCATTGTGTCCCCATGTCTAGTAGTGTCCAACAATTGCAGCATAGTATTTTTCGGTTGTACGATTAGCTCCTCCGAAGGACTACAATCTTCATTGACAACATTTTCATGTGGTGATACGTTTATGGCTACTAGAGGATCTGGAGATAAGCTAGCTGCGAATTTTGTTTCTAAAGATTCAGATTTATTAATAAAAACAATCAATCGATCCACGTTGCAGCTGTCCTGCTTTTTCAAAAAGACGTGTTTTTGGCGCTTCTGTGAACCAGATTCAAACTTTTTCTTTTTATGGTTTTTAATAACTCTTTATTATTAAATTTCGTAAAACTGTAATATTATTTTACTTTTGTTTTAAATTTAGATAATTAATATAAAAGTCCAAGTTGCGCAGATAGTAATACTTTTTCCTTGTAATGATAAAATAACTTCATTGCACTTCGTAAAAATATCTGCCAGATATGCAAGTTTTATCAACCATGAAGGATTTGATAAAACTTCACCAAATTTGTGTCCTGAATTATTTTGTGCCTTCAAGAAAACCAATAACTCACTTCGAAGTTCATAAAGTCTTAATAGTGCATTTCCTCTGGATAACCATCTCACTTCAGTATGTAATAAAAGTGCTTTGTGTCCGCTACTCATTTCATCGCACAGAATTTTAAATAATCTTGATTGAAGTGGTCTTGATTTTACATAGTTTATCACTTTCACCGCTTCATCCATAACATTTTTTAAATTTGTTGGAATTTTTTTAGTCAAGAATGCTTGCCTATGCAAAATACAATGACTGCTGCTGGCTCTTGTAGCTACTTTTTGGATACGTGATACAACACCTTTCATCTTTCCTACCATTGCTCGAGCACCATCTGTACACAGATCTATACATTTCTCCCAACCTATCTCTTGATTTGTAATGTAATCACCAATACAGTTGAATATATCTTCTCCCGTAGTTTATCCATGTAAATATGCAGCACACGAGTAAATCTTCTTCAATACGTTTATCATACGTGTAACGAACAAATACTAGTAGTACAGCTAATCCTGCGACATCTGTAGATTCATCCATTTGCAATGCATATTCACTGCAAAGTCCAAGACGACGAATTAACTCTTTCTCTATGCTAGTATGAAGATCTTTAATGCGCCGTGAAACGGTATTATTTGATAATTGTATTGCATCTATTTTTAGTAGCTTGCTCGTTAAGAAAACATGACACCATTTCTTTCGCACATGGTTTAATGAGTGTCTCTCTAATTGTATGAGCTTCACCATTAAGTTCAATGCGATAAGATGCCTCTGTTGCATTTTCATTTTCAGTTTTAGCCATTGTAATCATTTGAAGTTTAGACTTTTCTAGTGAATCACGTTGTCTCTTAAAAAATGTATGTCTTTTCCTTTATAATCAGTGTGCATCGTTTCGAGGTGCCTACGGAGTTTTGCTGGAGCCAAAGAACTGTTTGCGAGTATTTTATGACATAAAACACACATTGGATCAGGAGCATCTGAATTGTCATTAGATGTAAATCCCAAATTTAAATAACTTTCATCGTACTTCCGTTTTTTCGTAGATGACACTTGTTCTTTAATATTAGACTTTGAAGGAACCACAGTTTTTGGATCATTTTCATTTTCAATGATAGACGTATCAGTAGAAGTGAGCCTTCCTTTTGTTGAAGTTCCTGCTTTCAACCAGAAATCCATGGGAAGTTTTTTGAATAATATTTAAATTCTGAAATAAGAACAAATTTTTGACAATGTAAGCAATCAGACTAAATTAATTAATTGATTTCCAAATGTAGATTCATATACATATATGTATTATATATTAAGTTTGGGTTCTCCTTTAGACGTTCGATATTTGATTGATACGGATTATTTTCCACAACTAATTTCACACGATCTTTTCACCAACATTTATGGCACCATGCGCTTATATAGTTCGACTAATTGCTAACAAGGATGTAGTAAGACTGGTTGATTTTTACATTATTTCGTAAAAAATATGGTTGAATTTTTTGGGAACAGAAATTTTGTGAAACACGTGCAAATCCGTTATCCCGTTGTTTTTGTTTCCACGTCGCACAGATGTTCATATTATTGACTCTTATCGCAGTAATAAATTTCAAAGATTTTTTTAGGATGTAAAATGAAGATTTACTGCAATAATAGTACAAGCGGCTTTTTTCAACTTCCATAAAGCTTAGTATCACTACCTGGAAGGGTCTAGTACCTAACTTAAGAACTATTGTGAAATATTTTTACAAATGATAATTTCTTGTGAATAATATAAAATATGAATATGTGTATATTATATTAAATTAAATTAAATTCTTCCGACAAATTCAGGTTTGGAAAACAGTTTTGGAAACCCTGCTTTAGCTAATTAAAATCGGAGAATTTCTCCCTAATTTTATTTATTTGTTTTCGTCGTTATAATTTATTAATTAATTTGTATTTTCTTAATAACTTTTTCTAATGGTCCCAAATTAATTTTATATTATTATTTTCGTATTCGTCTCGTCAGTTGGCGTTGGCACATACCTATATCCTTAGGAAAATATTGATTTTGAATTTTTGATTATTTTTAATTGTTTATTTTTATTTTTTCGATTTTCCCATTTATTTATGTTTTTCGAAAATTCCATAACCCCAACATATTGTGCAAAAATAAAGATGTTATTAATAGATAATATTATTTTTTGACATTACAAAGATTACATTTGGATTGAATATTATAAATTAAACTCATTTGAATTAGATTAATTATACCGAACATATACCGCTAAATAATACTGCAAATAATGGTGGATTTTTTTTTAAAAGTGCAAGCTCATCTTTTCTAACCGAAAAAGATTAAGCATTTTTATTATATATCACTCTTATTTTTTCGTATTATTTATTGATGAATAGAAAATAAAAAGATTAAATACTGAATTTCTTTAATTTGTCAATTTTACAAATATGCAAACCAAATTCTGGCAACTGATGTAAAGTGCTTTTATAAAGTAAAATATTTATATCAAGACAATATTACAAAATTACAATTTCCAATTTTTGAACCTCTAAAACAAGGGTCTTCAAACATTTCATTCTGAGGGCCGGATTAACTATCAAACAGCAAATTCAAAAAAAAGAATCAAAAGATAGATATTGTTTTAAACTATTTATTTAATATTGTTTTGCAATGTAGTGATCGGTTGGAAAACAAAACGTCCACGTAAGCCGTGGCTAATATTTGCAGGATATAGGTAAATTTCCATATTTTTTTCATAGACACAAAGCTTTCCGCGGGCCATAGTTTGGAGACCCTTGCTCTAAAAGATAAATGCGGAATTTTAAATTAATGTTGTCATCTAAATCGCTTTTAAAATTACGAGTTGATTTCAAGAATGGAGTAACCATTATGTGAAGCAGAGCATTTTTATACTTTTTGTTTCTCCATTTTCTTTTCGATATATAATAATTCATTAATTTAATAATTAAAATATACAATATAATGTTTGAATAACAATCATTTTGTAATATTTATCATATTGTAATATTAGACCGCCATGAGGTATCCTCGAGGTCATTTTAAGGTGACAGGGATTTATGAAAAAATGCTCTTGACTTAAACGTTGTGAAATTATGATAATTCTAATTCCAAATATCTAGAAAGTATAATATTAATAATTTGTTAATCTAAAATTCTTTTAAGAGGTAATATCATCTAATCGTAAATTATGCTTCATTTTTACACTAGATTACTAGAAATGAGTTCAATTTACATACAATATGCAATCCAAATGTCGTGATTGTGTTGTCACAGAATAAATTATAGAATATAACTATACATCTTTATACTTAGATGATATATTTTCATACTTTTACTTTATTTTATTTCTATTTTGATGTACCACTGTATTTCTATATCTGACAATTAGGGTGTCTAGGTTCAATTTTTTTTATTTATTTATCTATTTAATTTAATTGAAAATTTATGTCAACGGATTTTTTTATTGTATTTACTGATACTTGAGGGGTATTATAATGAATACTGTTTAATATATAGTTAACCATGTTTTTTAAGATAAAAAAGTAATATATTTTAAACACATTTTGTTTCTAAATTATACGTTTTCTAATTTATTTTGCATATTTCGGTTAAACTAATATATATATATATATATTAAAAATAAATCAAATTTTGGAAAACTTAATTATTGTTCAATTTTTTTCTCTGCTCTTGACAATTGTGACTCGGACAAATACATTTTTCTTTGTGATTATCATTTGATACAATCCATATTCAGCTCTAAAAGAAAGGTTTCCATGTGTTAAAGCAGATATAAAATTGTATATAATCACTTTAACTATAAAATATTATTCTTGTTTTAATCAATTTCAAAATCTCAATTCTACTGAATTTAATAAAACAATTAAAAAACCTAAATTAAAAAGAAAACCATTCTAATTGTGATACACTTAATTGATATCGATAATCCACTTTTTATTCACTTATTTTCTCTCGTTATTTTAATACTGATTTAAAAACAGTAAATTTCTTATTGAAAGTAACTGAGCTTGGTTATTCACAAATTTATCAATATCATTTTGCGGATATTGAGTCAAATCTCTCTTTTTTCAAACAGTGATATTTAAATTAGTAAAATAAGAAAATACACATTTAAAAATTCATTTATTTTCATAGAGAACAAGTTTTTAATTTTAAAATATATTGATTATTTTAAAATTTAAATTTAAATACTAACTAAACCCAATTAATAGGAACATGCATTAATTGCACACATGTTTTACATTTAAATTGATCCATACGGCCGTTAGTCCAATAATATCACTCTGTGGCAACATATTTTTCTAATTCTATCAACCAATCAGAATCGAGCAAAACGACATTGATTTATTTATGATTTTCAAAATTGTAGTTTAAGTTACACAATAGAATATAAATAAATATTATTATCGGAATTTTGACAAATTATTATTACTATTGTTTCATTTTATCAGGAAATTTTGACAATTCTTAAAAGTCTCAATCAAATTTATTTTTTGGAAATAATTCGAATACTTATATTTTCCATAGAATATTAATCGTAACTACAATCACTGTCAGATTTAGGCAGATAATTCTGGCAAACATAAACAGAAATTCGAGTGGAAGCGAAATTTGTTATGAACAGACCCAAGACTCACAAATATCGTCGACGACAACGAATTTAATGCAAGACATTCAAAAGTATTCTATTTTTTTGTTTCTCTCTTTCATAAATTGTATTCATTTAATTATAATTAGAAAACGTTTTATGGAGGAAAAAATAATATGTGTAAAAATATATAAATTCACTGTGCTAATAATTAATAAATCAATTGTTAATTTATTTCTCAGGTATCCAACCGTGACCAGTTTACAATTGCAACAAGCTGATCCTGGTTTAGAAAAGGAAAAGAAAAGCATTTATGGGTTTGTTTTTGCAATTTTTAATTAATTAAATTATCAATTAACTGGGTTTTAAAAGGAAATTGAATAAAACATTTTTAGACATCCATTGTATCCAATTTTATCATTGCTACTAGAGCAATGTGAACAAGCAACTGCCTCACCAGATTCTCAATCTCCTGACACCTTTGAAGCGGATCTCCAGTCTTATATACTTAGAAATGACAATAATGAAAAATATTTCTTCACTGATAATAAAGATCTCGATTCATTGGTGAATGTGATTTTATCATAAATTTTTATTTTATTCCTCATACCAGATGGTGAAAGCGATTCAGGTTTTAAGAATACACCTTATAGAACTAAGGAAAGTCAATGAATTGTGCAGAGACTTTTGCTCACGGTATATCAACTGTTTAAAAACGAAAATTCAATCAGATTCCATGTTTGATGGTAATTGTCTTTAATAAGTGTATATCCAAATGTATCTTTTCCTGTCAGATTCTGAAGAGTCATCTCCAAACGGGTCAGAGAGATTATCTCCTAGTATTTTAACCGGTGCCGGTTCGGTTTATAGCAGTCCTTATAATTCTCAAACCGGATTAATGGGCAGAAATTATTTAGAGCTTACCAATAACCATAGACATCAACATATGATGAATCAAATTCACAACATGGAACAAAATTGTAACTCAACTATCAACGGAATATCCGTAAGATTTTGAACTAATTTCTTTCTCAATAAATAAAATATTTTCCAACTTTTCGATTTGAATTATTATTTTTATTTTTCAAATTTATAAAGTTAAAATAAGTGGTCAAATAATATTCTTAATATTTTATGAAAAAAATTACTAAAAAAATATTAATAATAATAAAATAATAATAATAATAATAATAATAATAATAATAATAATAATAATAATAATAATAATAATAATAATAATAATAATAATAATAATAATAAGAAGAAGAAGAAGAAGAAGAAGAAGAGACAAAGAATACTTCAACAAAATTGAAGAGATGATAGTGCCGCGTCTTTTAAAAAATAAATAAAAAATGTGGGATTAGTTAAAAAAAACTTCGAACAGAGTGAACCTTGGATATTTATTACCCCACCCCCCTTGAAATCCATACAAACGATAGTAGATGATGAAAAAGAAAACCCCAAATAAAAAGAGTGGTTCATGGGATTTTACTATATATAATATTAAAAAAATTTTAAATCTGTAATAAATTGGGTTTCATGGAATCTCAGCATATTAGAGTGGGCGATCATCTGTGTTATGTATAAATTTTGAAACGATATTTTTCAAAGAAGTTTTCAGTTTGATAAATTATTTTTTGTTTATTCAAAGTGATTCATTCTATCCTCAAAATTGTAAATGATTTATGATTATTATTAATGATGATTATTTATTGGTATTTTTCAAAGTTTATGTATCAAATCACTCGAAAAAATGTCAAAAAATAGTAAGTTTACTTTTGTAATTTATAAAAATTATTGAGAGGCTCCAATAATTTGAAGTAAGTCCTTATATTATTGTCAAAAACAGAACTTTTATACACGATTAGAACTAAAATACAATGACTATTCCACTAAAATGTTATAGAACAAATAGAAAACAAATTTTTGGAACTCGCACTTTTTAATTATTTATTATTTTAACAATTTCGTTATGGACTATTTTTGGTTATAAAGTTCTAAATACAGGCGCTACAACATCGGAAACGCGCGCTCCTCTTAAAAAATATACTTGAATAGGTGAAAAATAAAAACAATAAAAACTCATTGAAAATATACCTTCTTCGTTCATACGAAACGCATACGTACGCTCATAGAAAGAGTTAATTATGATTTTTTTTTGAAAACCACCGCTTTAGTTACTGTTGTGAAATTATAGTTATTTACTTCCCAAATTTCTGCGGAATATATTTTTTCCTTTATTATTATATTTGAATTAAACAATATTTAATTTAATTAAATTTTTTTTTAATTAAAAAATAGTAAATAAAAAATAAAATTTCATTGATTGAGATAAATGTAGAAAAGAGCGTAAAATAATTTTAAATTTAATGAAAACACAAATCAAACATTTGTTTTTAAAATTAGGTTGACTGCATGGACTACATGAATGGTTCCAATAATTCTCCTCCGCTTTCTGGAATGTCTTTACCTGATGAAATCACCAATAACAATTATCTTTCATCTCTGGCATCTGGAAATTCGAGATATTCAAATCTTCTAGATCCCACAAAACAGAAGCGAGGAGTATTGCCAAAAAAAGCAACTCAAATAATGAAACAATGGTTATTCCAGCATCTCGTTGTAAGATGTTCAACAATATTTCATTATAATAATTTTATTATTATTATTATTATTATTATTATTATTATTATTATTATTATTATTATTATTATTATATTATTTTTTTGAGTCGATCTAAAACAATTCAAACGTTTTGCAGTTTTGGTGCACTGTGTATGTGTGTGTGTGTAAGTGACAGAATTAAAAAGCTTCATCTACAAATAATGCCATCATGTGCTAAATTTAAATAATAATCACTCGGTCAATTTTTGACTTTTTTTCTAACTCTGCAAATCCACTTGAAAAAAATGGTTGGACTCCCTAGTGGGATTCCCACATTTAAACGATGGCATTTGGTGGAATTTATGGCGCCTTATGGTGTTGCGAGAAGTTCGCTATGCAGTATTCTGACTCTGCGAAAAAGAAACTTGGTGTGCTGCAAAGGATATATTTTTTGTATTGTGCTACTGAATTCATGGCATGTGAGGGGGGGGTGCTACTGTTACTCGTAACTAATGGAAATGGACCATTTCCAACTGTCGTTTTATGACGCATTACCACAATCTCGCAAGAGAGCATGATTTTCTGTCTGCCAGCCGATATTATAGTCATAATCGGTTTTCATTACCAATATTTTTTAAAAACCCAGTTTGATTGACAGACTGAATGAGCGAGTACCTTTTTTTCTGGATTCAATTCCTAATTTTAATTCAATCTGAACATAAAAAATACAAAACTGTAAACACCCTTTGTAATCACACATTTTTCAAGAGAGAGATAGAGATAGAGAGACATAGAATACCATGTTACTATTGTTAAACGCATCATTGGCTTGATTGATAGGTGTACAGTAATTTTCTAAGTATCTATCAAGTGGATGCAATATAAATTTTGATGATATAAAAATTAGCATTCTAAATGATAAGAAATACACTCATTTTACGCTACACTGATTTTTTTTCTCTCTTTCTTTTTTTTTTAATTCATGGATTTTTCTCACCAAATGAAGTTTCGGTAAGTAAATAATTAGCTTTGGTTGAAAATTTTTTAAAAGGTTTAAAATTTACTTTTAAATACTTTTATCGATATGGAAAGTGGTGTAAAAATCGACAGTTTTGTGTACAGAAAACAAGACATCGAATTTTATTAATCATTTTGTTATTGTAAGAGCTAATAATCTAAACTGTTGGTGTCGACAATATGAATTTTCGAAGCATGTGAATGTTTATTTGTACAGATGCCTCAAATTCAAATCTCATAATAATAAACCGTTCCGCTGCTATCTATTGAGATCATTGGTGGTGATTGGTTAATAATAACGGAAGTGTAACCAAACGATTTAACGCGCGAACATTCTTTGATCAAACCGCGGTGCATTGCGAATTGAATAGCTTAGTGCGAATATGATAAATTTGTTGAAAATTTGTTTTATCTAATATTGAATAGGATTTTGCTAGATTTATCTAATGAAATTGAAAAATTCTTACTGACACGGAAATTTTCCCAGTATGCAATTGCAACAGGTGACGCGAGATTACCAGTGTTACTACAGGGATACGAACGTTTATCAGTACTGAAATAACTGATATACTCGTTATCTTGTTTGAATGAACTACGGAAAGAGCGTCTTTTGCACAATGACCGATCTACGACATTGAGCAGCGAGAATGGGACTTTTTCTCGCATTAATTTTTGTATCAGCTGTTCTCAAGATATTGATTATGGGGTTGTCAATCATTATTTTAATTCGATCCTTACTAATGCAATGTATAATTAGGGGAGAAATCAAGACATAGATATTTGAGTTGTATCGAATACAGTTGTCAGTTGAAAATAATATTTTTCAACTGTAACAGCATACACAATGAAAAATATAATCTTTTTATTATATAATCATATCACGATGAATTTCGTGAACTTATTTCCTCTCGATATTGATTAAGACATTTAAAACAAAAAACTATCAATTTTAGTAATTTTAAAAACATAAAAATTTTTTAAAAATTAATTTTTTTAAAATTAAACTAAAACAATCGATAGTTAATGATAAAAATAATAAGAATTATTTATCATTGATATTAACAAATTATTTATTTTTATTATTATAAAAATTTTTAATGTGATATTTAAAAAGGATACCAGTAGCAATATTTAAGAAATTTCTTTTTGTGACCAATAATAAATTGAATAAAATAATTTTATTAAGTTATATAGTTATTTTGACATAACTTATTTTGTTTAAAACTATTTGTAGAAAAAAATAACAATTTTTCCAAAATATATAAACAAATATGGAATCAAACGGCTAGTGGAAAAAAGGTTTTATTTAAAAAATAAAAAGATTTTTTTACAGTTTTTAAAATAAAACTAAGTAACAATAATAAAAATAATAATGATAAAAATATTAAAATAATGATGATGATGATGATGATAATAATAATAATAATAATAATAATAATAATAATAATAATAATAATAATAATAATAATAATAATAATAATAATAATAAAATAATAATAATAATAATAATAATAATAAAAATTATAATAATAATAATAATAATAATAATAATAATAATAATAATAACAATAATAATAATAATAATAATAATAATAATAAAAAAATTATAATAATAATAATAATAATAATAATAAAATTATAATAATAATAATAATAATAATAATAATAATAATAATAATAATAATAATAATAATAATAATAATAATAATAATAATAACAATAATATAAAAATAAATAAATAAAACAACATATTATGTTTACAGTTTTTTCATCTACAAATTGTGTAATTGAAAAGTAGATTCCGAAAGTTCGTAAAGCAGGAGAAAAAAAAATAGAATAAATATTATCATTATGTCGTCATTTGGGATGATTGCTGCTTGTCTATCAAAATGATAAATATTGCCGTATTGCGTGACACAATAACCTGTTGCATTTGTTGAAGAGTCTTATCTGAAACTCCATCACTTTGATATTACATCCTTCGATTATCGATATTGAGAAAACAAATTTTCTTCTGTGTTTTCTTTACAAAAACTTTAAAAATATCGACCGGTTCCTTGAGTTTTCTTTTTACGTATTAATGATTCAGTTTGAACCTTTCCAATAAGCACGACTGCTTCAATTGTTATTGTTGTTATTATTATTATTATTATTATTATTATTATTATTATTATTATTATTATTATTATTATTATTATTATTATTATTAGTATTATTATTATAATCATAATAATTATTATTATTTAATATGTCTATTGCACTGTGATATTGGATGATTTTTGTTTCATTCTTCAACGCAACGATATCAAATTTTCCTATATTTGATATAATTTTTAATAGGAAACGCCAAAATAACAACGATATCCATGAACAAACCGAATGAATGATGTGCTTTTTATTGAAGTTTTGTTTTTCTAACGTTTTCTTTTTTCCCAAAATTTTCATGTCGAATAACACTATCTGCGTGCGTTGTTGTTAGAATCTTAACTGAGTTTGTGTCCAGCTGTACTCTGTTGGAATTAGTAGTTTTTATTGACAGAGCAAGTACCTAATGTTGCGTGCACTCTTGACAGGGTGTTTTCCCCCAACTCCAGTTGTAATCTCTGCATGCTATAATTGATTATAATGTTTTACGCGCGGCGCATGAACAGAATTCACTTTATATAATTCCTTAATGACTACCATTGATAATAATCTCTTTCTTTTATATTTGGAAGATTTCTTTTTAGGTATATTTTTGGTTTAAGAGTAAAAATTCATAGTTAATAGGATTAAAATCTGATTGTAAATAATTAATAATAATAAAAATATATAACCATCTCCATGGTACCGATTTAATTATTAGAAAACGCCAATCGTACATAATCGTTACTATATATTTCGATAGATTCACTGTCATTGGGTAAAAACCTAAACCAAAAATATAATAAGTAATTTAATTTATATTTTCAGATAAATTATTACATTTTTTAAAAATATTTAAATCAGCTAAATCAGTGGCTCAAAGCCTTTTTAAATGCCGTGACCCCCTTGATAAGATTTGCCATGATACATCAAGACCACCGATAAAATTAAGTGGGTTGCTCATCTTTCACCCTGGCTCACTGCATTGTTACTACGATTACTATCGCATTGAACAGTTCTAACTTCTACAATACATTTAAGTTTTTTTAAAGATAATTTTGATTTTATATTTTAAGCCTATTTTTTCATGACACGCTGAATTTTTATTAAAAATTGTATATAATAACTATAATAAAACTTATTAAGTAAAAATAAATCATAATTTTTGGGAATAAAGCATGTTTTTTTGAAAAACAACAAATCGTCAGGCAACCTCGGACGGGGTAAGTACCAAAGGTTGAGAACCGCTGATCTAAATTAACTTTAAAAATCATATTTTATTATTTAAATAAAATTTATATAATAAAAGTTTTTAAAAAACAAACTTTGACATTTTTAGTTATCCCAAATTTACCAATCAAACTATTGAAAAACATTTAACGTTTAAAACATTAAATAATAATAATAATAATAATAATAATAAATAATAATAATAACAATAATATTATTATTATTATTATTAGTTTCTAACTTTCATCCTTCACTATGTTGATCATTGTTTAAAGTAAAATATACGGTTCGTCACTAAATTTGTTAAAGAATTTTGTAAACATTTAAACAAATTTTCAAATTTGTATTGTTCATATTTCAATTAACTGTTATCGTTCTTCATTGTACACTATCATTTTTCACAGCTTAACTCGGTTTCGTTGTCCTTTTCAATATTTTGGAGACATTGATGGCATTTTATTATTATTATACATATATATAAATAGTTTCGTACAACTTTCACAGTGACCAACGCCTTCGATAACGCACTAACATTACAAATCATGCGAATCCGCTTGATGTTTATTTCTTATTAAATTGTTTGTGAGAATGAAGCAGAAATAATAATAATAATAATAATAATAATAATAATAATAATAATAATAATAATAATAATAATAATAATAATAATAATAATAATAATAATAATAATAATAATAATAATAATAATAATAATAATAATAATAATAATAATAATAATAATAATAATAATAATAATAATAATAATAATAATAATAATAATAATAATAATAATAATAATAATAATAATAATAATAATAATAATAATAATAATAATAAAATTATTAAGAAAGGAATGTTTTCGAGGTTGACAATTGGATTATGAAATAAATTTTATTTTTCATGGGAAATTTAATGAAAATAAAATTAAAATTCTCATTATCGCTAAATCAATTACGTATACCAATGATCCAAAAATAAGGTATTCTAGTAAGTATATACTCAAAAAAAACTATAGTATTTCTGAGACAATGACCCGATGAATTTACCATTCCAGCCTGACAGGCTATAATCAATTATTTGGGGCAAGAGGTTTCCGTTGGGCAAGTGGGTAAATCGTCTGTGGACAGGAAGTAAGGTGGGTCGTTCTCTCAGCATAGTGTTTCATATACTTTTAGTGACTCCCATTCATGGACTGCAGTGGTGTTCTGCAAAACTTTGCAGCATTCATATATAAACAATTGACACGAAACACACACACACACATACACAATGAATAAAATTTGCAATAGTGATATTTTATAGTGATTTAAATATATTAGTTTCATTTTATCCATAATTTAAAATCTTTTATTAAATTTCCTATTTTCAGCATCCCTATCCTACTGAAGATGAAAAACGGCAGATTGCCACTCAGACTAATTTGACTTTGCTTCAAGTTAACAACTGGTTCATCAATGCCCGACGCAGAATCCTACAACCGATGCTTGACTCTTCTGGCTCACCAGGCAAAGATAAGTCCAGCAATTCACTTCCGAATAAACAAGACAAATCAGATTCTGTATCCGAATCCGAAGACATGAGTGTCGGGGTGATTTATAATTCTTCATGTGGTAACAGAAAAAAGAAAGCAGCAACTAATAGGTTACAAATTTTTGTTTATAATAGCAATAACAATCTACTACTATTAGTCATCTGAAAATTAAAAAAATCTGACTTAAATAATTGCAGTAGTTGTTTTTAAACAAAAACTTAACAATAATTATTATAATTGCCAATAATAATAATAATAATAACAATAATAATAATAATAATAATAATAATAATAATAATAATAATAATAATAATAATAATAATAATAATAATAATAATAATAATAATAATAATCATTAAAATAGAAATTAACTTTAATTGATTATTGTGGGAATTAAAATTTGTTTACTGCCAATTTTGTTTTATTGAATTCCATCAAGTGACTGAAAAATGAATTAATTTAGTATCAATTATTACTGCAAATTTGCTTGCATTCTGCAATTCTTGACCTTAATCAATTTTGATCAAATTATTTCAAATTATTTTGATTGACAGCTGGCTGTTAATCAATATTTTAATTTTATTAACTAATTTATTAGCTTATCTTTTTTTATTATCGCCTGCAGTTATCAAGCTATACAATATATTTATTGTCTTTGTTTAAATTAACTAGTAAACATGTCAGAGTAAAAGCAAATTTTGTTCATTTAGTGAAAATGGTAAAAATTATTTCAATGACAAAATACAGAACCGGTTTTACGCAGGGGCTAGCAAAGGGGGGGGGGGTACTACAGAATTGGAGCGTCAGTGAACATAATAAATAAATGTTTTTAATGAAAATATATATTAAAATTTTCAATTTGTTTTCTATATATTTTATCAATGCAATCTTTATTTTTTTAAATTGATAATTTTTTTTATTTTAGTAAATAAACAATCTGAAAACATCTTTTAAGACGCCTTATAATCTTTAGTACTTAGGCTCGAAATTTCATAAAATGCCACTGATAAAATAGTATCACCTCAACCTTTCAGTAGTTAATTTTTATTACCAAAACAAAAACTGCTGGGATTCAAATCAAGCAAATTAATCAAACTCCAAAAATCTTTTTAATTATTTTTGAATTAATTTTGTACATTTCAACCAGCGCTGTAACTAGGTTTTTCATTGTCCTGTACAATATTTTTTGGAAAAGGTTATAATAGTAGAAATATCATATAAAAAAGTGTGCATTTATAATTTCTTGAATTTCCAATTGTAATAATGACAAGACAATGTATGACAGATAACAACAAAATCTTGCTGAATGAGAACATTGTATATAGAAATTTGCCAACAATTTATTTTTCTATTACTCACTAAGTGGTGTAAGGTTATGTTGACTTCACTATTTTCTATTTCTCTTCATATGCTTAAAGTTTCTAAAGTTATATTGTAAAAAAAATTTAAGTCTCAATTACATTTCATGACCCATCCGAGCTCTGGGCCCTGTGCACTTGCATCTGTTGGGCCCGCCTAGTTACAGCGCTTATTTCATTTGTATAAATAACTATCAAACATAATTTCAATAATACAATTCTCACGCTAAAAATGTTAAATTTATTAACTGATTAGAACTTGAATTATTCACTTCAGTTAAGAGATGCCATCTCTGATATGGCAGTCAGTATACGGAAAGATTAATTTTATAGAATTCAAATAAGGTGCTATTTGAAAGTGGATATTTTAGGAAGCGCTGATCTTATGTCTGATCCAGTCGAGTGGCGCATCATATATTCGGTTAGTTGGAATATATTATACATTGTAAGGCTTTCAAAGTGTAAATGTATAATTTCGCCACAACAATGTAAAATTTAACCGAAAATAAAATGGTTCGAGTATCTTATGTTAGTTAGATAATTTCTTTGGTTGGCATTTCATCGAAAAACGCTGTAATGATATATCGAAATTGTCAAATAATTTTAATAAATTTCTTAATAAATTAATTTTTCTTTAAGCCCAGTAATTCGTGTACGCTTAAAAATAATATCTTTTGAAAATTCTTAACGACTAATTCCACTCTAATTTCGAATGTAGGAAATCTTTCTTTTCATTTTTGTTTAATTTCGACCAATTAAATAATTATATTGTTAAGGGATTACTTTATTGTGAATGACCAATTTGAATTCCGCCGTGTAATGCATTCTTAACTTTTATGAACAGTCAAGAAAGATATTTATTCAACAGGTTCAAAGAGTGTAACAAAGAACAAATTTCATATTTGTGAATCACTTCGTGTAATTCTTTTATTCGTTTTAAACATTAAATAATAATAATAATAATAATAATAATAATAATAATAATAATAATAACAATAATAATAATAATAATTGTTGTTGTTATTATTATTATTATTATTATTATTTTTATTAGTTTCTAACTTTCATCTTTCACTATGTCGATCATTGTTTAACGTAAAATATACGGTTCGTCACTAAATTTGTTAAAGAATTTTGTAAACATTTAAACAAATTTTCAAATTTATCGTTCTTGATTGTACACTACCATTTTTCAAAGCTTAACTCGGTTTTGTTGTCCTTTTCAATATTTTGGAGACATTGATGGAAAATTTTTTAAACAAATATAATAAATTTTTAAAAATTTCTATAAATTAATAACACTCAATTAACACATTGACTGCCAACTACTAGATAACTCGTAGTTAATACATCGGAATTAGTCAACATCGCAGTTAACGTGTTAAAATAAATGTTTCTTACTTTTGCTTCAGTAGAAAATCAAACCATTTCTAAATTGTAACTTTTACATGAAAAGTATTGTTCTAATATAAAAAATACTTATAAGATTGTATATATACAGCGCCGTAACTAGGCAGGTGCAACAGGTACACCCGCATAGGCTCAGAGCTCTAGGGGGCCCTCAAACGAACTTGTTAATTGAATTTTCTTTATAAATTAGAGTACAATTAAATAAAAATTAAATATTCTTATAATATAAATAATGTAATATATATTTTTGTGTACAATAAATTTTTTGTATGATATCATTTAAACTGTAATTACTTTTTCCCAAAAAATAAATGGGCCCCAAAAAAAATTTTGCACAGGTCTCTAAAACCCTAGTTACGGTGCTATATATATAAAAGCAAAAACTTTAATTGTCATTTTGATGAAATTCATAATGACAAGAAAAGAGCATTAAAATATTATTTGGAAATTAATAATTCATGTCGATTTGAAGCAAAAAAACAAAATCTTTGCCATTTTAATTTTGACATTTAATAGTTTTGAAATTTTGAAATTTTATTAATAAAACATTCCGGTAATTAGTAATTTGTCATTTCAAGTGGCTTGGTGACAAATTAAAAAAAAACCGAATTGGGAAACTCGCAAAGTTTCCTTTACGACGTGGAATTTTTATCTAAATGTCTAAGTGTAGCCTTCAGGAAGTCGGTCACCAAATATGTTATACAGCATTTTGTAATTATTATAATTGTGCGACACGTTTTTCATGCTCTCTGTGATTCATAGATGATTCCTCGTGGATTTTAAACAGTCAGCCTTAAATGTAGAATTTTCAAAAATTTATTGAATTCATTATAATTATAATAATAATTATATAGGTGAAACGAAATTTTAATATTATACTTTATCTAGTGGCGTCTTATGAAATTTTGAACCGTTGTGCTAAAAATTATAATGTACATTAAAAAATGTTTTCAGATTTTCTATTTTCAAAAATAAAAAATGTTCAATTTGAAAAAAATTAAAATTAAAGATTCATTCATTTCAAAAAAAATCAATCCAATAACAAATAAATAATAATAATAAAAGATAAAAAAAAAGATAAATAAATATAAGAAATAAAAATATATTAAAGAAAATATAATAAACATATAAAGAATAAAATAAACAGGTTTTTGACAACATAAATTAAAACATTAAATAACATCAATCATTAAAGGTTTTAGATATTAAAATACAAAAAAAGATTTAATTAATTATATTTTCAAACGTCCCATTCTACTGGCGCAGTTAGCATAGTGAATAATGTTTTGCACTTCCTTTTATGTAACAAGGACCGATATCATTTTTAGACTGGGTAATTAGAGATTGAAAACTAATTAGAAATTAAAAATTAATAGGAACAAATTTAAATAGCAAATAAATTAAAAAATAATGAAACAATTTCAAAAGAAAAACGTAGTAAAAATGGATAATTTTTGCATTATTTGATTGCAAATATATATATTATTAAAAAATATTATTAAAAATTAATTTATTCCATATTTAAAAACTTTTTTAGACCTTCTAATAATCGATTTTGGCCGGCTAGTTTGGCTGCTGCCGTTAACATGTTGTCATGTCATGCTTCAATGAGTGGCTGCACTTCAACCTCCCCGATGACTACAGTAGCTTCAGGTCACAGTACTCCAAAGATGGTATCACAACTGGATTCACAAGGTATCAGTTGTAGTCATTACTCAGAACCAAGTCCTTCATCAAACAAAAGAACCAAAACTAGTCCACCTAGTACAGAAATCTATCAACCACCGAAATTATTCATACCTAACAAACATTCATATGACAATTGTATGAATGATTCAGATTTTAAGTTACGCATGAAAGACGAAACATCAAGCAACCAATCAACACCTCTTTTTACAGATTTAAGAAGTCCAAACCACTCAAAGTCAGCATGTATAGAAGACAACGAAAGAAATAAATCAGAATTATTTACCATGTCTACGCCAATAAATTCAACAGCTCATTCTAACAAGAGTACCTCTCCTAAAACGACAAATGAATTGAAAAAAACATCCAAAGCCGCTTTCTTTCAATCTTACTTTTCATCGACGAAAACCACAAATCCTCATTCTCATGAACTTTCAACAGCGAACCTGTTTCCACCAAATCCCTGCTCATATGGTTCATCAAACCCTTATGCAAATATGATAATGCCTCAATCAAATCCTTATTTAGCTCATTCTGCAGTAATCTACAATGCCAGTCTTCATCACGCAGTAACTCAAGGAGATCCAAACTCTTTATTTAACATTCGACCTCCAAATCCTCATTCATTCCCGATTTACGATTCCATGTATACAGGATATGATAATTTGATAGATAAACGAACTAATATGGTATCTCATATCAATGATCTGTTTACCAATCCAGGAACACTTAATAGATCATGGGAAGAGCAACAGGGCATACTAAATCCGATTCACAGGTCTCATTATAATCAGCTGGAAAATTCTCCTTATTTACCAATGAAATCCGAATTCATGGACAGACTACCAGAATCGAATTCGGTTTTCAACCATTCCTATTCTAACATTGACACTTTTTCCAATTTGTCCATGAAACCTGCCTTTCATTCAAAGACAAACACGAATTAAAGGATCTTTTTTGAGCATTTATTTAAACAAAAAAATAATAATTCAAACAAATAAATTGTAACATAATTTCCAACATGTATACGAGAATGTATTTATTAATCATTTCGGACGACAGGGTACAGTTTGGAACACAATGGAACTTTCTTTTTTTACCTGTTTATTTTTTTTGTAAATTTCATATTTAATATCATGTAATTAGATGATATCTGATCATTTCGATTTTGACTGGGAATGATGCGTGAAATCCAACGGAATAAATCTAAAACGACTCTCATTATTCATTCATTCATTTAATAAACAATAAATATTTGTAAGACTTTGTAGGCAGGCGCTAATATTTACATTTAATTACTTACAAAATGTTTATGAGTAATCATTGTTCATCTAATAAGAAAAGTACAAAATCTGCGTAACACTTTCTGAAATTTAAAATTAAAATTAATAAATAAATTTTGGTGAGTTTTTAACCTCGGTCATCATTATATTTGAAAGAAATTTAACAAAAATTGTGTTAATTTTAATTAATTATTTAAAAATTTATTTAAAATGTATTATTAATAATAAGGTTTTAAATTATTCATTATTATTGTCCAATCAAAATTTTACTAACGAGGGGATATAAATATTTTTTTTAAAAATTCAATTTTGAAATTTTTACCATGTAAATTCATTTTCTATATTCACAGGGAAAAGAAACAACAATTAATTTTTTTACATTTATTGGTAAAAAGAATTCAAATATTTATTTTACAAAAGTCTTTTCCATTATTATATGTTTTATCCATTTTAGGTGTATGTAAATGGAATTATTTTTATCAATTATTTTTATATATAGTTGTCATTAAAAAAATGTTTAAAATTATTAAAAGTTTTAAATTAGGATATCATCCTTGTTTAAACACGTCAATATTACACTTTATTTAAATTAATATTATTAACCTTTTCGAGGACAATGACGTGTATAAACGTCATGCTATACTTTTTATGGTCGGACAAGACCGGAATATTTGTCAACTTTAAGTCTGCTGTTTTTAGAATTTACTTATTTTCAAAAATGTAAAAAATATGGCATATGACATTCTGAAACAACCTCGATAAAACCGGTTCCATCAAAGGGTTAATTCAAATTTATTCAAAAGAAATGCATTTCCAAAGAGTCTTACCCAAAACCGGGTAGGGCTTGGTTTGAAAATTTTTTTATTGGCCGTTTTTTCTGGACTTGGCTGCTTCAGATTATCGCTTAATTTCGAAGCTTGCAAATACTTTTTAACAGACAATTTTAATTTTATGGAAAATGTAAAAAATGCAGTTTCCTTATTTAAAAATTGGTTTCCATTTCTATCAGATAAATGACAATATATTAAAGATTAATGAAAAAACTTTTCTAAAAATTTTCAATTATTTTCGATAGAATTTATGTTATAGTTGGATAACTTATTTCCCCTCCTCAATTTCAGATTAACCCCAATTATTTCCCTAATCCAAAAATATTCATTTAATTATAACAGATCCTATGATAGTCTAATTCGAGGGTTCTTTAACTGTGATCAACATAGTATTTTCAAGGGTAGCCGGACAAAATGGTACTATTTCCTTATATTTTTAAATTTATTAATGTATGACATAACCTTCAATCTAACTTAAATACTCTAAGATAATCAACTCAATAATTTTTATGGAATATCGTTCGAGCCTTTCAGAATAATATTTCCGACGGCATCATATATTATTTTTTCTTATCGGTAATATATTAATGCTGCATGTATTAGAATAATTACCCATTACAGTTTTTATAACTTAAAAATAAAACATGTTTTCTATTCAAATAGCTATACTACTTCATTCTGCTTTGTCCATACCATTTTGTCCTAGAACCTTTACAAGTGGTTTTTAAAGAAAAAATTATAAATTAAATTGAAGAAAAATTTTAATTATTTTCATATTTCAAAAATTGGAAAATTATATTTCATTAATTTTTATGAATTTATTTAATGTGGAGTTTTTATTAAAAATTGAATAAAATAAATATTTTGGATTTTTTTTCCACTATAAAAAGTCGAAACTTTATTTGTTGGTCAGCAGATTTCAGATTTTTTAACTCTTGGTGCTTGAAGTAAAAGATTTAAGAACAACTGGTATAATTTATTATTATATAACATATCCAGTTTTATGATGATCAAATACTACATTATTTGTAAAGTAAGGTGACCAGATTTTAGCATTGGTGAAGAGCAACATCATTAGCTTAGAGGAGTGGAAGGGTGATCTTGTTTTAAAAAATGCTGCTAGCAACAAAATGTTTTTATCATAGAACGCAAAAATTGTATTTTAATATTATTTTTTTAATTTCAACACACACACACACAATAAAAAACTCTTCGTACGATAAATTTCGACAGCATAATTGCCATCTTCAGGTACACAAAACCAACTAAAAATATTATGAATTAACTTATAATTTAAACAAATTATTTTTTTTATATTAATTTTATTTTCTAATAAATAAACACTTAAAAAATATTCAAATACTTTTAACTACTTTTAAAATGTTATTTACATAAATATTATAAATTTTTATCTATATTATAATTTTAAAATATAATATAATTTATAAATTAGATTATTTTAATAATATTAAAAAAGTGTTCACTAATATTGGTCAAACACTTCAATCGATAATGCTCTAGAACTCGAGTCCAGAGATGACGGGAAGTCTCTCCAGTGTATGTGGCACCTATTGCATATAAATTGAGAAACGAGATCAGAACACAATCCAACCGGAGTTTTTGATTTATTAATAAACATATTGCGTACCTTACACGAATTAGAGACGATCTTATACTTTAAATTTCCCATCTGTTAACTTAACTTCCTTTTATAATTTGTAAAACCTTCAGAGTACGGTAATACTAACACAATTTTAGGCTCAATTTTTTTATATCCATTTTTACTATTATTTAGATCAACACTCAATTCACACTCATTTGACAAATTCCATTCAGACTTTCCAAAACATGGATCCTTAGGATTTTTAATCAATTTGTCAACAGTCTCTTTTATCATCACAATAAAAATGATTTAGAATACACATTCTTTATCAACAACTCAACCAATTTATCAACACTTAACCGAATTAGCAAAAGTAGAAGATAGCGACCATGAACGATAAATCAATCCATTCACCATATTTCTCTTTTACTTAAATTCACAAAAACTTTCTGGAGAAGTATAAAGACCAGTATCAGTTGATTTTCTATAAATCTCTGTCTCATAATGTTTATCTATGCGTTGAATTAACCAATCCAAAAACGCAATCGATGACTTTCTCTCCGTTTTACATGTGAATACAATGTTCTTATGTAAACTGTTCATAAAATGCAAAACACGGCTCTACATGTTTCTGATTTTCAAATACAAGAAAAAGATCATCCACATACCTTTTATAAACAATGGGTTTTTCAAATTGAGAGGAAGCAATTTTCTTTTCCAAACTAGCCAAAAATATTGATGCCATCGTTGGTGCTAAATGGGAACCCATAGCGACTCCATCTATTTGTTGATACCATTCATTATTGAAATGAAAATTGACAATTTTTTGTGTATCTGAAGATGACAGTTATGTTGTCGAAATATATCGTACGAAGTGTTTTTTATTGGCATTATCTTTTAATTAAATCGTTTCCAAATTTATTTAATTATTTATATATTTATTTATATATATATAGTGTAATTGTTAAAACCTCATAAAATCTTTCGGAACAGTTTTATTTATTATATAATATTATCATTACCTAAATAAACCACAGCAATTGAGTTATGATTACTCTTGCCAATCGCTAGCTTTAAGTCACATTTACAGAAACTGTCGTCGACAACATTATTTCTTGTCACTGTTTGGACAGTCTGTGAAACACGCGCTTCTTCATTCATGCAGTTTTGCACCTGAAACCATTGTGTCGGCGAATCATGCTTTCCAAAAAACTAACTTTTTAAAGCACCGCGTGAACTATTGTTAAAAATCAGGACTGTTTATTCAAAAGTGGACGCCGGTCACCTTATTATAAGGATAAATATTGCACTATCTCTTTTAAAAAAGCACTAAAGCAGAAATATACGTGTTAAAACTACTTCATTAGGGAGAAGATATTTTTCTAAAAAACGGCTATTTAAAATTAAGCGAAGTGTCATTTATGTCGGTTCTTATAACAATAAAAGTTTAAAAAATCTACATTAGCTCTGGTTTCTCATCACATGAATTGAGGGTACCCGATTTCATTTAGAAACTTTTCAATTACAGAGAATATCTTAAGTATTAAGAGCATTTTACTTTAAAATAAACACTGACATAATCTTGTCAAATGTATTTCGCCAATCTTTTTCTCTCACATAACTCACTCTAAAGCAGTGGTTCCCAAAGTGGGCGGTACCGCCCCTTAGTGAGTGCTGAAGCTTTCTAGTGGATGGTAGCGGCAAGGCACGCTAGAAGCAAGTGACCACTTATAGATGAAATTGTTAAAAATAGTATTTAACACGATAAAGCAGGCATTGACCACTACTTTTTAATAATTTACTGGCATAAAAAGTAATTTATTACAAATAGCAATTTACATCAAAAATGTAAGATGAATTGAATGTGGAAAACTGTCATAATGAGAACAAATCTCCTTTGTTAATAAATAACAGCTTTCATATTATGTATAAAATGAATATCAGGATTTATGGTTTGTAAAATGGTGTATATTACTTGCAGTGGTGTTGTGCTAATTTTTTTTTACCGGACGCGTATAAATAATTATATAGACAGGCCGATCCTGGGTAGGCGGCCGCTCTGTGCGATCTCATGTCCCAAATTTAACGACGGGGAGAGATTTCCACCAATTTTCGCCCGTCACCAGGATCGGCCCTGTATATAGCATAAAAAGGAAAGGAAACGAAAATCATTACGAAACCCATTTTGTGTATATGTATATGTATATATATATGTTTATTACAATAATAGGAACGTTTAATAAAAATTAGTTAACAAATTATAAAATACGCATATTAGATACTCGAACAATATTTTGTTCCAGTTCGGGTTCGGGTTCGGTTTAAACCCTTGTTTATAATAATACATATAAAAATTCGTCAAAAATTAGAAAAAAAAATCAGCAATTCTTTTTAATTTTTTTTTCAATAAGTCAGCCAATTCTCGTTATCAGAAATCATCTTTAGTTCCGGAACGCGTTCCTGTCAAAAAGGAAGTACCGGAACGACGTTCCGGATCGTTCCGGCTAGACAACACTACTGATTACTTGATATAAATAATAGTAATAAACTCAATACAACAATTAATACAAATAATGAAAAGGCTTCAAGAAAAGTGAATAAAAATTATATATTATCAGTAAAATTTTGCATCTCTTTAACCTAATATCAATTAATTTTACTTCAATTTCGTTTATATTCATTTCAGATTACAGACCAATATATTTATTTAATAATTATGAATTTTCGTCACTACTTTCAAAAGATTTTTTAATATAATTTAATTTTAATTTAAATGTAATTATGATTACTAACCTTTTGTGATCGTAAATAACGAAAAATAAAATATAAACATAGTTGCTTATATTTTAAAATTTTAGTAAATTTTAATTAGATTAAAGAAGCAAAGAAAACATTATTTTTAAAATTAAAATTGAGAGCTTTTTTTATTTTGTAAAATTCATAAACTTATAATGAAATTGATTGATAAGAATAATTAAAACAAAATAAATCAAAATTATTTTGTATGAATAAAAGTATAATAATATTATTGACAGCCGCCAATCATAACTTTTAACATGAAATCAACAACCAATATACTAATATCCATATTTCCGTTAATCAACTAAATTAAATTAAAACAAAAAATTTAACGTAATTTAAATATATTGTTACCTCAAAATTATATTCGTTTTAATATTATTAATTACTCTTTTCGCCAAAGAGCATAGAACGGTTTCTAAGCTTTGCGCATCTTTTTTCTATAAAATTTTGTTTATCTGAATTGAACTTCACTGAACTGCTCCTGTCACTTAAAATACTCGAAATTACACATAAAGAGAGATATAAAAATTAAGTTAGATTTTTTTCAATCATTTTCAATCATTTGTCAATGATTTCTAAATCGTGAAATTACTGTTTTGGTTAATTCTTGTTTCTACTTATACAAGTCTCGAAACAAACTTATTTCAAAATCCAAACTGTTGGAACTTATTAAAATATCAAATTATTGTTTTCTCTTTAAAACATTTCTAACATCGTTGTTTCTCAAATCGATTCTATTAACAGTACTATGATACTCGAAGAAACGCAAAACCTTGATATTTCATGCTCCGTGATCAACTGACCAACAATCGAACACAAAGTTCAACTGATCCAATCAAAGTATTTGATTTATTAAAAAATATTTTTGCTGTTATTATTGTTTCTCAACAACACCTTAAAAATTGTTTACCCATTTTTTATTTACCTAAACAAAAACCATCAATTTAAAAATAAAAAATTTATTCATTTTCAAAGAAAAAATAGATGTAATATAGATAAAAAATAAAAAATGTAATAAAATAAAACCAAACTGTTAGTATTTCACCATACAATATCCAAATAAACACACCCGAACCTTTTACTCACCGGTACACACCCAATACAAATTTATCCCCCTGATAACAATACAATACCCCTTTTACCCACCAGTTCTCACAACATTGCCTTTATCCCACACCAGCATAACTCATTAAACCTCAACTGGTAGTATCCCGATACAAACCTTGTACCAATTTATCCATTCGATATTCTTTTTACCTATATTGAACCAATTTACTCATTTGATACCAGTTTACCAAAGATTTTACCCCTCGAACCATAATTCATCCCTTTGATACCTTATACAATATGTTTAGGTATCTAGACATCTTTGTCTCATCCGGTATTCATCGTGTATCAATTTATCCATCAATTTACACATATTGTATCAATTAATTCACCCGAAACCCAATTAGGAATTTACACACATACATAATGTACTTTAAGTCAAAGTTAACTTATAAATTAACTTTAAATGAAAAATTAGCGTATAAATTAAGTTCCACCAAATAACCACCTCCCTTTTGTCATACATCTACGATTATATTTTCGTTTTCTAAGGACAGTTTCGTCAATTTTCACAATGAGTGATAATCTGTCATCCTTAAAAACAACGAGATAATGAGGAATACAATCATTCCATGAAATACATGTCTCGTAAAACATTAAACCAATCTTTAATAGATCTTTCAGAAATTTACAGTTCGCAGACAACGGTGTAGATAGATATTGGTGACTCCACTACGTAAATAATACGCTATATTTGCGGCAGTGTTAAATAGCTTTTGAAGAAAAATGGAATAATGCTTATGACATTGTAAATATTTCCATTGGTAGCGTCAATGATGTCATTTCTACATGATAGAGTACAATCTTCTCTATATCGAGAATTCTTCAATAATCAACAGTGGCCCGATTAAAGACCAAATACGAGAAATAAAAAGTTACATGGTTTTCCCGAACCAAGTACAGAAGCTTCAACAGAAAATTCATCGACTTTCTATAAATCGAGACGACCTAATTGAGGAGATCAGGGTACAACATCTGCTCATCTTCAACCATAGTTCAACTCTCCTTCATATTTTTATAGAAAGAGCTTCAAACTCGGGTACCTAGCTGAGAATTAGCTCAACAGGTCAATATTGTCCCAGCACGCAACGTGTCCAGTGTCGAAGATCGCATCCCTCACAAAGATGCTGAAGACTACACTCCACTCTAAGTCGAACAAAAATCGTCACCTAAGAAGCGGTGAGCGGAACAAACCTTACTATTGGCAAGCTACGCTAGTTTAATGAACCCTCTGCTAACTCTTCCTAACATAATCGAAAAAGCAAGCAAAATCGATACAAAGAATACTATTCCATAGATCCACTCGATGGACAATGATGAAATGACTTTGAACATGCAGGTAAACATTGAAAATTGGGCTACTTCTTGCCACACAAACAGCAGTTGGCGATAGAGGAGCGTCATCCGGCAGAAACTCCAAACCTGTGAGCTCTCGACATCAAGTTAACTAGTTGCGAACGCATTCCCAGGCCTCGGTATCTTTCGTTGGATGTTGATGCCAGTGACGAGGAGATATAGCTCAATCTAAGAGCATGCACCCAATGAAGAAAATTATAATTCTCATCGAATCATAACTATCTTAATGCAAACTTACAGTTGTGCAATAGGAGACTTCCAAAAAAATCAAATTTTTATTTATAAAAATGTGGTTCTAGGCCAGGGGTCAGCAACATTTTGACTATGTAGAGCCGGATTGCGTTTTTTGAGAGTGCCTGGTCGGTGGGGTTCTTAAAAAATATTACAAGGAAAAGCTTATCAAAAAACATTTTTTAAAATAATTAATGGGAAGCTTGATGTTTTTTTGTCACCTGAAAGCTTCTCAATATTGGGTGTCAGGACTGTCGATACAAACAACAAAATATCGGTTAATCTTGTTCTCAAATTGTTTTTAGTATATTTCAATTTTGAAAATAATTACTCACGTGGTTTAATTTAAATGTTGAATTTTAATGAATTTTTAATATTCAATATTAAAATAGAGTCTAGGCTAATGTAATCTCAAGCACTCTAACTTTATACTTGTAACCCATGCCGGATTAACATATTCAGGGGCCCTAAGCACTTACTAAATATGATACCCGAACAGCCAATCAAAACCAGGTAAGTACAAGTTGTGCAAAATTAATTTTAGTACAATATTACATACACATAGTATAATCTATGGATCATATATCATATAACTATGATGATTTAAGTTTTAACATTTATTAGTATTATGTAAACAGCCTGTTAATTAATATGACTAATTATTTATAATGAACATCACGTTAGTTCATGCAGTAATTTAGTAATGGCAAAAAATTATAGCAGCTCGTTGTGGTGTTTCTTTCCATGCGGTTCCCTAAGCACGTGATCTGTGTGCTTATTGGTTAATCCGGTACAACTTATAACTATTATATAACAAAAGGTATTCTGAATATAATCTATCTTGCAGCTAGTTCTCATCAAAAACCAGTGTCGGCAAAGAGTTTTAACGGCAGGTTGTACCTCTTGCTGTCACCAGAGAAGGATTTGATATAGTCAGTTGAATCGAAAAAGGTATAGTTCTCATCAGTGTTGACATTGAAGTGATCGGAGACTTCACTAGGTTCGAGATAAAAATGAGTGTGCTCAGGAACAAAATTGTTGAAGTATTTTTTCCAGAATTTTCACAAGTCCAAAGGTTCGGTTCAAGTGACAATCACCTTTATGGTGAACAAGTGAAACCGTTTGATGGCATTTATACAAGCTGCCATGTCAGTAAAGTATATTAAAGGCTGGGGATCTTCAAAATATTCTGAGATTTCATTGTAGAGGCTTTTGAATGTCTTTGACTTTGAGACAAAATCCGTATTTCGCAGATAGAGCATTAAATAAGCGCAAATAAACTTGTTCCTTATTCATATACGCCTCGCCTGGAGCATTAGATGTGAGCATGTCGGTGGATGTAATAGTTTGTAGGAGTCTAGGAAGAAATTATATGAAATTAAAATAAATTCCACTAACAATACATTTTAAAACTTCTGAGAAAGACTAATAAAATTTCTTGTTAAATTCAATTTATTAGATCTCAGTTAATTACGCAATGAAATTTTAAAAAGTTTTAATATTAAAATCTTAACAATAAGCATTCAAATAAAATGAAGGCTTTCAAATGCACGAATAATTCTGAACTTTTACCAGTTCATAGTTTTCGGACAATGAACCAAATTCAAATGAAATGCCAAATGTGCTTTGAAGATTTAACGACTGACGATACCTTGAATAGCATGAATTGTGGTCATAGCTTTCACTATATTTGTTTCATGAAAAAAACAAGATACACTAAATCAAACTGCCCATCTTGCTATGGCTCATCTAGAAACTTATTCTTGCCACTGTAGAAAATCACAATATATCAGTCAATGCTATAAATTATAGCAATTTCTACATAATCATGCATAATTATTCAAAAGATGAATTGAAAATAGGATGTTCGATGTTGTTAAGGAGTTACAAGAACAATATTAACAATAATGTTGTGAAATGTAAATTTCAAGGAACTTCCTTTGCGCTTTACTTTCATTACATAGCATGGGACAAATATGTCAGACTGGACAGGAAACAGTATAAAAAGTTGCCGATGATAATGAGAAGGACAAAATTATGACAACTATTGACTTTTAATTAAAGATCAAGATGTCCAAAAAATCACAGTGAAGCCTCTATTGAAAAATAATATCATTACAATTTTAGTAAAAATCCAACTTTTTGGAGGAATTAGTGCTGATAATATGTTGGACACCTTGAGAATGATAGATTTAGCTCGAATTTAACAAATGATTTTGACAAATGTCTTTATATAAACTTTAAAATGAAAATATTTCAACCTAAAATAGGTCCTGATTACTCTAATGAAAAATTTTACAAATCTTTTGATTTCTGATTTTCTCTGGTTGAGCCTGTTTTCATTTACACGCTCTTTATATTTATTACAATATTATTATAATTTCATATAAGTATTTTACACTTACTTATTGTTCGAACACAGTTTTACTTTTTAATCAAATAATAATAAGTGACTTGTTGGGGGTCTTATAAATAAAATTAACCCCTTTAGACTAATAAAAATACAGGTGAAGCTGCTCAAGTTACTGATGAGGCTGAAGCTGACAAAGAAGTAATATCTGAAGAAGCTGCAGCATCTGAACAACCTTTTAATAAATTTGTTATTTTTCGATTTGTAAAAAAAGTGGAAATTTATTAATTTTATTAAGGTAAATTTATTAAGGTAAATGTATGTTTTATTTTAAATATGGTAATATGTAAATTAGGAATTTTGTTAAAGAAATGTAAAAATATTAATTTTTTTTTAAATTATAAAAATATAATTTGTTAAAATATTAAGCTTGTAAATGAAGGAATAATTAAAAATAAAAATTCTTTAAAATTGAAAATTTACTTATTGTTATTTGGAATTGCATTAAGTTATAATCGTTCTACTACAGGAAAATTAAACTTACGTATTGAAGATACAGATTTGAAAAGCAGAAATTGTTTGTCAATCAATTAAGCAAATGCGATCATGAATAATATTGGAAGTAATTCTAATTGTTCCCAACAAGCAAAATTATTGATTGTAACAAACAAAATGAAGGATAAATATAATCCAGTTCAAATATTTGAAACCCAAAGGCTGATGAACAATTCTAGTCAAACTCTCCATCTTGAATTGTTGAATAAAAAACTGATTATTGCAAGCCAAATAGAAAAGAATACTGAAACACTGTCTAATGACGAACCTTTTTATATGAAACTTGGTCAAATTGACACAGAATTAAAATTAAAACCACCTCAATGTAACAAAATTTATAATTTTATAAAAGCCTCGTTAACTTATACTTATTCGTGTAATCGAAAAATTGCTTTTTGGCATGATTGTGTCCCAGGTAATCACAAAAAAAACCAATATTACATCTAGCTTCGTGTAATCTTTAAGTAACTAAATATCATCCGAATCAATATTTCATCTTCTGTCAGATATGTAATTTCGAATCTCGGGAATCTGCAGTTTTGTTTGAGCATTTCTGGAATCCATACAAAGAATTTTCCGAAGTCTATTTCAAATCAGTCACGCAAACAACCACTTATAATTATTTTTTAATCATATTTTAGTTATATTTAATAACTATACCGTTTCTATCTGAATTTTCTGAAAAATTAAGAAGATCAAATATTATAATAGTTATGATATATTATTAAATGTACTATTTCAATATTGTCTATGTTGTACAATATTTTGTGCATACTTTGACACTATTGCATAATAGTGTTGAACCGTGAGACTATTGTACAGCAGTTTTGACTAAGTTTTCAGCGCAACATATTACGCTGCGGTAATATAGCTATCTATAAAATAGGATGTAATAATTAAATAAAAGTGTGATCGAAATAAACTTGTCTTTGATATTTTAGAAATTGTCTTTTAGTTGTTTAAATAATAATTTTGGATATCACGTTATTTTAAATGGATGAAGCTAAATCAATGACGTTAATATTCAATAACTTTTGGTATGATATCTTAGTTTTTCAATTCTCCGTTCTAAAAACTTATTAAATTGAACAAATTTCAAATATACTATTGAAATAATTTATTACAATTAAACTAGTGAGTTGTGAGTCCACTCTCTTCATTCTGTTGAGAAACTTTTTTTCGCTGAACTGATAACCAGGTCACAAATCTGATAACTAAATTACACTATAGTGAAATTGTATTTACCGTTTTGTCTATAGTGAGATATAAAAGGTTATTTAGTGTCATACAATAAACTTTGACTCACTTCCTTAAATGTGCTTGTAATTAAAGATAGAACTTTAAAATTTCAAATATCTCACGAGGTTCTCCGTAAATAGAGTGATCTCATTTTATTAAATGTTTTAGTATTTATTTTCTAAATATTTTTAGATGAATCAATGCAAAATGTTATTGTCTATAAGAAATCACTTCAGAAAACCTTAAATCTTGGCCAAAAACAGTCAAGTAGTAAGATCAGATTCTGCTGACGCGTAGCGCCCACACCCTTCTGTCCTTTTGGGTTTTCAAAGTTTCGAAGATTTCCATTTAACAGAGAACACGAGTCTTCGCTGACAAGTTCTATTTCTCTGAAAATTATCTCCGAAGTTATGAGAGCACGCAACTATCAATAATAGACTGTTTTCTGAAATGACCTACTGATCATAGATCCACTACAACATTAGATAGTGCTTACAAACAAGTTGGCAAATCGTCAGATTTCGAAAAATTATTTAACTAGCCACAATAACTTTCTTCTTTCAACTATTTGCGATGCTTACCTCTAAACCATTGCGCCCTTTTACAACCTCCAGTACCAATTCTTGAAACCAATAGATTATGTACAATAAGTAATTTACTAATTAGACTATTTTCACTTTATTTGAGACTGTCTCATATAATAATGTAATATTAATCATATATTAATATTTTGCACATTTCTTTTGAATATTCGCGAGAGCTACCAAATATAAACTGGTAATTGGAAGCGCAGGAAGCTAAATTACTATGCTTCAAGGAGAAACAATACCACTGAAACAGCCCGGATAAACTTAAATTGTTAATACGTCCTTGACCGAGGTCGTGAAAACGGTCTTGGAAGACTTCATCAGTGCCAATCGCAACAATTTTTCTGAATGATACTGAACTATTTTAATAAATTTTCCATAATTTTGGTCTCATTTTAATAATAAATTTTATCGTATTTGCGTTTTAGACTGGTAATGACTGAACCTATGCATTACTCAAATAATTATTTTGATTATTAATTATATTTAATATAATTTCTATATGCATCTATTGTAATAATGTGTTGGGCCATCATTTAAACAAAATAAAATGACTATGTAAAGTCACGTTGAGAAGTTATCAAAATGGCTGCTATAACATAAGCACACATCGCAAACAGAAAACAAATTTAAATAAAAAACACCAATTAAAAAAAAATTTAAAACAAATAGCATAATTAATTAAAACAAATAATTAATAAATTTCGCACACAATGCATATAGAAAAAAATAAAGTAAAACACAAAACCGCCTATAACCTTGCAAAATAAGGTTTAGAAAATACACAGGCGGAAGAGGCGACCAGAATAAAAATAAAAACCAGCAAAAAATAAAAAATGTAAATTTAATAAAAATTAATATTAAAAAATTAAGAAAAATAAATAAAAACGAGAAAAATATTAAAATAGATAAAAGCCATTAAAAACCCGAAAAAATGGCCAAAAAGATTTAAAATTATCTGATTGGTCGCACACACGCACAAAAACACTATATATAACAGACATTTTCATAATATTTAACCTTTGAAAAACTTTAAAATTTTACAATTCTTAAACCTTGAGAATTTTGTGATCTTAATTGTAAGCTTTATTGATTGTATATTTTAAATACATGTTTATGTAATGGATTTTTAACTTTAATTGATTTATCGTCATGGATGGGCGCGATACTTTTTATTTATATGCATATTAGTTTGTGGAAAGTGGTAGGGTAATATTCAATTTCTACAGTTAATTTTGTGGAACGTTGACGTGTTACCTTATCGCTAACCACCCTTCGGTGTCTGCTTAGTCAGGTCAGGCCTCGTTGCACTGATCGCGGGGTAGGACACCGTCGGAATTCACCGTGGCGGCCATTGCGAGTTGGTCGGAGCGGTAAGAAAGTAAACTGCGGGAAGATCGCCATAGTTAGGAAAATAACATTTGTACGAATGTTTAAGTAGGAATGTTATATATATATATATATATTTTAAAGTCCTGTCGAAATTAATTACATTGATGGGATCGACTAGGGTTAGGTGTAGAAACCAACGAATAAACCAATGAAATTCATGTTTTTTTTGTGATTAAGTCAAATAAATTATATTCTATAAGGAACGAACAGCAAATATAAAACCTAAACATAATTCCGAATCGAATAATGACCGGAGCATCGGGATTTTCATTTTTGTCTAGTGAATTTTATTGATGACCAGTTTCAACATTTAATAATACCATGATAATTAACACTAATTATGAGATTAATGGAGAATGAGATTGTTTGGAAACTTTTATTAATTATTATATTTATTATTACGATTATGTAAATTCATAATAAGAAATCCTTCTCCATTTAGTTTCTTTCTTTTCCGAGAACGTCGTACAGAAAATTTTCTCTTCAAAACCATTCGCGAAAATCCTCAAATCCGTCGAAATGCAATCAGGATATAAAATACCCAAGTTGTCGCCGCCCAAGCCAAAAGTATCTTCTCAACTGAATACCCAGAAATACCAACTTGATCATACTCCTTGCCAACAAAAATATAATAAACTATTTGCGGAGCACGAACGCACGCTCGGTACGTGGTTCGCCTCGAAGTAGTGAAGGGGTTACACAAACAGATACACCGGCTGACTAGATGCCGAGAAGATCTGATCGCCGAAAATCGGGCTCAAAGAATCGTCATTAACGACCAGAGCGCCGTTCTAATCACATCATTCACCGAAACCGAGTTGACCAAGCGGTTAGCCAGCCGTGACCTGGCGGTGAAACTAAACCTCATACCCGCAAATTACCTTCCAGAAAGAAACCAAGTTGGCCCAGCTCAAACGCCCAAGACCAGCAAGAAGCACCACCCGAGTAAAAATCGGCGTCGCCGTGAACGACGCCGAGTCGAAGGAGTCACGCTGTTGAACAACGCAGCACAGGTGCTCGAAGAAGCCGCCGCACTAGTCGCCGAACAACATCCCGAGTTCGTCAAGACGGACGAAAATCTACAAAAATCAGTGAAATCGGTAGAATCCACCCCTCAAATCTGTGCCGACGAATCAGACGATATGCAAATCTGCATGAACATCTCGCGAGTTACAAACCCCACATCTATAACCGACGGATGATTTCGGGGAGGAGTTGTGTCATTCCGTTACTCAGGTCGGAACCACCCAAATCAAACCTCTCAGGAAGCGGAATTTCCCGGTAGACATCGACGAATAAAAGCCTGATTGCAATAGAAACTGACTTCATCTGTATAATCTGCCTATCAATCTATGTGTTAATTATATTTTTATTATATTTCCTTTTGTAAATTTGTAAATTTTAATAAAAATAGAATTTCTGAATTATTATTGATTTTTAGTAATTTTTGATTTTCCTATAAATAAATGATGAATAAACGTTTGTAGGCTTGTCTAAGTGTAGTGTAAGGTTAATAAAGCCTAATGCATGCAAGAAGTATGATTGAAAAGCTTTATTTAGCTCGGAGAGCTGAAATTGGATAATTGTAGGTTTTGTAAAAATAGATTTTAACCTTTTGTAATGAGTATTTTAGTAGTCAAAGAATAATAGTGAATAAAAGATGAGACATGGGTCTTAGGATGACTTTATTTCTCCTTTAATTAAAAAGAAAAATTTATTAAATCTAGAAACAGCTGATCTAACAGCGTATTTAATAATTTAGATAAAATTTCAAATTATCACAAGTTACTTAAGGTAAAATTTTACAAATTTAAAACAAAGTTCTAGGTTGATAGTATTATTTTACTTTCTAGTAATCAATTCAGGGGATTTTATCAGGAAACTTAGATAATTAAAGGAAATTGGATTTTAAAAGCTCATTAGCAAAAGTTTTCCTTCGGAAAATTTCTAAATTACAATATTTAAATTTATTGATTAAATATCTAAAATTAATGTTGTCTAAATTAAATTAGTAAAGGGTAAATAGGTAGCTAAGTTTCAAATAATCATGTTTCAAATTCCAATTTGTACTAATATTTAACTATGACCTAAAGATACCATGAGAAAACTTTATCCCGGACGTATATATAAGATCGATAATAAAGAATGGGAAATGCGAGTACGAATGACGAGGGAGTCAAAAGAGTTAAGTAGACGTAAGTCCTTCTATCGGCAGTCAGGAACACGAAAGCGAGATTATCACAAGGAGTAGTCTTAGAAATGGGGCTCACCTGCTTGTTGACTTTCGGCTGCTATATACAGTACCAACATGAGCTTGCTCATGGGTATATAGTGGTAAGGTCAAAATTGTGGGGCGTCTGGGTGAGATAGCAACTACCCTAGAAAAATCAAGAGTTAGCGAAGTAAGCAGATTAAAACAAAAATTAATTCTACCCAGTACACCAGCAAATGTATGTATTTTATTTATTTAGTGGAGAAAATCTTCGATAAAGTTTGTACAGATGTAAATCAGTTGCTCAACGAGAAGGAAGCATAGTGACACCGAGCCCAGATTCTAAAGGTATAGTGTCAAGTGATATAATCCACCAAGTTTAAACAAGATATGATGAGAAAGAGAAACAAACTAGCAAACTGCTTATAGAGCAAGCAGGCAAAAATGAAGCAAAAACAAGAGTCTTTAAATGAAAACCAGAAAGATGGAAACGGTCAGCCATCGAATGCGTGTGGATAATAGATTCGCCACCAATCTGTTGACCAGAAATGAGCCAAGTAATATAAAATTATTCGCACCTGATTACTATTCAAGTTGAATTCAGCCATCTAGCAAAACAGCTCTGTAAGCCAGGTAAAAGAGAATATGTTCGTCGACACCATCCCAGGGGCACGAATTTTAGGACACTCATGGAAACATTCCATTGAAACTTATTAGAAAAAAATCAGCTAAGGCAACCTTCATTGAACCATAGGACTATTGGCTGAATTAAAAAAATTCACTGTACAACAATTTTTTTGAGTTTCCTTTTAATTAAAAGATTTTAATATAAAATGAAAATTAAATATAATAGAAATTTAATGTAATGAAAAATTAATTTATAAAAAATAATATTGAAAAAATGATGGCCATTATTAAGAAAACACGAGAAAGCTAAATAATATGAATATATATCGAGGAAATTATCCTCACAATCAGTCTGCCGTCATGATTTTTGTTAAATGCTATATATAGATACAATAATAATTTAATAGTTACGATTTAATTATTTATTTAAATAATCTCAATAAATTTGTTGTTTATTGATCGTTTATTTTATGGGATTGTGATTTAATCACCAAAGCTTCACATAAAATTCTTTCCCACTTATTATAGAAGTATATATTTTGACAAAATTTTTGACAAAACCTCTTAATTTATGGTCAGTCTTCACTATGCGCTACCACTTCTTTGATTTTATTGTGGTTAAATCAGAAAAGTCTAGTTATCAAAAATAGGAAGAACCAAATGATAGCAATATCTAACTAGCTTTTAAACTCAAATGCGGATATTCGCCATAAAAAAATCCAAAATTAGAAAAATAATGTCTTCAAAGTAATATAGTTTCTTAAATCTATGAGATTTTCCCGCTCAATACATGGCAAATTTGTCCCAGATGATTTGACAAATGGATTGATTATCCAAGAAACTTTCCTTGTGTCGAGATCAAGGAAATATTGCTTGTTAGAAAGGGTTCGAGTGTGGCAATGACTTCAGATACAATTTTAAATGTTCCATGTGACGATTAAAGACCAGAAAATCAATCAAGTTTCTTGCCTACAGCTTTTGCAGTTCAGAGCTTGTGATTTTGTTGAAATAATATCAGTTTGCCAAAAATTATTTTTTCGCCAGATATTAAGTGTATTCAGATTCCCAAAAATGTCGTTTCAAATCACTACTTTCAACCACCACATTTTATTCTCGAGAACCTCAAATGTCGTTTGATGTGAGCCAAAAATTTAAAATTACTACTTTTAATTAAATGAATCTCGATAAAACATTTCCGTTGAATAGCCAGCGCACTTCCGTATGATAAAGAAGGCATTTAAAAATCGAACCCATTGATTCACACAGGGCTTTAAAAATTCTCGGTATGATGTAATTGATGATCTTCATGATATCGGTCATTGTGTTTTGGAGATTTTCTCGAAAATATTTTGAAATTAATACGTCTCGATGTATCCTGAAATGATTTACTTTTTGATAGCTGGATTTTGCTTAGAAAATAAACAGTAAATATCTTTTTTGACCATGCATAAAGTAGGCAGTATCTGTATAAATACCTGTGCGAAATTCTAATGGCAAAACATGTGTTGTAACTTTTCAGTCACCAATTCAAAAATATTCTTTCCAGTAGTTCTTCAATTATTTCCCCATCATTCAGGATCCATAAAAAACCAGCAGTTATACATTGTTGCTTATATCTGTGCTTTTGTAAATTTGAAGAGCCCAAATTTTTTCAAATTTTTCTGTGCCACTCGAAAAATGATTTTAACCTGCTTATGAATGTCTGCTGACATATTGCCAACCTTAAGTGATGTTGTTTGATGAGAAAGCAGGATTCTTTTAAAATGTTCAGTAACTTCAGACCCAAGCAATAGATTATCAGGTCACTGACAATATATATTTTCCCCCATATATATTAAGCAATATAACATCAACTGCCATTGTTAATGTAGGATAAATAATTGACTAAACATCAAGGTGTGATTTCTTCATTTTGAAAAGTTTTTGCGTGATTTTATAATTGGATAGTTGAGCCTGATTTATCACATTTTCTTTCAATCTTTCACAATAAATTTATAACATATATTTTAACTGGGGATGTTTTTGTTAGAGATGCCGTTAAAGTTTGCTTGAGACCATATACTCACTACCAAAAGTAACAAAGCATGTTATATACATTAGAAATAAATCATCCTTTAATGAAAGAGCATAACCGTCATATTTAAGGCTTTTTGCTGGCTTCATAGCTTCTGTGTCTTTACTTGTTTGAATTAAAAACGATTTCATTTTTGAACTAAAAAATTAGTGTGAAGGGTTTAAAATTATAAACGTCAACAAGAAACTTTTTACTATCAACAAAGAATAAATTTACAGTTTTCAAATAAAAGAATAGGTTTTGATAAAATAAGAAAAAAGGTTTTGAATTAAAGTGATAAGTACTCCCTCGGTTCGAGATAGAGATATGCATTTGGGATTAGATAGAGCTTTTTAACAACAGAACATGAACCCACATGTATATCAAGAACTTTGTCGGTCACACTAGGTGCACACGCCTTTGAATAGTGGTGGGTTTCTAGGTGTTGAAATTTTTAAACTATATGGTGTTACCCAGACAACCCCATACAAATATTCTTTCACTTACCACTCGGCACCCGTTGCTAAGCAACGTTGGAACTGTGTTCGAGTGGGTAGATCGTCCGCAAAAAGTGAGCGCTATTGCTAATGCTATAATTGACCGAACGATCCATGGGTCCAACGAGCTGCCGATAGAAGGCCTGTGCTCGATTTCGATTTTTAGGTCCCATTATTCTCCTATCTCATTCAAATGTTAACCCATGCTATCCTATCATTTATCTTTATGTCCATTCACTTGGTCCTTCTTATAGTTGTCCGTATTGATGATTTTGCTATGGCCTGTGAACCCTTTGTTATGTAAGTATCCGCACCGTATCTATTTTACCCTTATCCCTTTTATACCTACAATGTTCTCTATTATTGATACTAGCATTGTCATTGTTACTATTATATGTATTTCCTTTATTAATTGTTACTACTATTACATTTATTACCATTCTTATTACTATAATTACCATAATATATTTATTATTATTACCACTATTACTATTATTACTATTATTACAATTATTATTACTATTATTATTATTATTATTAATATTAGTATTATTATTATTATTATTATTATTATTATTATTATTATTATTATTATTATTATTATTATTATTATTATTATTATTATTATTATTATTATTATTATTATTATTATTATTATTATTATTATTATTATTATTATTAAGTTTTTAGTAGGGATCCTTCCTTATTCCTCTGCGTTATAAAATATTTTTCTTATATAAAGATTTAGCCGTAATCCATCCGCATTTTACAGTTTTCGATAAAGTATTCTTGTTAATTTGAAAGATTTTAGCAGTGTTTCGCCCTTATTTTACGGTTTTATCCTTATTCTGCAGTTTTCGATAAAGTATTTTCATCGATTCGGAAAATTTGAGCAACGTTCCGCTCTTATTTTACACGTTCCACTTTTACTTTACTACTTTCAATAAGTATTTTAATTACTTCGGAAAATTTGAGCAGCGATTCACCCTTATTTTTTGATTCCAAGAGAATATAATACTAACAATTGAACAACATTCCACTTTTACTTTACTATTTTCTATAAGTATTTTGATTGATTCGGAAAATTTGAGCAGCGTTCCGCCCTTATTTTACGGTTTATAAGAATATTATACTAACAATCGAACGACAATTCGCTCTTGTTTTACTATTTTCTATAAGTATTTTAATCATTTCGGAAAATTTGAGCAGCGTTCCGCCCTTATTTTACAGTTTTTATGATAAATGTTTTAACTATTTACAAAAATTTGCGCAGCGTTCTGCCAATATTTTCCGTTCCAATTTAACATAATTTATTTAATTCTTATTTAAAACCATTATTTTTCATGATTTTGGTCGTTCAGATTAATCTTTTTCCGATGGCTATTCATTTTAACTGTTGCAACGATTTCGCAATTTTCCCCACTACCCATTCCCTCTCTTTGTCCTTAAGATCTATGTATGTTCATTTCATAATTATGTCAATTTTACAGGAAACGGATGATGAAGGAGCAGCCAAAGGACTACTCCTTTACCTTCCAATTTCCCCTATATACGGATAATACTGACGTTCCAGCTCCTGCGTTCTCACGCCGGAGCCTTCACGGGCACGAACTATTAGCGATAATACACGCACTTACACAGTTCGATAGATTATGTGTGATTTTAATTACTTGCAGTTTGTTTTGGCTGTGGGCCACAAAATAAAATAAAAAATTAAATGTTACCATCTAAATTCGATAAAAGTTTAGAGGCATAAATATATATTCTCATATAAATTCTTCATTCATATCATAAAATTCCATAAAGATTCTCCACATAAACTCTTCATTTCATATCATAAAATTCCATAAAGATTCTCCACATAAACTCTTCATTTCATATCATAAAATTCCATAAAAATTATCCATATAAACTCGGAAAGTAATACCACAAATCGACAACAGTAACTTAAAATCAATCTGACAAGCTACAGCTAACAGTAAAATTAAATTTTTTTCTCTGCACACAGCCTGTTAATTTTGGTCTGATCTTGTCTGGTCAGTTTGGCTGTGCACATTCTGTCAATTTGGTTGAAATTTGGTTGTCAATTTTGTGCTGAAAATTTGTGAAAAAACATCAGTATATATACCTATCATTTGGCCTTAACCTTGCGTGTTAATTTTACTGTGATTAAACAAAATTCGACCTTGAAATTATTTGTGTTATCTAAATTAAATTTTTATTAATTTCTTAATTTAAATTGGTAATTTATTTTTAACATTTTTAAATAAATTTATTCAGTCAAAAATATTTTATTTTCATTCATTTAATTCATTAATTTTTATTTTTATATAAATGATCATTTTACGGTCAAATTTTCTTGATATTATGTTATTTTTTATTGTTGGTCGTACGGTGAAACACATTTTCTAGAGATAATCATGCCGTGGTGACGCATCTGTCCTTTCTATGTCTTAGGGTGATTTCCTCCCCATACAACGCACGATTTGGATAACTGTCACGTACCCATGACCGAAATCATGTTGGTATTGTACGCAACAGCCGAAAGCCATTCGAGCAGATGAGCGCTATCACTAGTGCTACTCCTCGAAAGACCTTCGTTTTCCCAGTCATTTGCTGCCGATAGAAGGTCTTACACACTTTAGTCTAAAGTCATAGTATCAGTGAACCCTGGCCTTACATCTTTTCTGGAACGACAATCGTGAGAGTTCCTTTTGGTAGCCACTCTTATCATTCACACTAACCCTTTCCTTGTAACCCCTTCCCTGGGTTATTACCAGTGTTTTACTAACATTAATTAAAGAGATTTATACTTAAAATTAATAATACAAAATTTAAAATTCGAAGATTTATTAATATAGATAAAGAGACATATAAGATGAGTAATACACGGAACTAGACAGGAGTAGAGATGGATTATACATTGATTAAAATATTCGGGAAATGTCGTCACTTCGATGAGAGCGTTCAGATGAATTGTGTGGAGATGGGGACTGATTTGCTAGAGATCATGTTTCATTCGTCCTCATCAATGTCAGTGGGGAGACATTGACGTTTCGCTGGTCGATACGGAGGTGGATTTACATTTATGTTAAAATCAACGCGAGTGGAGGGTCCTGGCTCGTCGGGGTGAGGTAGGTATCCCGGTACCCTGCCCGTTAGAATAGAAATTTCGCCAGTGTCTAGACCCAGCCGCTCTTGAGTGCGATTTGCCTCCGGTACTTCATTCTCATCATCCACCAAGTTGATGTGGATGGATCTGGCTGGTGAGTGGAAAGTGACTGTTGGTGCGTATAGCACATCAAATTCTGGATCAGGGAATTCAAACTCCTGATACGGAGGCGGGAGATCGTGAATGGAATAAGGAGCACTGATTGGCTCCTTCGAGCTGAAGAGATTAGTTTCTCTACGGCGTCGTTCGCGACGGCGACGATTTCTATTAGGCCGTCGTCTGGCTGCTCCGGTACGTGATTCGGCCACGGGAGTTTGCGGATGTTCTGTGCTAGCAGGGGCAGGTATCGAATGAGCAGGAAGAGGTACATCTAGGGGGAGGTGTTGCACCGGGATGATATTCAATTCCGAGCTAAGACGCTTCCAGGAATGCGAGCCCGGAGTTCGGCGTCGGTGAAAATCTGTCGGAGCGCTGTCCCCTGCTCCTTTATCAAGACTCGCTGACTGCGAGATTCGACGATTAATTCATCCCTCGCCCGAGACAGGCGGGATATCTTTTGGTATAATTTCTTGGCAGTGTCTGGTGAGACCCATGTTCCCTTTAATCTTCGATACTTGTCCTGAAGGGTGGCATGTTTTCCTTCCAGCTGTTCTAATCGCTGTCTGGTGGCGATAATTGATGGGGACAGACGTGGGATCCTGGGTAGATTTGTAGGACTGGTCATCTAGATGTGAAGAATGACTAAAAGATAGAATATTGTTCCTTTTCAGAAAAACCTCTGCACTTATCAGGGTAAAAACAGGATCGAAGTTAAGGGTCTGGTTTTATAGATAAGGATGGCAATACAATAATGTCGATAAAGATGGGGAAGATTTGAGCGATATTTATGGTGCTAAGGTTCATCACAATATTTATAATAATAATAATTTTATCATTAATAATTATACAGTTAATGGTATTGTTAATATTTGTATTAATAATCGTGGTAATAGGCAGTGGCGATTCTAATCATAATGTGAAGGATCCTATCTAAAGTAGCCCTGCTAGTGGTGCTATTGTGAATAATGATTAATGATAATGGTAAGGGTGCATGCGTGAATACAATTTTAAATTTACTGAGGATAAGTAATAATAATAATAATAATAAAAATATTAGCAGTAATAATAACAATGACAGTAATGATAATACTAATAATAATAATATTAATGATAACGCTAAAAATAATAATAACAATAGTAACAATAATAATAATAATAATAATGATAGTAATAATAATAATAATAATAATAATGATAGTAATAATAATAATAATAATAATAATGATAGTAATAATAATAATAATAATAATAATGCTAATAATGATAACGTTAATAATTGCTAATAACTTTAAGAAGGATAATGTCAATTAATATTGGTGGAAATTATCGTTGACTATATCTTAACTAACAGTGACTATAATTCTGGCTGCGACAGTCGATAGTGGATACATCGTTAATCTACTGGGGCAAATACTGATGAGATAATTTTTACTAGCGTGCTAACTACGATGGTAGGAGAAAATTTATCGTGTAAGTAGTAGCAGCGTGTGTATTGTCAGTGATGAAATAATCGACGAATTATGATGGCGTTAGGAAAATTTATGAATCGTCACAGAATGATAATCATGTTGCTACAATGGTTAAGCGACGAATGTTGATGCTATTAGGGGAATTAATTTCCATCGATCAGTCGGAGAACCACAGCAAGTTTTATCAATATTGTTCCTTCTTCATGCACTTCAAGGTTGAGACAGAGATGTACAGTACCAGTTAACTTATCAAAGCTAATGGGAATGATCTGTGCTTACTGGATGGGTGTATATTACCAAATTACGTCATCATGCTCGTGATTGAATCCTATTGTGTAATTTCCGTGGAATTAATTCACTGTCGATCATTCCTACCAATTGTCTCATTACTCAAATGGAACTCGTGTTATGATATTCTCTAATTTTTGGGCAATTGATTTTGTTACTCTCATTCATGTGGATCGATAACTTCCCCTATTCAGACAGTTAAACAGAATCAGAGTCTCGAGTGTCGTCACCTGGATCCCCTATACTAGCGGAAATCTCTCCATCTATATCTCTACTACACTGGATTTGTATATTTCTACGGTAGTTGTCGGAAGAAGATGGAGATCTTTAGGGACAAAAATTTGAGATTCACTTCCTCATGCAATGGTGATCGCGCTCTATTCATGGGAAGAAAACATGGATACTCTGATGAGTGACATTTTGCGTCTATACTCATGTGATTGTTGGTGGTAATTATTACTTAGTTTTCTGTAATTTTACAAATAAAAAGTCTGACACTTCCGTTTTTGTTAGTTCGTTTTGATTATTAAATTTAACGTCATTCTTGAATCTATACTTATCCCGTCTTCCCGACTTCAATTGTATCATTATTCGAGGCATGAAAAATCATCCTATGAGATCGCCACGCGACCTTTCCTAGTTCCCCTACCTGTGGTCGAACTTCCCGCACTTTAAATTTCTGCTCGTTCCGGCCACTTTTCAGTAGCCGCTACGAGGCGTTCAACGATGCACTGCATGGAGGTCCTGTGCCATTGCCAGACCCTACTGCGTACTACCGAGGTTTCAACGAGGCACGACCCACGAGCACAACTAGGGAACTTAATCTACCAGCCGGCACGCGATCCGTCCCATTGATAGCTATTAAAATACTCTACGTATATATTGATTTTAAGGGGGCCTCGTATATAAAATAATATATATATATATATATATATATATATATATATATATATAAATTCATAAGAGCATTAAGCAAAACATAATAAACAAGCATATAAAATTATATTAACTTAAAAAGAGAAATTTAATACATAAAAACTCCTTACTTCAAAATTCGTTGTGAAGAATTGCAAAGTTAACAAAGTATAAATTTTGGCATAAGTTAAAATAATGAAATTTGTCACTGTATTTATACTGTTTTTGTGTGTGTGTGCGACCAATGAGCGATTTTTCGCCATTTTTAGGGCTTTTTAATTATTTTATTAATTTTAAACTATTTTTATTATTTTTGTGTATTTTTCTCTATTTTTTGATAATTAATTTATATTATAGTTGAATTTTATTTTTATTATTATTTTCTTAAAATATTATTTTTAGCCCTTATTATTTGTTTTCTGGTCGCCACTTCTGCCTGTGTTTTTTCTTAACCTTATTTTGCAAGGTTTTGGCAGTTTATTTTATTTTTCGTATGTTTCTGTATGCGGCTGTATGCTTTTATGATTTTATCTAATTATTTGTTTTTATTTAATTTTTGGTATATTTTTAATTTGTTTTAATTAATATGTTTTTATTGATTTTTAGTATCTTCTTGTGGTGCGTGCTTATGTACAGTGACTTATTTCATTACTCTTAGTTTTGTTTTAATTTTTATTATCGTTTTTTGTTTAAATTGTGGCTCTGAGCCCAACATTATGTAGATTTCGTGCGGTTCTTGATGCATTTTGTATTTATTTTATTTTACTTATGTTGGGCCAGTACAAGATTTTGTTTAAATGGATTGGAAACAGCACGCAAACATAACACGCACGCTTTGAAATCAGACCCATAAACATCTAATAAACACCTAAAAATGCGAGAAAACACAATATTTTAACATATAAAATAGAAAACATAAAATTAAATTAAAATATTAACAAACGCACCAAGATATGCACGAATTGACATATAAATAACACGATAACAAAAGATTTGACCGAAAAAGTGACAATTTACGGAAAATTAAAAGAGTTCATGAATAAATCGAACAAAAATAAAATAATTTTAATCAGAAATGATTGAAATTAAAAATAAATGAGTAAATTGTAAAAGAAATCGAAAAATAATAATAAATTAGAAATAAATTAGATACATAATGGCAAGATCAAATTTTGTTTTAACGCATAAAAAATAACACGCAAGGTTAGGGCAACAGAACAGGTATAAATACCAATCCATTTTCACAAAGTTTTAACTATTTTTGAACCGGTTTTATAACCATAAAAATCACTTTTTCACTCAGTGAATAAATTACTTTTTGCCAAAACAATTTTATTCAAAGGAGCAACTCTCGATAACTGTTTTTATACTGTGAAATCAAGTAACTTAATGTAAGCTCTACTTGATCGTATGTGTGGGAACCTTTTGTCGTATGTTGATATGTATGAACCGAACTATGAACGAATTATGATGAAATTGTTTCAACAAATATATGTATCATGAAAAACGAATCTTCAGTTTTATGTCGAAATTTTTCTGGCCCACAGCCACACATCACACAAGAAAGTAAAATCATAACACAACTAGTCACACTGTGTAAGTGCGGTTTCTCCGCCTATAGTGTGTGCCCGTGAGAGCTCTGTCGTGCGTAACGACGGATCTCGAACGTAAATATTCTACCAATTATAGGGGCGGTGGGAAGATTGAGAACCAGTCTTTTGGCTGGCTCTTTTTCACCCATCTCCCGTAAAATCTACCTAAAATATCTAAATACAAATCGGCTAAAATGATAACACCGAGTAGTCCAGTGGGCACTCGTAAAATCTAATATGAACACAAGAACCTTAGGACTAAAATTAAGGCTCGGGTAGTGGGGACTTGAAACCGATGCGATGCAGATAAATTTAATAACTAAATGGTAATTAATTTGATTTAAGGTAATTGAATCCATAACTTAAACTCGACGCGACGTAAATAAATTAATCTAAATAAAATGATGGAATTATAACTAAATTTGTGACCATAACATACTATAACGAGAATACTTTTGGTAACGTAATCAGCAGATAGATTAATTAAATAAAATGATCCATAACTAAATATTCATGTAATGAAAATCAAGTAAAGTTTTACAAGTGTGTAATGATTTGAATTATCCTCGGATTTAATCTAAATTAACAAAAACTATGAGTAAGAAACCAGGAAAAATGGAGTAAAGGAACAAAACTGCAAACGATAGAGTAGAAATAACTGATTCCGAGAAAAATTACGACCGGATATAGATCCGCTAACATTTCATAAAAGTAATAGTAATTAAGGCATTATGTATTGATGAATCGTAAACCAAATTAATGATTAGATTTGAATCCCTCTAACCAATTGAAAGGTGAATATGTAATTAATGAATCCAAGGATAATTCAATGAGTTAAATAATAAAATTATACAACCAATAACAGATAAAAAGCGACCAAAATAATCATATTACCCGCACCTGACATGAATAAATAAATTAATAATCCACACAAGGATAGTAGATCAATAACAATGAAATATCACAATATAGTTCATAAGTGAAAATAAAAGAGCTCAGCTTCCATGAGAGAATCCGTGATAATTCGAAGGCGATAAATTTCCCACGAATAGTATTGAATCTTTAGATCCGAATAAAACCTGAGAGACACCCTGAAATTGATGGAGGTAATAAAATCAGAAGCTCCAACCAAAATAGCCAACCATATAGTTCAATATCACAACCCAACGAAACATCACAGTAGAGATTTAGACTCTTCCCCAACCTCGGTATTCTCTTCATCGAATAGCTGTCGTCGAATATTCCACCCAGCAGTTTTCTCCATGACAAGTACGTACAGTTGAACATTTTTCAGAAAAAGTAGTATTCCGGAGTAAATTGCAATAACGTGCCTTCTTTAATTTACCGACGTCGAATAGGAACAACAATCTAGATGAAAAACGTTCTAAAATTCCATTCATCGAGTTAACAACGAGATTAGCCACGTACTAATCTATAGAAATAACAATCCGGTCGTAATTATACTAAATAAACTACAGACAGGTCATAGTCTGAGTTTACAGCAGAATAAACCAACTACAATCCGACGCGAATGACAGGTCAATGACGTTAATCACACAAGATCGTAACGACAAAGGCGATAAGGTGATCAATAACAATGGACTTTCACCGCCAACCTGAACGAATAATAAATAATAATCGATATCAATAACAAATTGCAAATAACTTATAAAAATTATAATAACATTTAATCGCGAGAAAGAATAGATTAAATGCCAGTTCACTCACTCCACCACGCCCTCGCAAATAAACTTATGAATATAAAAGAAAATAGTAGAAACTCACATCGCATACCGCATAAACTTCGATGAATCACCAATTGACTAATACCGATCGTGGACGTGTTCGAACCCGAGACCCTTTACAAGATCGGATCTCGAGGAACGATGGTCGAATGCCTAGTGAAGAGAGAAAATCAGGTAATTTCGCACGCTACATTATAACTTCATTTTTACTAAAATTCACCCATACCGATACTCAATCGAAATAAAATAAATTACTAACATCCATAATTTGCATGCACAGGCACGTCGGAAAAATGAGTTGTAATTAAATCTTTTATACATTTAGATCGCAGAGACCCATATGGCAGTTGGTACGACAATTCCCGAGTGACTCTCCAGATTCTGAGCGCTTCCGCCGCTCGATACCGCCAAGTGCTGTGGGATAACGGATACCTGTTATCCACTTATGGAGACTCCAGTTGGCCGAGAAGATCAGAATACCAAGCCGAGGAGATCGAACTACCAAGTATCGCGATCAAACGTGAGCTGGGCCACAATCCAGCGCAAGAAGCCCGCCAGCGAACCGAATTCACAGCCATGAAGATGGAGGAATTAGAAAGAAAATACCACCGGAAAGCGGTGTTAGCCAGACAACGGCTAGCTCAAGTGAACAGGGACATAGCAAGTGGAGCTATCCCGAGCACCGATGGATTCCCGCCAGAATATGGAGTGTCCTTCGAGTTAGACGACCCGAAGCTGATGCAGATGACAGCACCGACTAAATTGGTGCTACCGGAAAAACTCGTTCAGTCAACACTCCGAAATCGACTCGGATCCCGCCAAATGGGCGATCATACGTATGCGAACAGACATCCCCAGTGGAACTCCAATAACAACAATCGAAGAAACGAACGTTTCAATGACCATAAATGAATTGAACCGATATGTTTTAGTTTTGATAACAATAAATGTTTACGTTTCACGGGTTGTTCAATTTTTAGTTTTATAAATTAACTACTTTGATACTAGTATAACTAAAGGATATAAATTTTCTGCCCCTTTGCAATAAATTTCTAAATATTTTATAGACAATAAAGGATATAAAAAGGTAGAACGTTTTTGTTATTAAACTTTGACCAACCAGAGAGTTAATACAAACTAACTGAGACGGATGAGACGCAGCCGCTAATACAATGTAAAAATAATTAAGAGAGAGAATCGATAGGATTGAATCAACATTGTAAACGACTAATCATTTAAATATTGTAATTTTAGAAATGAAAGCCACGAAAATATTACATCAAGAGTTGAAAGAACTTAGACGAGAAAATCAGCAGCTACACCGACAACTCCTACAACAGAGTCGAGAGATGCAACAGTTGAAAGTCACTTGGGTCGAACCAGCAAAGATGAAAGCGTTGTACCAGCGCCTCACTGCCGCACAACAGGCTGGAAAGAGGAAAGAGTGTTAAACCAGGCGCAGCGAACACAAATCAAAGGACTGGAGGTCGCCCTGTCGGCGTGCCAGGAGGGAAGTGCAGTGACTTACCCTCTGGTATTCGCTCCGGCACAATTAGCCTATCGCGACCAAGAAAAAGCCCAATCAACTAACAAGAAACCCCGATCACACGCTCGACCAGGTCGAACCGAACGGTTGTCACGACGCGCCCAAGGAGAGGCCAAATGAAATAATAAACCCATGTCTGATGATAATTTGACCTGTTTGATATTAAATAAAAATTGTTTAGTTTATTATGTCACTATTTGTAAGTAAATATAGGAAAGAAAAGTATTAAAGGGACCTGAAATAGAAGACGGACATAGGCCTTCTAACGGCAATCCGCTGAACCCGACATAGGACTAACCCTTAGCAGTTCTGATATCGGAACTCACCTTTGGACGTCCTGTGACCAGTGGTTACAGTACCAACGTTGCCTAGCAACGGGTAACCATTGGCGGGAGCCAAAACTATTTTGTATGTTTGGGGTGAAGGTCATCCACACCACTAACCACACACTTTTATGTTTTTGATTTTATATTTATTTATATTCTCTCAGATTTTAAAGGGTTTAGTTGGTGTTGTATATTGTATTTTAAGTTATCTTGTAGCTGGGTTTTTATGCTGTATTACTGATGCATTCAAACAATTCTCAAGGCCATTTGTGTGCTGGCCCAACAATAGCATCAAAATATTGGTACATTACTAATATTACTTAGCAGCAGCTATCAAGTAGTTAGGTATGATATTGTAGTTGGGTTGTGCTTGTAACAGTTGCCTGAAGATAAATACCCTGTAGCTCCTCAATATCTAAAATACGCTTGCAACAATAGCGATAGAAATAGATCAATGATCACACAACCACATACAAATAGAAAGTAATATAATCACTCACGTTCCTTTAGTACCATAGGTTTAGCCCAAATTTTGCAAATGTTAATTTTGGACATTTCATTAGGCGGTTAACTAACTAAAGTGATGTTAATAAGTGATTCCAAAGAAATTTTATGCAACAAAGCAGCATAAAGACCACAAATGAAAACAATGATGAAGAACTGTGAAATTTAAAGGTAAATGTATTATACTTTATGCATTTGTATATTCAATTAAATTTTTACATTTAATTACATTTTTGTTTATGAATTTTTTTGAAACTTTATTTTAAACGGATTTAAAATATATTAAAAATATAATTATGGAAATTAGAATTCATAATTTAATTTTATAATAAATGGATTGATTAAAGACATGAAATAAAATTCTAGCTTTTAACAAATTGTTATAATAATTGAAATGTGTTTGTTTATTTTATAAAATCTTTTGTCAGCTGTGTCACTGAAAATGAATTGAAAACTTATAGTATAGCTATGGGGAATTATTGTTTTGGGCGAGTTGATGATCCAGAATCTCCAAGAAGTGCTCAAAGAAGATCAACAATTACAAATAATAGTGACTCCGGGAATACAAGACTTCGAAATCCTTCAGTACGACATAGAAATCTTTTTCACGAATATTATCTACATCAATATTATGTAAATAGTTATAGATAAATTATATTACTTTAATATGTTAAAAAATATTAAAAATATGTTAATTAATTGGTGAAATAATAGGAAAATGATCCAATTTTCCATCCAACACCGGGCGTATCTCGTCCTATGTCTCAATTAACAGAAGAGGAACAAATTATTATCGCAACTAGACTGGGATTATTAAATTCATTGGCAATGTTTATTTTTGACGAGTCAAAAAAGGAAAAATTTGTTGAGTAAGTTATAAAATTATGATTTTATAATTAATATAAAGATTTCGTTACACTCATTTTGTTTATGATTATTATTACTGTTTATAAAACTTTTATTTCATATTTATTTAATAAATTCGTGAAACATGAATTATTTGATAAAGTGCTAATGCAAAGGTAAATTAGTTATAACAAATGCAATAAAATAGACTGAAAATGATTAATCAGCATGTATGGGCAATTTAATTGGATACTTATGCGTTTTATAAGCTATAAAATTTCGGTTATTTTATATTATGATACATTTTATTTTTATATTATAAAATTCAAAGTAATTTCAGAATATTTTTAATTAATTTGTTAAAATATTTCTTTGGGTAGCTGAATTTTTGTAGATTTCGACTATCTTAAGTTATTTCATGATAATAAAAAGATAATAAAATGCCTTTTTTCAGTAATAAATTTTTAAATAAGGTTTTATCAAGCTGATAAGATAACAAAGTTTTAAATTTACATCAAAATATAAATATATTTCGAGTTTTTAAAAGAAATATGTTAAATAATTTTTAGCTTATTATTTTATGAACATGTGCTTCGGTAAATTAAAAACTCTCACCTCATTTGACGTATTGATACCAAATAAGCAAACACCTTAATATAGTCATGATATTTAATATTTTATACACATTGGTATTGATTTTAAGTCTATATATTAACTATACATTCAAATTTGGCGTGATACTTTAATACAAATCCTAGACCAACCGATAAAATTCTAAAGTAATCAATATACGTTTAAAAGCAATTTGGAATAAATCACGTTTATGATCACTAGCAATAAATTTGTTAGCACTTTAGTACGTCAGCAATGAAAAAGTAGTCAATAGTTAGGTTGAAATATAAAGTTCCGAGAAATTGAGTATAATGCTTTTGTCTACTTTAAATAATGTAAAGAATTCAACAGAAATTTCAAATCAGTTTCTAAATCAATATTCATCATAAAAAATGCTCTAAACGACTGTTAATAATTCCAGTTGCTTTACTTATTTTTATAATATATAACTTAATCAATATTTTGAAAAATAGCCATACACATGTTTGGGACACTAAACAATTAAAAACCTAAAATTTATTGTTCTTCTCATTTAAAATATATTCTTTAAATGCTATTTAACAATTTCACTACTTAAGAAATCGAAATACCGAGTGAATAAACGAAAAAGGTTAACTTACACGATTTTTGTTGAATGTACTACTATGTGCATAAAATGATTTGTGTAATCCTTCATTGGTTTTGAGGAACTTCAAGGAACTTCCCTGGAACCAAGATTGAAAATCACTCATTTAAACATACAATTTATTTGCTTGGATACTGAACATTTCTCGTCAAATGCAGTATCCACGCAAATAAATTTTATGCTTAAGACCCAAAGCAGTCCCTGAGCTTGCCACCCCTCCTATAACACCAAAATTATATTAAGAAACAATGTCGCTAAGTTATTTTGCGCATTAAACAAATTTTATTGATTTGTTCGTTCAAATAAGTTGAAGAGTTATGAAATTATTATTGCTTTATAAGGTTAAAGTAAAAGGTGATATAATGTTTACTACTACTTGGTTTTTGTGCTCCATATGGTTTGTTCTCTTGGCTTAGTTCTTCGTACTAATTATGCGGGCCCTGTTTAAAAAGGGTCAAAAAATAGGTGTCCGTGTATAATTCAAAAGATAAAAATTTAGTTTTATACAAACCATCAAAGTAAATTTTGTCAATGAGAAAGTGCCATATTTTTAACATTTAGACATTTCTTATAGGTCTTGAGTAATTCTGATGTTTTAATTTACAAGAAGTGCCACCCGAGATCATCTTCGTATATGTGCATATCTGTCTGCATTTATGTTCGCTATCAATTTATAGAACTTTTTAAATTGAATCTAATATAAAATATATTAAAAGATTTATGTTTAGGCATTTCAAATCCATATAAAGAAATGACATCAATTATTGTTTTCTTCTACCATAATGATAAAAATGTTGTTTAATAATAATTATTTTTTTTCTAAAGTTTATATGGTTTTTTGAAAATAACCTGTGTTTTACCGAAAGAAAATAATTTTACTAAACAACTTATATTGCCGGCAACGCCGGGTACCCAATGCTAGTATACAATAAAATTTGGCAACTTTGGACCTCTTACACTATCTAGGTTATCCAATAATACTGAATTTTATGAATATTTATAGATGCCGATTAATATAGATCCTTATAAAATAAATTTAAGTGAATTTTACTTCGAATCTTTACAGTAGGGAATGGATTATGTAGTGGGTGGAAGATTACACGTAATTGATGAAATGTAATTTATTCAAAACAGTACTCGAGTAAATCCCATACGAATACATAACATCACTTTTTGGACAGTATAAAATTATTACTTTTGTACTTGATTGGTTTTTTTAGTTATAATTATAGCGAAGTAATAAGAGTTTGATTTAAATATACAAATTTTATTTTAAATAACTAATATATGTACGAAAATATGAATTCATTTTGATTTGAAATTCAGTTATTAACACGTTGACTATACTGGCTATCTGTGACTGGAACTTGGATTTCTTGTTGACCACAGTGTTCTTATGTTACTAAAGCGACTATGTTTTAAGAATGATTGAAAGAAGGCAAATACCATTCATTAAAATTATATAAATATTTTTCTAAAAATATAAAACGATCAGCAATTCCTATAAAGAATTTAGATTAATAAACTATTTTTCAGTTCAATTCAATTACAAATATTTAACATAAAATTACTTTGCATAAATGTGAGTTCTGAATGAATCTAAAGGAATACGATACTTATACAACAAATACTTTAATCAATCTTAGTATATTATTTCGTCGCCCGTGCTCATCGATCTTATTAAATTAAAATTAAGTTTATATACATACGATTAACCTTATGATTTTAAAATAAAAATTAACATATTGTATTAAATTTTATGAACTACTGTTAAATTTTTGATGCATGAATTCGATGTTTTTTGACATTCAAATTTCTTAATCTATTATAATTAGTCTCAAGTGAGCAGACCGGTATAGTTCAAATTTTTAACAATTTATACTATATAATTTTAAAAACGTTCCGATTTTTGGAAAAAATAATTCGGGAAAGAAATGGTTCGGGGCTCACAGCTGCAGCAACGAAGCAGCGCATATTTCACAGACTGTCCAAATAGCGACTAGAAAGTGGGGGTTTCTAAATGAAGGGAATTCAACTATATTGTTTTTAATTAAAAAATTATTTATCTATAAAAATCTTTTAATTTTCATCAATAAACATTCTGAGCATACTCCTTAACACGTTATTGCTATTTATTTAGTGTTAGAACAAGTTTAAAATTATAAAAAATGCTAGTATTTAAATTATTTAAATTTTCTAATGTAAGGGGCACAATTTAAGACTATTAACTGCCAAGTGGTATGCAGTTCAAATGCTTTTCAATCTGAATTGGCCTATCAAAATTATCTTGTGGGCGACTTTGGAAATACATTATAATGTCACGGGTTGTATATTTATATATAATCAGTGAGATATTGTTTCTCTTCTTTCACTAAGCTTTTGAATACTTGTATTTGTATATCGAAGTTGATGTTGCAGGTTGTAGTCACGATTGCAACGGCATAAAGTTTAACAATACTACAAAATCGTTTTGTGAAATCATCTTGAATCTCGTGGATCGCGGGTTGCTCATATCTGAGATAAATGATGGATTGCAACAAAACATGTGATGGCTAAAGAAGTCTAGTGTATTTTTTACTACAGAAATTATCTGACAAACCTCTTACTCTAAGATAATTATTCTAGATATAAATACATTAATCCTTAACTCGTATTTCATACCTCTAAAAATTAAGTAAAGATATTTCGAATGTCTTGTTATTATAAAATGTGCGTTGCTACTCTTTTTTACATAAAATGATTAGACAATTTAAAGATTTGAAATTCAGTGCTCAATTTTTTTATTATTTGTTGAATATATTGCACGAAATTATTATTCTGAACAAGAGTGTTCAGTAATTGACAAATTCAGACATTTGAATATTAATTAAATCTCTGAAATAATAATGTAAAATATTTGATGCATAAAATGATTTTTTCAAAACAAATATTTGGAATTGATAGATCTTCAGTTGTAATTTTAGACATCCGGAAATAAAACAAATAACACCGGTTTATCAAAATACCTGCAAACAATGTTCTGAGAAGTATTTTCTATAATTAGCATGTAAAATAATTGGCAAGTTATAAAATAATAAAAAATGGTCAAACATATATTTATGCATAATGTTCTGGCTATACTTTATTCAAATAGCATGTAAAAAGTTCATACGATACGACACTCCATGTGAAATGGTTAAATTTTACCTTTGATTTATCATTTCAATATTTAATGTTGAAAACTATTTACATAAAGGTTTATATTCTCTTGATTTGGAAGTAAAATATTAATATTTCAAGCTACAAATTAAATAATTAGAATTCATCTAGTCGTATCCAGATAGTCCATAATTAACGTATTAATTTCAAATTTATTGGTGCTATTATAGATTGGCTTTCTAATTAATAAATCAATTCACAAATAGTTAATATTTGACATAATTTGTCTCACAAATGAATTCATTTTTTTAATGCTTAGTTATATAGTTTCAGTTAAAATACATTCAATAATTACAATTCCAATTAAAGAGGATATGTAATATAACTCGATATATATCTCATGTTTTCAGACTGGAATCTGTTTTAAGGTGTGTCCACTTAAAAGTTATTTTAATTTATTCTAATAATTTTTGTTTGAAATTAATAACAGAAGTTTCTAGTCTGTATTTAAGATGTGTCCTTGTTTTAATACATCAGTTTTGCTGGTTTCATTGTTTGTCAAAGATGTGAGCATGAAGAATTTCTCGAATGATATTATTTTATACTATAATACTCATTCTAAGACTGCAACTGTAAATGTGGATGCTTTTTACAAGACGAGGTATTTATAAGATCAACCAGCATATGAAGGTGTAGTTGTGAAACGGTATCCTCCTGTGATCAGTATTTTATTTAAGTAATCTGATAAATCTCTGCAAGATAAATCCATTCCTCAAATTACATGGGACAGATCATAACCTGCATAAATTGGCACGGTATGTGATACATCAACATACATACTATTGTCTCAAACATAATTTAAGTCATCTTTTCGGGTTCATCTTGGGATTCAACTTCGCTTCAGTCAACTAAAATGGATGTGTTTTTCTAGTGCCTTTTATCCATTCTTATTTATCCATATGATTCAGTACAATTCGGCGATAGAAAAAATCCTGTAGAGATTTTAATAAAATAACGTAACACATTTAATTCTAAAGTTTATTTTAAATTCAATAATAAATCCAAATTACACCAAAGTTCTTTATCATATGGAAAAAACCTAAATTTTAAACAAAATTACTGCGAATTAACAAATCAAAATCACAATATACAAAATTCCATTTCAATTGCAAAACTGCAAAATTCTAAAAAGTTGTTAATTTCACTTGGAACTTAGACGCTGGCATTAAAATTAAATTCATGCTCACACAGAAGTAAACCGGATTGACCACGAGGTATTTATAAGAAGAACCAGGATATGAAGAAGATGGTATCACTAAAAGAAGGTTGAGAAGATGCAGAAAATGCGTCAAGATAATCAAATCTCATTGAAATAGGCTGGTGGAAAGATAGATCAAAGCCTCATAAAACTTTCAAGGAAATTTAACATTTCAAAGTCTTATGTTGCCAAAGTATTAAAAATAGCAGAGGTTATGTATAAAAAGAAAATATATGTCCCGCTAAACAAATTTGTGGGAATTAAAATTTTGAAAAACCTTATGTTAACCGTTGGCGATAACGGCGTAGTTCCATAGAATTACAAACAGCTTGAAATCATTAATTTTGAACATAAGCGTATTTTCTTGTAATACTCATTTTTATTTAAACTATTGTGGGTAAGCAATGTATTTTAAGATATTACATTCAATGGCGTGAGATCTGTACTAGGGCAATTAGAAAGGGGTATTCTACGTTACCAAGAACTTAATTTTTTATAGTGATACGCTTTAATGCAGAAAATATTTTTATAGAGTAAATTTATTTTATTTTCATTATCTTCTATTTTACTTTCACTCGAAAATTCTAATTGTGTTAACGGTCTATTTAGCCATTGTAAATAGAAACAGTTTAATTGGGAACAGCTGTCACTACTGCTCTTCTACTCAATTTTTTTTAATTTTTTTATTAAAAATATATCTTTATAAAACTATTTTGTAATTTGTAATTTTTAAACTTTAAAAAAAATTTAATTTTAAACTATTTTTTAAAAAATATAAAATTTTTGAACACTTAACTAAAATTAAAAATTTACTTTAAATACTAAATATTGATTCCCAATGATATTTCATTCTGACTTTGGTTGTCTCGGATTAGAAAATATATTATCTCCAAAACTTTTTCAATTAAAGTTTACTTCCCGAAAAAACCTGTCAGCTCTGATAAAAATTCTGCTTTGCAGTTTTTTGTTACACATAAAGTGCGTTCCTGATTTTTCCCCGTGTATTCGGTTTTGGTTCGAGTAATTGAACCACATACAATTTTTCATAAGAAGCAAAACTCATTTGTTTTTCTTCGGAGGTTATTGTTTGATAGAACATTTTTTATGTAAAATGAATATTTCAATACTCTTAAATATTTAATTAGAAATTTTTAAATATAAAACTAATCTAATTTTGTTTAAATATATAATAATTTCATTTTCCCTGATATTATTAAATTTTTTTTATGTTAATAAAGTAGGGGGATACTGAACAAGTACTAATTAGGAAGGATAATCAACAAAGTCGTCAATACGGTCTCCTGATCTAAACATAAAATTTTGGACTACCTAATAATAAAATATTTTTGCCTGAGTTATGACCAAGATAGTATTGAATTCCACAGTGAACCAATGCTACGACAATTACACTGATAATGAATTTTAATTTCCCAGCTTTAACAAGTAAAGATGAATCACGATTTCGCATTCAGAAATAAGATGATAAATGATTGTGAACTGGATTAGACTAGGTTATGTGGTTAAATTAGGTAATAGAAAAGTTGACGCTGGCTTTTTAAATAATAATGGATTGTTTTAGCGGGTTTTCGGTTAGAATTTAAATAATACTCTAGTTAAAATGTTTTAAAATTCATTTTTGAAAACTACCTAATTTTCATTTTTTAAACAAGTAATAAATCCTTGAAAATATGCAGCCTACAACAATGATATATTAGATTGTTTCAAAATGCAACTGATAAATACAATTTACAATAGTTTTTCGGACACCGCCATTAATTGATTGTAAAATATTCCTAGTTCTTATAGTTAGTAGTAAACAGATTAATTTAAATAATTATTTTTTAAATATTTCGAAAAATTAACAATAGGTTATTACAATCAAGATTATTTCTCATTTTATTTGTGAAGTATATAAATAAATATATTTACTGAACAATACTTGTAAACAAGTCTGCTAAAACTTACTAATTAAAACCTTGCTAAGAAATCAGTTGATTCATGTTTGTGTCGGTATTAAAATGAAATCTTATCGAAATATAAAATATGCGATAAGCTCTATGTGGTTGAATTATTTACAATATATTCAGAAAATTCAGAGATATTTCTTTAAAACATTTTATATGAATTTTTATTGAATATTAAACTCATTATTTTTTTCTGTTTTTTAAATTAATTACCCGCCATCAAGATCTATTTATTTTATAATAAACCTAAATATTTGTATATAAATTTTACTTTTAACCATTTTTAATTTTTTAACAAATCAATATTTTGACTTCACCACATCAGCGGCGTAGCTATCACATAACAAGCATAAGCAATCCATAGGGGCCTAGAAAACCAGAAGGGGTATTTTTTGCCAATTCAATGCAAATAAAAATAAACATGCACAATATATATATATATATATATATATTTAGGAATTTAATATTGAGTCGTTTATTAAATTAAATTGATATACAAATGAGTAATTTGATATTTATAACTATTATCTTTAAATTTAATGTTTTACATGTTTTCTTTGTTCATCGTTTTCAGTTTACGAAAACCACATTATTAATTACTAAAGTTATTGAAAATGTATGTTCTGTTTAACTTAATATAATTCACCCAATTATCGATTCGAATGAACGGGTCACAGTAACAAGAGATAAAACGACAAAAAGAAGAGGTCTTAAGCAAATTTCAGAAACTTGATTTGTTAATTAAGAAAAGCAAATATACTGATCAAAGATACTGCTTCAACTAGTGGTGTAGTTTGGACGGAAGTTAAAGAACCACTGGGCAAAGAAAATTCGGCTTATGCTTGCGTAACTCCACATAATTAACGATGAACAAGTACGTGTAATCAATACTGACGATGTAGTTGTCATCACAAGTGATATATACATCAAAGCATTTCGGATCAAACAAAATTAATAATGACACTCGCATCCTAAACCGAAAGGACTTTTCCCCAAAGACCAAAGGCAACAAAATAGATGTTTTAGTGAAACTTACTATTATGCAACATCAAAATATGGCTTAGCTACACTCTTATGGCTTTGTCTCTCCAATATTTTGGATGCTGCACATTGTAAACCTTGTTGGTTTTTTCAAACATCAATAGACAACGGCTTTCTGGCATTGGAGAGGCATGCTCAGTTTCTGTCAAGTAGAAAGAAACTGAAACAGTTCTTAATGATGCAGAAGAAAAAACGCGGTACAAGGTATTGTTTTGGAAAATAGTCCTTGAACGTTTATTTCGTATTACGATTTTTTGCTGAAAATTCATCGCCATTTCGTAGTAATCGAGAAGAATTAGATAGTTAAAATGGGAATTTTCAATCTTGCATATTATGATGATGTTATGAGTTATATATATATATATATATATATATATATATATATATATATATATATATATATATATATGAGACTCATATTATGAGTTAATTTAATGTCAAGGAGTACAGATTCAAAAGGAACTATTATCCTAAATTAATTCCTCCCCATTTTATTATTGAAAAACAATTATAAAAGTTATAAAATGAACACTTTTCATAATATGTCCGGTAGACTATCGAATTATTAAAGGTTTAACAAGAAATGTATATAAAAAATATGTATTTAGATGTATATTTATTAGTTATTTAAAAATGTATTTAACACCGACAAGAAATTTAAATCACTTACTTTGACTTGGTAACTGGTCATTGATATATTAAGTTTTTTATTTTGTATTTAATTGCTATATAGTAATGGCGAATATTGCGAAACAATTAAGTTTTATATATTTTTCATTGTCTTGTAACAAGACTCTTATTAATATTTTTTGAAATACATTATTTGTTTACATTCAAATGCAAATTGTAAAATTTAACTTAATTCATTGAATGTTATATTTTATTGAAATTCATTTAATTCTTATTTTGTTTAACTTTTTAAATCTAATTGGGATAATAAGAACAATAAAAAGATTAAAAACACCAACATTCCAGATTTACTTTACAGCCGGGATATATATTCCCATCGATCACTCCTTGTCTTTCACTTCAATCGCGTCAAAAGTTTTGAAAGTCATCGTTTTTTGATACAGTAGTGATGTATTCGGTATAGTGTTTTCTTTACTTGCTGATAATCCTAGAGATTTTGAGAACCTATACCAATTATATTTCATAATTAATTAAAAGATATTTGCTTTTTTTTACTTTTTGTATTCATTTATATTTTTCATGTATATTTTTGTTAATGAATTTGAATTTTTTTTCAATCTGCCATTAACTTATAATGTTCTGTTGGCACATATGATACAACAAAAAATACTTAGGAACTTATATATCCACAAATCTTTTTAGCTATAACTCTGAAAATAGATGAGTAGGATTTTTTTCAGCAATCAATCCTGTAATCTCTATTGCTAATAATATCTGTTTAATAAAATAACTTGATTTGAGAAAAAGTTAGCTCGGGCTCAAAGGGCAAATTTTTTTTATTTTAGCACCTTATGACATAAGTTTTGATGAAAGATGATTCATTTTCTTTGATTATGACTCAATTTGGACGAAATCATGAATGCGATCATCCATGAATATTTCCATAAAATATATTTAAATTATGATCTTCATTTAATATTTTTATTAAACTATCAGTATAAATATAAGCTGTATTTTTTTTCTAGATGCATCATTTGTATGTGTGATTACGTAGAAGGGGAAGAGTGTCGTCATTTGCCATGTTTACATACTTTTCATCGAAAATGTATTGATGAGTGGCTTCTCAGATCTTTCACATGCCCATCGTGTCTTGAACAAGTTGATATGGTGCTTCTCTCAAATCAAACAGCAAAAGTTGGTTTAAATCGTTGTCATTATTATATGAAGTAAAAATTTCCAGAATAAACCATTAAATCAAGAATCCGGCGATATTTGTAAAAAGCGTAAACGCCGAAGTGCATCAAGTATAGACAGTGGTCCTCAAAGAATATCACGGCAGCAATCACGATTGTCTCAGAAATCTAAGACAGAATCTATTGGAATCAGAAATTCACCACAATGTGAAATAAATAGTGGATCAAGCAATTTAGCAGTTAATGAAGATTCTAATTCTGCATCAGCTTTATTACTTCACGAAACGAACAATTGATATTTTTAAAGTAAATTTAAATTAGGTTGTCGAAATATATTTATATTATTAATAATAAAACATACGGCCGTTTTTTGGTAGCAGAATCTTTTTTTCCTTCTTTCCTATTTAAAGGAATGTAAACACACCTCAAATTAATAAAAACATAAACAAAACACTGTCTGGCGAAAGATTTCTAGTTACGTAAGGAATACCCCCTACGATATATTGAAAAACACAATTTGAAATAAATTCATTGAAATTGACGGATTTGAATGGAGTGCTAAGTTTCAAAGTATATATATATATATATATATATATATATATATATAAAAGTCGGTTTTTGGAAGCAGCTGCTTCAGTATTTTTCCATAGTTTGTTTTCCTTCTATATTTTTGCTTATTGAAATATTTTTTAATTTACTAACATATTTGATTTGGAACTATGTAAAATTCTTACAAAAGCAATGTGAGAGAAAGTCTGAAGAATTACGGATTTAAATTAACGTTTAATTTTAATGATTTGTAAATTTCATTATTGATTTATGAAATTTAATATTTTAACTGTAATTTCGAAATTTAAACACAGAATCTAATATTTAAGCTTCTAATTTTTATAAAATTGATCACACTAACTGCATTATCTAAGACTTAATCAAAATCTTCCTGTACTTCTTTAATACTTATCGATATATCATACAATGATTAAAAACTATATTTGGTGCGATTTTATTTATTATACATTTCAACCCTTTTTTGTCTCTTATTAATGCAGCTGCTCAATCAGTACAAATTTCGACACAATGGGACCATCACAGTTTGGTTTCTTTAAAGTTATTAAGAATCTCAAAAATTGTCCCACCAGTACTTTCCATCAGGGCCTTTCAAAATAGGAATTCCGCAGAAATATCTCCTTCGTAGCAGTATCTTACCTATAAAATAACTTGAGCAAGATTTGAAATGTCTGTTGATTCATCTAATTGTATTGCAAATTATTTACTATTATACAAACACTTTTCGTACGATATATTTCAGGCACCAAATTCCAACTCAATATTATGGAATATTTATATAAACAAATTATTGGGAACGTGTTAATTGTGAAACTTTGGATCCAAAGATTAATGTGCAAAGTTCTATGACTACGAATGTTTTTAAATAGTTTGAGTATGTTAAATTGTGACAAATTTATGTTTCTTTATTGCTTAAAACATTTGTTTAAATTTTAATATTGCAATTTGTCAAATTAAAATTTACAAAATAAAATTTTTTAAAATTTTTTCATTTAATGTTTTATTATAATATAATTAAAAAGTTTAATATTTATAAAAAAATTTTAAAAAATTATTAAAATGTTTAATTAAAATATTTTATTTAATTAGAATATTTAATTAATAAAAAAATAATTTATTTAAATTATATAAATAATCCGTAATACCTTTGTGTCTGAAGATGACAGTTAAACTGTCGAAATATTTATTGTACGAAGAGTGTTTAGTTGGTGTTTTAATTAAATTAGTTATTATGCAAACGGTCGTTATAAGTCGCGACACTGTGTTTCTCGATAAACGTATACTTTTTATATTATTATTGTATTTTTTCCATGCATAATTGACACCATTTTTATAGCAGCAGTGAAGAAAAGTGATTTTCCAATGATGTTATCATTTTCGTTAGTTTCTGAACCCTTATCTATAGTTTACGATGTGTTTTTTTAATCAAAATATGAAAATAATGTATACTAACGTGCAAATTATAAAATCTCTTAAAAAAGAATACTACTAAAATGAGTTCTAAATGTTATCAATTAAAAATCAATTAAAATATCCATTAAAACCTACATATAAAAAACGTAGGTAGTTATACAAAATTTAAAGAATATTTTTATTAGATATTTCAAAATGATAAAACCATTTTTTCGACCAAACCAGAGTTTTTGCCACCCCCAAAGGGGTTGCTACCCACACCTTGCGAGCATTGCTTCCATGCACAATTGCGACTTTTCTGTTTCCATAAATCTCTGTAAATTCAAAGCTTTCAAGCTTCTCGCTGTGCGGGATTGTTTTGACTTCAGTATTTTTTGATGGGTTATCACAAATTTTATAATTTACATCTTGAATTCAAAACACCTTTTTTATGATTTCATTATCAGTTACATAAAATAATTTTTTTTAAAATTGAATGATTTAAAGCTTAATAAGAAAGGTTGATATCGATTAAAAAACTCAATGTGGTTCTCAAACTTTTTAAGCTGTGGAGCCATAGGGCTCCGTGGAGCACACTTTGAGAAACACTGTTGTATTGTAACGAATTGTGAAATCCTAACAACTATAATTGAACATACTTGGTTATCTAGTAGACGTTGTGCACTATATTGAGTTAACCGTTACAAATTAAATTTAGTTCATAAATTTAATAAATCTGAACTTTTCAAAGCAATAAATTAATTTCCTATATTAGTTATTAGAGGATTTAAATCTATAATGTTTTTCTAATTTTTTTATGAGATTCTCGGAGCCCCACGGCTCCATGGAGCATATTTAGAGAAGAGCTTCCTTAGACGTATACAAAAGTAAGTGAACATGAAAAAGAAGTTATTTTTACTCTAGCGCTGCGTTTCCAAATTTATTTTGGTCTAGATTCCTTTCATCACAATTAAAACTTTATGGAACTCATTTTTTAAAAAAACGGATAAACCGACAGAATGAATTTTAGTATTATTCCGTTTCCTAACAACAATCTAAAAAATGAATTAAATCGTGCACTTTCATTTTAAAACTTCAAATAACTATTTGTATTCTATTTTATTATATAATAAAAGGATTCATTTCTAGAAAGTTAACACAAAAAGTTTTATCAGAATAATAAATAACATTTTTTTTTATTAATAATAATTTTTATTATATAGCCTGATAAATTACATACATTTTTGTGTGACGAATACCCAATTTTATTTTTTTGGAACTAGAACTTCGTCAAGTTTATTTCGATACTTTGTTTTAATTGCCAAATTCAAAGTATTTGAATTGCCAAACCCTAATTCAATTAAAAACCTTATCAGTATTTAGAGGTCACCATGAAGTGGTTTGAAAGCCAAGAAGAGGGTAACTAGAAAAATAAAATTATTAATACTGCATTATTTACATGTCTTTCACTGTCAATTATGATCTTTCTCTTTCATCCAAATTTTCCTTATCCTGACTACCTTCACCCATAATTAGTCCGGATAATCGAGGTTCTAATGTACTCGAAATTATCTTATTGCGGTGGTTAACAAGTTGGTAGTTTTATATACATTATAAAAATCGATTAAATTAAATTTATGCACTATTTGTGGATAATTTAATTTTCATTATTTTATAATACTGTCATAGACGGGCTCAGTTTACATATACACAAATGAATAAATGAGTAGTAATAAAATAATTATAACCATAATAATTATTAATGATTTTGTAATCATACTTATCTTTCAGAAATTACCTTAATAATAATAATAATAATCATGAAAGTAAAGAAATATTACAAGATTCTGGTTGTATTTGAGAAACTCCATAACAATATAATTGCCTTAGCTTACAAGCTAAAAGTTTATTTGATATTGTTTCGTTTGTTTCGCTCTTAACTAATTCTATTATCAGTGTTTCTTTCATTCTTAATTTGTCGATCTCAACTTTTCATTTTATTAAAACTGATTTGATTGTTCAGTTATAAGTTCTGTTTAAATATACTTTTGTCCAAAATTGTAATTGAATTAATTAATTTTTGAAACCAAGTTGGTTATTTTTATCCAGTGCTAGATTTTATAAATTTGTTGTCATTTATGAATTAAGTTATTTATGGTTTTGTTCGATTAACTTACTGTTTGATTTATCTATGGGATTACCAAATTGTCATATGTATATAAATGTTGTGAATAAGTTGAAATTGACTTATTATGTGCATAAATACATGATTTTCAATGAAAGTTTTCATAACACTTTTTAACACACACACACTATATCATTTTTAATAAATTGTTCAACTTGTCTTGATTTATTTTGAAAATGTGTTTTTATTTTAATATTTTTCTTTGAGATAAAAACGGTATTTTAATGAATTAAAATATCAATTTTTGGCATTTTTATTTATTTTATCATTGAAGTTTTTATTTGTTTATGAAAGCAGTGATGGATTACATGCCAGCACCAGATAAAATAAAGTTTTTTTAAATCTTAAAGTCGTTAAGAAAAGAAGAAGAATAAAAAATTGCAAATTTGAAATTTATTAATTGCTAAATTTAAATATTTTGTGATTTTATTTAGCAAAAGTTAAACTTTAATTTTAATTGTTTATTTTAAAAAGTGCAATTTTTTTAAAAAACAGATTTGTAACTAAATTTAATTCAGTCTTTATAAAAAATATTTATTTTTACTTTTATAAATATATCAAAAATTTCTCCAAAATTAATCAAAGTTAATTCGCCCCTGTATGAATGAATGTTCAAACGATTATCACATAATTAAACAGAAATCTATGTTAGTGAATAAAAATTTATTTTTTACTTATATGGAATAATTATTGACTTGTATTTATTGAACAATAGCTAGATTTTTATCAAAGGTTAAATGAAGTATCAAGGCGTCCAAATGTGAAACCATCGAATTTAGTTATAAGATTGTCACGTAAAAATTCCAAAAAGTTGGTTGAAAACAAATAAAAATATTGCCATAATAAATTATTAATGTTATCTTTTTAAATTGCCGGTGTAAGGAAGTATAATTAAAAATACTGGATAGTTAATTAAATTAATTTATTATTTAATAATATGTCGAAATTTTAATTTTAAGATTAGAGGTTATTTATGATGTTTGATAGTTGTGTTTGAATAAATAATATACTACTGTTTTTTAGGGTAGGGAAAATAAAAATCAAACTTAAAAATTATTATTTCAAAATTCTTATTATTGTGATTTAGGTAATATGCAAATAAATTTTATTTTTTTAATCTTTTACAGTTCCTAAAATGAGCAATATGAAAGTTTTTATTTTTGAATTGCAATTATATTTTTATGCCATAGTTATTGTAATATAGTACCAAAAATTCACTCATAGTAAACATTTATTTAACAGAAATTCGATCTTTCTATTTAGGGTTTATACAAAAACCGTTATTTTTGTAGAACCGGTTTTCGAATTCTAGATTTTCAATAAACCGGTTTTCGAATTTTTGTCAAAAAATAGAATATGGAAAAATATTTAATTTATATAAAATAACAAAAAATGAAATCAATACCAAAGTCAAAATATAAAAAAAGTTAAGGATTACACATTACTTACATAAAATAACAAGAACTTCAAATAATATTTATTTCACTAATTTTATTTTCTCATAAGAAAATTGGATTTTAAAAAATACAAAATATCACCTGGACAATGTCTAAATATTGTTCTTATTTTGGACACAATATTTCCTGAAATTGAAAATACTCGTTCACTAGCCACTGAGCTTGGTTTTATAGTTTTCAGGGCATCAATAACAAATCTAAGTTTTTTGTTCTTTTATTCGTTGCCTCAAAAAATGAAAATTCGTTTTTAGTGTCTTTGGATTTATAATTTTTTCTACAGGGTCTTCAGAAAACCTATGAATTGATTTTTCCATGACTTCCTTTAAAAAGTATTACTCTGAGTCATATGCATAGTTTCTTCGATTTACTCTTCATCAGAATTGGTTTCCACATTGGAATTTGGAAATATTCTAGACAATACCTTTTCAGACAACATAATAATTTCAGTTTTTGAAGCTAAAGAAAGTACACTAGATTTCTTTGCTGAACTGGAAATGTTCTGTGGATTTTGAAAATACAGCAAAAGAGTTGTTAATCCTACTTGCCTTCTATCTTGAATTCGGTTTTCCAAAGCATATAATAATTTCAAACTTATTTCAGTATTTACATTTTATAGTTCATTGAACAGAAATCCAAATATACCTTCACTTATTAATAAATCGGCATCTCGTCGCCCTAAGCCTTCACTGCTAGACGAATCGGATTCAAGACTTTATGAAGATCCAAAAGTTTAGGATGTTGAGCTTAATTTCACATATAAGAAGAACTAATGCTAAAATAACACATTATTTTACTGCCAAAAATCCTCCATATTATTTCACCTTAATTTCTAATGAAGAATTAAATTAAATTCTTTTCTCTTTCTTTGAAATAATTCTGAAGAATGGTGATTTTCTAAAGAACTTACAAATTTTTCTAATTTGTGAAACTGATTGTTTGTGATTGTCAGACAGAATAGGATGTTCTCGATTACAAACATTATAAAGAGAATTTTCATAATCATTATATTCATCTTCAGATTCATCAGTTGTAAAATTTACTTCGGCACCAGCTTAAGTCATTTTTCTATGTTTTTATAATACACCAGTAACTGCTAAGTGAATCGCATGTGAATAGCATCGTTGATTAATGATAGAGGATAATTTGCCGAATTTTTTCATAACAGCAGAGTAGGTAGTTATGAGCTTTCTGACCTTAACACACCATTGCATAATAAAATAGTGTTGGTCGTAGGGGAGTGTTGGAAATCCGACCCTTGAATCACCTTAATTCCATGCTGTCACTATCCATCACTAGGGGTAACTCCTCCGTACGCCACATAATTTTGATTACTATTATGCGCCCGTGATTGGAGATCACGTTGGAATTGCGCACAATAGCCGAATGCCATTCGAGCAGGTGAGCGCCATCACTAGCACTACTCCCCGAAGGACCTTCGTCTTTCCCGGTTCATAGCTGCCGATAGAAGGACTTACGCTCCTGTCCCTAAAAAACCCCTCTAGTTCTCGTCATTGTATCGACTTCTAGTGTGGAGATCATGGAAAAATATCACTCCCGCAACCACACGCTCCCATAGTTCTCACCTCCGATACTCCCATTTTCACATGATAGAGAAAATAATAAGTTCCGTAATATTTATTAAGAAATTTAAATCGAAACAGTGTCTAACAGAAAAGAAGTATTAGAAGATAATTAAGAAAATGAGATGAACAGTCCAAATACTGGCTGATATTGGAGCAATCCATAGCATGAGTAAAATTTGGGATTTTTCGGCGGTTCAGTCTTCTTCCGCGTCCATATCCGTCGGGAGGCATCTCCTCTTGGGTGGTCTGTACGACGGAGGGTTTCCTCGAGGATCCTCGTCTCTTCGTGAAGACGGTCCAGCTATTTCGCCTCGGGGGCCGATATTGGGCACCTCTCCCGTGAGGATAGCGATCTCCTCAAGATCCAACTCGAGATCACTTAGGGAGCGAATCAGTGGATGTGATTCGTTCTCCTCATCCACCAAGTTGATGTGGATGGAAGCTGGCGGAGAGGAGAATAAGATCCGCGGCGCGTAACGGATATCTAGGTCGATCTCAGAGTTTTCGAACTCTTGGTAAGGGGGTGGTAGGTCATCCAATTGGCCCACCCCTCCCATCGACTGAGCTTCCCGGAGACGGGCTTCTTCTTGTCGGCGGCGATCTCGACGCCGCTTGTTCCGATTGGGCCGATGACGGGCCGTAGGGGCAGGAGAGTTAGTCCGGTTTTCGGTAGTCCCGGTAGGTAGCAATTGTGGGACATTCATACTCGAGCTAGGAGTAGTCGTTGTGGTATTGGCTTGGTCTTCGGGATTGGGGAGGTGGTGAGCAGGGACGATATCTAGCTGCTCCGCCCGAACACTCCCAGGAACCTTGATTCGGAGTTCAGTTTCCGTGTATGCCTGATGTAGTGCCGTCGACTGCTCACGGATCAGCTGCCGCTGGGCGCGTGATTCGACGATTAATTCGTTACGCGCCTGGGTAAGGCGTGAAATCTTCTGCCTGAGCTCCCTAACGACTTCTGGTGGAGCCCAGGTCCCTTTCACTCGTTTGTGCTTCATTTGGAGATCCCGATGCTGTATTTTGAGATCTTCATACTTGTGGCGGATTGCCACGATTGACGGGGGTAGGCGAGGGATCCTCATCGGAGCGTTCACATTTTCGTTACTGGACATGCTATTAGAAAAGAGGAAAAATGTTTAACAAAAATTAATCAAAACAAACAAAAAAAAATAAAGAGAAACTTAAAGGGAATTTACGTGATATCGAAAATTGGAGTATCGGCGGGAATTTAGGGCTGCTTTCTCTTGCCAGAACCCCGCTTCCCTACATAGGTATGAGTTATTTGGTAACCTAGTCGTCGTTATCTCCCGCGATATCATTATAAATTATTTCCATGACAAATTATACGTTCATGAGCGTTATTACCTTACTAACATGACTAAAACTCAACTTCTACATTGATCAGGTATTTAATAGAGTGGTCAATGGGTAATTTACAGGCTTGACATTTAGATTTATGCTCAGGGTTACTTTATGGGTTATGGGTACGATTAATAAATTAGTTTACATTTCCCCTTTTTCCTGTGCAACGTCCTACTGTCGTAAATAAATAGATTTTAACATTAATAAAAACAATTTAATTTCTATTTGATTTGACAACATAAACAATTTTTTATTGATCGTCTGAATGGAATTTGTGCAGCCTACCGTACTACATACCGGTAGGTGCAATCAATAATCAATTTTGCAGAATTGCTATTTATTGGTCCATGAACGGATTATCATACATTCGTATTCTTGGTTTTCTCGTTTTAACCCATTTTCTCTCGTCGTTTACTCTACTAGTCGCGGGTTTCCTAAACATCATTCGCATCGGCGTCTGCCTCTATCCGCACTGGGTCTATAAGTTCTACGAAAAAGGAAAATTATTTGTCAAACGGCGTTTTCGGTTTCGTGGAATTTTCTCAATCCGGTTCTCAGATGGTATTAAAACAATTTCGGAGTGGTTATGTGTGCTGCCCTCCTGTGGAGCATTTTTCGACAAGGTAATTTTTATGAAAATTGTCGTTTATATTAATTTGGCTAGCTATCGGGTAACTTTTTAGTTTAATCACACAAAAAAACGTTTTCTATCATCTAAATTCTATCCGTAATACCCAGTTATATTTCCATCATTCTGTTCGGAATGTCAAAAATGTTTCTGACCAATGTATGGTCCATCTTAGCTTCCCTTAACTGCAGTTTCTCCGCTCTTCCCGATATTTTAACGATTCGTTCCGGCCACATTTTCAGCAGCCGCTTCAAATATACAATGGCGCCCTGCGTAGCGGTCCCGTGCACAAAGCCGGAACCGACTGCGAACTGCCAAGGGGTTCACGAGGCATGACCCACGAGCACAACTAAGGGTTTTCACCCACTAGCCGGCACACGGTCGGTCCCATGAACCATCTATTGCAATACATAATATAGGATTTTAGAGGGTCCGAACATATAAATAATATATATTTATCATTAATAACGAAGTGAAATGAAAAATTTACATCAACACAGTTTAATAGAAATGAAAATTATAAGTATCATAAAATTGACAATTATATTATACGACAACGAAAAATTCCTTACTTAAACTATTTCGAAGTTTTCAGAGTACAAATTTGAAAGTTTTCAATAAAGCATAAGATTAGATTTAATGAAATTCATCACTGTATTTATAGTATTTTCGTGCATGTGTGCGACCAATAGGCGGTTTTTCGCCATTTTTAGGGATTTTTAATTGTTTTATTATTTTAAATTTATTTTTATTATTTTTCTTATATTTTTCTTAATTTTTTGATATATAATTTATTTTATGTTTGAGTTTTACTTTTATTATTATTTTCTGATAATATTATTCTTAGCCCTTTATTTGTTTTTCTGGTCGCCACTTCTGCCTGTGTTTTTTCTAAACCTTATTTTGCAAGGTTTTGGCAGTTTATTTTATTTCTTTATGTTTTCTTTTTGCGTCTGTAGGCATTTTCGAATTTTAATTAATTATTTGTTTTGTTTAATTTTTGTTATGTTTTTATTTTGTTTTAATTATTATGTTATTTATTGATTTTTAATATCTTGGTGCGGTGCATGTTTATGTGCAGTGATTCCTTCCATTATTTCTGCTCTTTAACTTTAATTTTTATCCTTATTTTGTTTAAATGGTGGCTCTGAGTCCAACAATAGGGAAAGGGTTCGCGACGGATTAAATTACGTAATGACATGATTAATCTCGAATTATCTTGATTGCACGATTACATAATCAAGATAATTGATTTTGTGTGTGTATATTTATTTTGAAATTATTTATTGTCGTATTTATTTTTAATTCAAATTTTTGGCGCATTTTTTTGAATTCAAATTTTTGGCACGTTTTTTGAATTTATTTTTATTGATTTAAAATTTGTTTTCAAAATATTAATTTGATAATAATCTTTAAAATGTAATTTTATTTTTCAAATTTTTATTGTAATTTAATTTTTAATATCATTTTAAGTTTGAAATTTATTTTAGTTTTTGAATTTAAGATTGAAATTTATTTTAAGATTGAAATTTTATCTACACAATATCATTTAAACTTTAAATTTTAAAGTAAATATTTATAATAATAGTAATAGTAATAACAACAACAATAATAATAATAATCGTAATAGTAATAATATTAATAATAATAGTAATTCTACTACAGATAAATATGTATGATATCAACATTAATACAACCTAGTAAATACTTAATAAAAATTGATACTCAACAAATAAACTCATAAAAATAAACTAGTAAAAAGAACAAATTAAAAATTTATTTAATTTACATCGTCACAAATCATCTTATATTAAGCTCTTCTTAGTTCTGCCAACAAAATATGAACAACTTCTTTCTTCTTGTAGTCCCCGCAGCATCTGCATCTAAATGGACATGTGAGCATTGAATGACCTGCAAAAAGAATACAATCATCTAGATTCATACACACTCACAATATGGTATCAATAACTAGTTACTGAACAAATCAATATCAAAAATTGTTTACTGACAACGAAATCTTTAAATAAAAGCACATCAAAATTTGAACAATCAATGTATATACAATTTCAATTACAAATTTTATTAACTTCTTCACTCTTTTATCGATCCTTGATGTCTCCAAATTGTATGGTGTTTGGTTGCTTTGTTACCTGGTTGCTATCAAGAAACTATTTATCAAATTCATTGATGCAATATCATTAAAATTAACCAAAATCTTATTGATATATTTTAATAACCCTTAAACCAATGAAAATGTATCGATTTCACTAAGTATCCATTCTTTAACATCGATATACAACCGAATAAATCCCCTTAAAAATATCACGAATTCCCCTCTTAACCTATCGTTTCACCTAAAATTATATAAAACTTACTCTCAACCAATCATTTCTCTTTAAATGACAATAATTCCAGCTATTTTCATTATTTTTGAAACAAATCACCGACTAATTTCGATATTAAACAGAATAAATTTCTTGAAATCACCTTAAAAGATCATAAATTCTTTTCTTGACCAATCACTTCCCTTTAAAATAACAAAATTCAACTGACTCTACCCCTTAAAAATATCAACAAACCTGCTCTTAATCAATAATTTCCACTTAAAAGATCATAAATTCTTTTCTTAAACTATTGCTTCCCTTTAAAACAATATAAAATTTACTCTCAACCAATCATTTTTCTTTAAATGACAATATTTCCACTATACCAGCTATGTTCACTATTGTCATAAAAATCACCGACATATCGATATTCAACCGAATAAATTTCTTGAAATTCCCTTAAAAAATCATAAATAAATGACAATATAATCCACTCTCAAAAAATTTACACATTGATATCTATCTGAACAAATCCCCCTAAAAATATTATAAATTCCTCCTCTATATTCTCCATTTAGAAAATATTTACTCTTTGAACACAGATATTCAACCAACTCAACCACCTTAAAAATGACAACAAACTTGTTCTTAATCGATTTATTCCCTTAAAAAATTTCATAAATTCCCATCTTAACAAATAATTTCCCTTCTAATATCAATTTCACCCACTGTAATAACAATATAAATATTTTTTTGGTAAAATTTCTTTAAAAATCTATATTTAACCGATTAAGTTCCTTAAAAATCCATCATTCTGATCATATTTACTATATGTATTTAACCAATCAAATTTCCTTAAAATTATCATAAAAATCTGAATTTTACCAATAAAAATAAATTTTCTTCAAAGTATTACAAAATTGTTATCAATGCCTAACCTTTTCCATCGAAAATCACCACAATTTTATACTGGCAACAATTTCAAGCAATTAAAAAATTCATCAAAAATTACTAAAATCGAATAAAATCTGTTTTCCACATAAATTAAATTTCACTAAATTATTGTAAAATCACAAAATATATATCATACTGCTCAAATAATTAAAATTAATCAGTAAATCAAGTCAACCTATAGAGATAATTCAATGATTTTCATTAGTATACTGATAACCACACTGAGCATCCCTTTAACAATCTCTAAATTATACTAATTTTGTGATTGATATCCATGAAATCAATAAAATTAAAAATGAAAGTAAATAATCGACCCCTTATCTCAAAGATATTTTATTCTTTCTAAGTTTCACTAAAATATTTTTAAAAATTAACTGAAATAGATAAAAATTTGGTTTAATTAACAATAAATTTTAATTAAATTTTGTCTCTGTGTATTCCAAAAGTTGATTGTAATTTACTGTAAAATATATTAATAACTACCCAATAAACCTCTGAAAAGCTTTACATACTTTCAACGAAAAAATACAATGCAATTTCAATTTTTTTAAATAGATCATAAAATTATAATTAAAATATCATTTACTATTCCAAATCTATCAGCCAAATTGGATTCTAATTGGTAAAAAGATGTTTCATAAAAGATTATCCTTAACCATTTCAGACAAAATAATATCTAGCTTACAATTTTTAATCTCCAAGAAGAAAGAGTCCGTATCTCCAGCAACCATATTAATCTTACAATTAAATTGTCGTCGGTATTTTTCCAAGTCCTTATACTGTAGCTCGTACATTCGAAGTTTGGACAAATCAAGTACCGATTGTCTTATATAACTCGGTCGATCTAAGCATACCGAGTTTGGATTTAACAAAGCAGCAATTAGATCATCAGCAATTTTGATACTTCTTTGAAAAGTTGGTTTAGAAGCATATGTAATCATCTTCTTTTCTAAATTACATAATCTTAAATTCATTCTTTTTTTCAGGTTTTCGACAGTTTTACCGTACAAACTATTATTTAACAACTTATAATAATTTTTATCTAGCGTGTTTGTACGTTTTGCTCTTAACTCTGTATTGGTATCAATGTAGTTTTTAAAAATTGGAGACTGTTTGAATCTTACAGCTCGATTCACATGAGTAACCTTAATACCAAGAGACAAGTATAATTTTAGTAAACGCCAATGAATCACATAATTCTTTTTTGGGTAATGAGTCAATTTTTCAACCTTAGATCACTCAGGTTAAATTTTCTCATCAGCAATAGAAAAGTCATCACGATAAGTTAGACGATCGGTACTTGATTTGTCCAAACTTCGAATGTATGAGTTACAGTATAAGGACTTGGAAAAATACCGACGACAATTTAATTGTAAGATTAATATAGTTGCTGGAGATACGGACTCTCTTCTTGGAGATTAAAAATTGTAAGCTAGATATTCTTTTGTCTGAAATGGTTAAGGATAATCTTTTGGACACATCTAATTATCCATCTACTCATCCACTTTATTCTAAAAAACTTGATTCGGTCATTGGAAAATTTAAGGATGAAAGCAAGGGAGAAGGTTATGACGAATGGGTATTCCTTTGACTCAAATGCTATAGTTTACTAGGAAAATCAAAATGCCTAAAAGTTAAAGGAGTCACATTGAAGGACACAACGTTAACTCGTAAATCTTATAAGGACTGTTACGAGAAAAACTCCACCTTTTCTGTACCTCAATTTCGTATTGGTACAAACAATCACCAACTTTATAGTTTTAAAACTTCAAAGGTTGCACTAACAAACAAAGAGGATAAAAGGGTTTGGGTAGAAAAGAATGTAAGCCTGGCATACGGTCATTATATGATTGAGACTGAAAAGAATAAAGATAATAATTGTCCACATGATTATCCAACAGCCTATCAAACAGATAATCCAACAGCTCAGCCAAATGTTCATTGAATTAATAAATGTATACCTATATACGTTCTTGTTCTTATTCATTATTTTGTAATTTTTTGTGTTTACATTATATTTTATTTTGTTTTGTTTTTGTTAGAGGGAGGGATACCAAAAAATGCGCGAGATGGGACACATCTACCTACTTATGTTGAATAAAATTACATCCGCGCGCATTTAATATATTAAGTTTTGACTTAATAATATTATTTTTGCTCAAGTTTAAGTTTAAATGGATGATTTATTTGTTTGTATTTTTAAATATAATAATATCTTTACTCTTTATTAAATTTTATTATTGTCTATAAGTTTTCTTTTAACTGAAAAAACAAACACACATATTTCAATCAAAAACACATGTGTATCGTAAATTACATTTATTTTCTTAACAATCTCAAACTTTACATAAATACTGTCACATATCGATGATTTAACACACTCATTGAGTGATCAGGATCTTGTTAAGATCGTAATATTTCATATTTTATGAATAAATTTGCGGAAATTACTTACATAGTTATTTATTAAATTTATGTTTTGATAAATGATTCCGCCAGCGACAAAAAAGTATTATAAGCTTATATTATTATTATTATTATTATTATTATTATTATTATTATTATTATTATATTAAATGAAAATAATTATTAAAGATATCATAAGCCTTTGCTGCAAGTTTCACGTTTATTCAAAATAAAACAGAAAATTTATTATCATGAAATATTTTCTTTAACCTACTTAAAAATAGTTTTAATATTATTATTTTTTTGATTTCTTAAATTAATGACATCCATACAAAATTGTATTTTTTAACACAATTTCAAAATTATTTGAACAAATGAATATCATTTATCCTTTCTAATATTTTTCCAATAATTATTTTTAATATTTTTGAGGATATTTTGCATGAATAAATTAACAATTGATAATCCAAAATTCTTACACAAGCGTTTAATAAATATTTTTTCTGTATAAATTTTTCAAATATTATATATGAACTTTACAACCAAAACATCTCATCATTCTACAATTTAAATTTAAACTTATTTATTTTAAATTTATTATTATAATTTTTATCTCAAATTGCTTCTGTTTGACAGCTTTTGTCTCCAGCTTTTTCATCTTTTCGTCATAGAAAAACATAATTGATTGCCCCACCATGCAACTTCCAATAACCTTTTTCCACTGGTCCCCATTAATCATAATGTCATGGTAATGCTTTCCAAAACCAAATTTGTTTGTTTTTTTATTTTGTTTACACAACTCGCTTTTTCTTAATTAATTAGTTAATTAACGATTTTCTGTTTGTGTACATTTTATTGCTTTTCGACCCTTTCAGAACATATTCTGATAAATCCATTCTCAAGATGATATTCGCCATCATCTCATATATATCTGACTCAAATTTGAATTAAGTGATTTATTGATTTTCTACGGTTTCGCATTCCTTGCCATTCAATTCTAATTACATGGAAATTATAATTCCTTTAAAATAATCTTTAATTTATCAACCCCAACATTATGAAGTTGATTGAACGAAATGCATTCACTTGTGATTCAGAAAAAAATTATATTTTATTAATGGTTCATTAATATACTACTGAACAATGAATTTAGATGTTGCCAGTACGTGGTTTCGAAATAAAATTCCTCTATGACTACTTAACGATACTTGTTGGGTAAGTGCCATACAACTTTTTTGTATTTAAACTCGGTTACTGACTAAAGACATTTGTCTCCAGTTGTATAAAAAAGGAGTGCTTCTAATTAATTTCTAGATTCTACTGACTCATCAGATGATAAAAAATAATAAACTAACTGCTATTGACTCTCTTTGTAACTCAAGATTTTAATTGTAGCCAATAAAAATGGAAAATTATAAGAACGTTCGACCGTTCCTTCAATGAATCAATCAAATAAAAAATCCAGAGCTCTGGATTTTGATATATTTACATGGTAAGTGGGGCCCCGCGTACTTGAAAGTTCTTTACCTCACGATCTAGTGCTTCCAGGGCATGTTTGTAATTGAATTTTTTCGGTTTTATTTGACATTCATTAAGAATAAGAAATCAAATAAAAGGCTCCGATACAAATTTATATTTAATAAAATGTAAAAATGCTTTCTTAAATCTTTATCAGATATTTAGTAAACAAGTTCTATAAAAAATAGAGTAAGTGATGTCATTGGCCGAATGTAGAGTTGTCGTCAAACCAATCAGAGTTCATCCATCCCCGAACTTGCTAAAATATTTTCTCATTTTATAACTAATTATTTATTTTTTGTTAAGTAAAACAAGAAAATAATGAAATTAAATAAAATATAATTAAAAACAGAATAAAATAAATTCAGAATTAAGGATTAAAAATTTAATTGATGATGTCTATAAAAAATATCCCCAAAAACATCCAAATTAATTTAAAAATTAAAATATTTTCAGGCTTACCATAAATTACAGACTTATCTCTATTATATCCACTTTCATTATCCCTTGGAATTAGGTTTAACGGTGTATAAACCAGAATATAGTCTCTCAAGGTTACCACGATATTCTTAAAAAGCAAAAATTATTATTTTAAGTCCAGTTTTAGCTGTATATTTTCCGTTTTTAGAAATAATTTTATTAACTCTTAGTAAGAGTAATGGCTATTAATCAAAGCAATTGTTTCTACTATATATGGAGAGCAAAAATCAGAAATAGTTGGCATTATTGCCTCAGGTAAGGACGAACGATCTGGCATTAGGATTTGAGAGAAGATTGTTTAAACAAGAAAATTTGGATCATCGGAAGAAAGAGGAATCAAATTGAGTCGAAGCTAGATTTAAAAGGTTATTATTATTGCAAACGACGCAGAAACAAAGCGATCAGAGCGATCAGATAGTTAAATCAGATATTTCATTGCGATATTGAAATATTATAATTCGTGGGTTGTGTACATCAAATTTGAATACAGATATATTTTGGGTGTTGTTTATATAATTGATTTGTATAGAACACGTGGAGACAGTGAAACCGACTATTATTATTTCATTTATTAAAACCCAACAATAATAAACTTCTGGTTATTGACCCAAAAGATGACATTTCTTTATGATTTAAAATTACAATCTGATTAGGCTCATTTTACTTTTCTGAACATATAGATTGTAAAATATATAGATTGTTAACCATACATTATCTTTCTTATCCTCACTTATCCCCCCTTACCAAAACGAGGTGATTTTACTCTACTGGATGTATTTGTCCTCTCTGAGATTCTTTTCCGTGAATAATTAATGAGTTTAATTAATGATATATTTTTCTTTTTTGGCAACATTATCCATAAATTTATAGTCGAATTCCTAATAGAACCAAGAAAACACATTGAATTGAATGGTGTTGTTTGACACTGATTGTTAATGATTCCATTGATTGACATTGCGCAACTGTAGCTGCGAGTATCCCAACAGTTGACCTTCCTCTGCTAACTAAAAGTGATCGTTTGGAATCCACATCGTCAATGAGTATTAACTGCCTTTCAGAAAATCTTGACAGGAAACTTATAAATCTGAAGCAATAAACTGTTCGAGCTTGTACTGTTGTCACATCATTTCTCCTTACTGGAATTACACTTATTCTTTTTAATGCGTAATGGAAAACATCAATTTATCGCACAACGGTGATTTTCTTTATAAATATTTCCCTGCAAATATTTTATTCTTTAGTATGTGCAAACAAATGCTACAACCCTCATTGATCCATCCTTTTACAACAATGTGTTTATTGTCATTTAACTTCTCAAATTAGTGACCACTTCGGATATCTGTGCTAACATTTGCGGAATACTGGGTGTTTTTTATTATTGAAGCAACTGTCGCCACTTGATTTGCCTCTCAGAAGCAATCATAATACCAGGCAAATGTGATTCTAATATGCTTATTTTGTCCTCCATATAAATATAAAGGTTTTGCGTCTTGCAAATATAATATCGGAGGATTGTCAAACTTCTGCATGACTTATTAGGTTTTCTTTTCGTACGCTGTCGGTATTGTTTGCATCTGAGCTTTCGATTTCAGAACACAAAGCGGTTCTTTATATAGTTTTTAAGCAATTAAAGTTACATAGTTATTATACTAAACAACCAAATAATAAGATTAGCTTAGCTATTGCTACAAAATATAAAATAAATGAATGAAAAACTTCGATAATAAAAAAATTGTTTTCAATTTCAGAAAAGGAGAAGAATATCCTTTGTTTAACAAATGTAACTGCTGCAGTTATGCAGAAAGTAGGCAAATTAGTACTGACTGCTCAGCAATTGTGTTTGGTCCATGCGATCGTTGATGTTGTTTATGAAAAAGATACAACTGAAGAAAGAAACAACAGTATGAATGAGTCAATTTACATTGATTCGGATTCCAAAACGGAAGAATCCAATAATTATGATGCAGTCGAAAGAGATATATATTAGTAATGGATTACGAAATACAGGGACGAGGTACAGGCATAACACATAATCAGCTTGATCCGCTAAAACAAAAAGTCAGAAAAATTGTGAAAATATTAAAACGTTCACAAACAAAAAATGAGAGATTACATGTAAATCTCGAATTTGGTAACGAATGCAGCCTAATCTTAGATTCCAAGACTAGGTTGAATAGTCTATTAGCAATGGTCGAACGTTTTTACAAATAAATATCAAGAATTTAAAAATCAGATATAGATTTAAAACTAGGTATAAATTTTACTGATGCCGATTTTGAAACAGTTTCAGTCACAATATCAGACATCAACTTAATTTTTGCAGATATAACGATCAAATTTCTATTTGATAGGCTAAGTGAAATTAATTTATCACTATGTGAAGAACTTCTTAGTGCGTTGGGTATTATGAATCAAATCGGACTTTGGAATCAAAACACAGCTCCTGAAGAGGAAAGATTAAATTATAGATTCAGAGGTCAGTGAGGTTGAGATTGATGAAACAGAAAAGTCTTAAAATGTATTGAAGAAGCAGTTAGACGCAAAAATTTTGAAACAAAAAAAATGTTAAAGTCTAAAAACTACCAGAAAGCTCAGGGGATCCAACCAAATGCCTAAAAAATGAAATAATCCTGTTTGCGGATGGAAGTATGAGCGGAAAATATATCCAACAAGTTTACGAACTTGTTTAAACGGTTCACCCATCCATCGTTGAATCCGAAGGGGCTTTTTTGAGGCCGGTGTAATTTTAAAAAATTACGATACAGAATTGATGACATAACTTTGGATCAAGGGCAAATGCAGGGGGTTTAGGGGGATAAATCATCCTCCGAAATTTCAAAAGTAACAACAACTAAAAACTAGTTTTTGTGTCAGGTGAAAATTGTATTAAATAAAATTAAAACATACTGTAAACTGTAATTTTATTTCACACCATGAAGGTAAAGTTTTGTAGTTTACCGGTAATATTAATTTGGTTAATTTAATTGCATTTGGTTAAATAATTTGGTAAATAAAAAATCTAAATTCGTGTTTATATGCTTCTTGAGTTTGAGAGCCGTTGTACATCGTACGAAAAGTGCTCTGTAGTTTTTTGAAATTTTTAATATTATAAAATCAATGAAACATTCACCCCTTACCGTAAACCGGTAATTCAATTTATATATACCGAATTATCTCTAAAAGAAAAAGTCGGTAAATTTAGAAATATTCTTATAGTTTCCAGTTTGTTAAGAGGGGTATTCAAATAAATTTCAATGCATATTGAAAACTATCCTCTAAATTTATTTAACCCTATTTTAAATAAATTGTAGCGATTTTTAAAGCAAAAAAAATGAACAACTCAAATGATGGTTTACCTATGGCCTATGGCGGCAAAAAGTCTAGTGGTTATTATTAAAGTGAATAAGATTTAAATTATCAATTTTTAACCTAATGTGTACTAATAATGATATGTCAAAGCATTACTCATTTATTTAAAAAAATGCTTTAGGCAAATAAGATTATAAAATTTTTATAGTTTATAATTTACATGTGCAATAAATATGTATACAGAACCAATAAAATCGTTTAATGCAAATTTACTTTGAAAATGAGTACGCTTTAAGAGGCTATATCAAAAGAGATAAATAACGATTAGATAAGTATTCTACAAAATAGAACAGCGAAATGTTTATTGAAATATATTTTAATGAATTGTTATTTTTAAGTTCCATAGAAGTGCTATATCTATATTCTTAGCCTCATATGCGCCGCGCGCATACAAAATTGCAAAAATTGCATATAACTTTGCAGTAGACAGTTCGCATTTATATCCCAACACTCTAAATGCCTCTGTCTCTGTGCACTTTCTTATAAGTTCGATTATATTTTTATCAATTATCACAGAAAATGCCGTCCTAACTTCGCCTTTCATAATATTACGTTTACTATACTCAGTCGGGCCTGATGTTTCCCTAAAAATATTATGACTAGGTGCTCTTCCAGGATTAGACCCTGTTTTTACTTCCTGCCAAACAGTTCCGTCCATCGCAAGTTCACTTACCTCTTCGCCATTCTCACTATCGGAACTAACTAAAACTCTCCTCTTTCGTCGTCTACACACGCTCGAAATATTCTCTTCGTTCTCATCGGTGTTCTCATCGGTTTCAAGTTGATCATAATTTTCCGTATTGCGGTTTCCATATCCAGAATTTCTTGATCATCTTCAGAACATTCTGAATCGATATCATTTATTTTCTCTAATAATACATTCGCACTCCTGAAACGTCTTGACATTTTGGGGACAAATATTCAACGGAAAAAAATAAAAACTACAATATATGAAAATATAAATCAATATAGATAAAAAAAATCAATAAAAGATAAAACGCGAAACTTACTGCGACGTATTAATAGTCTTGTTCACTATTTTGAAAATGACACTTACAACACGTAATACGATATAAAATATTATAAAATAATAATAAAAGACTGCCAAGTATGCTCTTTGTGACTTTCACGTTTCGATGCACTCTGCTCGTGTTGTAAGACTCTACTGATTTGAATTCGTGAGAAGGCGTCTATACATTTCCTTCAGTTATGAGTTCATTTCTTTTCCGCCATAGTAGATAAGATTGCGTGAGATAATTCGAGGAAGTGGACCGTATCAGATCAATCAAGCAAATAAACACCGCTAACCCGATAGTCGAGCGAGAACTGCAAACACTTGGAAATGCCGTAAACCATTTTCTGGAAGGCGCTTATAGGATAAAATCATGCCACAACTACATTACCTTTCGTTTGTAACGACTTTATAGTTTTGGAATTGAGTCTTAGAGAAAAACTATTACAAAAATGTATAAATCGTACCACCGGTCAAATGACCGGTCGTGGTAGGTAAGACAGACTACAAATTTTTCTCAGAAAATAAACAATAAAAAAATAAGTGAATATTGAAAAATGTATAATACATATATATGAGGAAAAGTCATAAAGTTTAAAGGCGATTCGCACACGTTGAATGTAGGAAATTCCAATTGAAAATTTAAAAACGGTCATTTGACCGGTCCCGGTAGGAATAGTGTTAATTATTATTTTAATGAATTATTTTTATTAATTTTTATTGCAAAATAAATAAATGTAAATTTTTATACATTATCAATCAAAAGATGAATAATTTTTGAAAAACGTGTGATTCAATTAATTTCTTTACAATAACGGCTTTAATATATACCGGTATTGATTTTTCGTCCGATATTGGATTCCCTAGTTTGAATGGCGTTTTCTTTTAATAAAATCGCTGCTAAACTTAGTAAATTATTTATTATTATTATTATTATTATTTCTAATAGTACTATTATTATTATTATTGTTATTATTATTGCATATCAAAGTATAGCACATCAAATATAATTTTTTCTAGTTTCTATAATAAATTCTCTTTTAGTACATATCTGGCCTGAGTCGTATTTCGCCACATATCCACGTATTAGGCCTATTTAGCATTTGTCTCCAAATAATGGTTTCAATTGATGAAGCATCCATCCAATTTATTATCGCTCTTTTCGTGGTCGTAGGGCCTAAATTGAGTCGTACACCACCGATAAATAATTTCCTAAACAGTGATATTCGGTTGTAAATAAGAATCTGGAGGCCCATTTGACGAAGACTCTGAAGATTAATGTCTTCAAATTTTAAGATTACATTCCATGATGGATTGCAAGTATTTTTGATGCATTTTGTTTTTTGAATTGGATGAAGCTTCTTGTCAGTAGGAAGAAGTTGTCTATAAAATGATTTGGTTATTATGCAGGGATAATTTTAAAAAAAATTTATAAAAATTAATTCGAATGGAATTTTTAAAATATTTATTGAATTTACAAAACTTATTGTATAAAATACAAACTTTTGCAATTTCATCTTTTGACATCTTTTAAAACAGAAAAATTTTCCCATTGAAAAAATCATTTTAATAAACAGTTCAACTATTCTCAATAAAGTTCAGTATGAATGGCGGATTTAGGGAGAAATTTGAAAGGTTAATTTTTCCAGAGAATTTTCAACGTCAACTGAAGAAATCTATGAAACATCTGTAAATAATTTGTTAAAAAAACGAAAATGAACATAAAACATCAAAAATAATTAAAGTACAAAAATTAATTAAAAATTTATAAAATCTGAAAATTAATATTAATCAAGGGAAACTGCAATGGTTAAAGGCAAATCTATAGACGAACTCAAATAAAATAATAAAAATTTAGTGAGGGGTACCTAGAGAAAGATCTAGAGAAAGATCTAGAGAAAGGTCCCTAGAGAAAAAAAATCAAACTAATAAAAATTAATTAATTTTTTAATGAAAAATCCGAGACGTGTAGAGAGTTGAGCTGTAAGGAGAGATAGGGAAGTAAATAGAATAATTAATTTGATTCAGACAAATTACCTCAAAAACAGAACTTGCAAATCAGATGTTTTTAAAAAACAATTATCCGTATTTTTAAAACAATTAGACCCAAATGTCAAGAATAATTGTTGATCAACGATAAAAATGTTGTTGAATACAGTATAAAAAGAGAGCTGTTAACGAGAGAATTTTTCCAGTTGATCAAAGAAAAGTATATCAAAAGAATTATTGAAGAAAACTAAGAAAATCAAATTAACGTTCCAGACAAAGCGATTTCCCAATGGGATATATACTTTCAAGGAAGCAAATTAATTTCAGAAAGAAAAATGCAAATCTCTTGGCATTTTGTGAGTTTGAGTTAGACATCAATAAACGTATTCTGTGTTGGGTTTGGTTATTAGATCTATAAAAATAGAACACGATGAGAGAGATTAACCGACTTATAAAATATTAATCCAATGAATTTAATTGAAAAAATATACAATTTTAAGTTATTATTATCACCAGCATCATTGGGTTTTCAATGAAGGATGTATATTAATAAAAAATATCAACAGAACCATTACAAAACTTACACTTTAACAAAAGCATTACACAATTTATTTACTTGGCCACTGAAAAGATTTTCAGCTTTTTTAATCCAAAGCATTACTTGATTAGTTGGATCCAAATTGTCAATTGAGGTTACATTTATTGTAGTAGATGTTGCGTATTTCAGTGCTATATGCAAGTCCCCTCGATAAACAAGTGATGAAATGAAGTAATAAATTGATGGTGGCTGAAAAAAAGTAATTAAAATTTGCATTACAAATAATTGTTTGAGATGTCTCGAATATACTATGTTGTCGTATATTTAGGAAAACATGAAGAACCATTTTACATATTCGACAAAATTTGGTTTGCGCATAAACCTTGGTGGAATAGTTTTTGCATGTAACAATAATAGTAAACTTCGGTTAATTCAAATCCGCTTAATCCGGACTAAAAGCGTTATTAAAAACACATTCCACTGTATATTTCGAGAAATTCACTGCCGTCATCGCGTAAAATATTAGCTATATCGATTTTAATTTACATATTTAAACAAATTATCAATTAATCTTTAAATTTCTTATATTTTAAAATTCTTTGTTAAAGAATTGGTTAAAATAAACTTTATTAATGATGATAAATGAGACTGTTGATAAATTGATAAAAAGCCATAAGAATTCATGTTTAGGAATTTTTAAGTGTTAATCGGGCAGTGGTGTAAATAACATCAATAGTTTAAGTAATAATGACGAACCTAAATTTGAACTGGTATTGCCTTCTTCAGAAGGTTTTACAAGTTAATATATGAAGATAAATAAGAAGTTGGGAAAAGTAGTTTGTAAGATCGTTTTAAATAAGTTTAAGAATTTAAAATGTTTAAAAAATTGAATATGTAAAGTAGAGTCCATATAGTTGTTTGTTTGTTTTATACCTGATGTTGGGGTTGTAAAGTTCAAAATTATTTTAAAAAGAATAAATTTCATAATAACATTAAATATTTCGGAAGCAGATACTAAAAATATATTAATTTAAAAGTATGATAAAAAAGCGAAATTACGAAAAATGAATAAATTTGAATTTCAGGAAGCGAGTCGGATATAAAGTTGGTAATGGTGAAGATCATTGTGAGAATGGAATTATCAAAATACGTTTAAAAAGGCTCAAAAAGCAATGGGATGTATCAAAACAGAAAATCATTAGTTAATTAGATAATTAATTAAAGAAAAACTCTAGTTTGTAAACAACAGGATAAGCAGGCAAAATGGAATTTGAAATATCATTATCAAGACAACATTAATGTGAACAAATAAGAAAAAGATTATTAGAGAGAAGGCACAGCTAGGGTAACTTATTATTTTGGTGTAATATGAACTTGCAGGGAAGTCGAAAAAAAGACTGTTTAACGGATGAAAATTGGTCTCGAAATCATTAATCAAAAGGATTACTTTCACTATATAAGGAAAGCCAAAATCAGAAATAGTCAGCATTTTGCCTCAGAAAAGGACTTGGAAAACTAGAGAATATGATATTGTGGAAAAATAAATTTATTAAAGCTGGTAATCGGAGAAATAAAAAGGAATTCGTTAGTAGTAATGTCAGAGCAGGATTAAACAAATAAAAGTGATAATTGTGAAAAGTTTGTAGAATTGAATAACCGCAGCGAGACTGATAGTATGATCATAACAAGTGTTATTTTTAATGCTGAATTTTGAGTGTTTTTAATTTGGATATTGTTCGCTTAGATGATTTATTTTATAGAACACATGTAGTCAGGAATTACCGACTTTTAATATTTTATTTATTGAAAATCCAACACAAAGATAATGACAGTGAATGCTTCGAAATATACATTAAAACATGTCTGAATGACACTTCCTTGTAATTCAATCACTACCATGTTTATTTAAAAACTAATTTATTAAACTTATTTTAATTTGATCTTACTTTATTTTGAAAATCGTACCACTCCAGATCATTGAATGTAGATTGTTGCCAAATATTAATGAATGTTTGACCAATAAAGAGAATTTTCTTAAATCTTGACGTCACAAATAGTTCTACTAATATTTTTCTTTCGTCTATTTCAGTAATATCAGTGTGAAGCTAATATTAATAGAAATAAGATAATTTAAACACTAAATTAAAAAAAATTACTTTAAATTTCTTGTTTAGCTGGATGTTAGAAGAAATTAGCATTTCATCGGAAGTTACCACCTTTATCTTTTTATGAACGTCTGGATAAACCTCTATTCTTAAGAAGCTTGTTTAGAAAGATAAAGAATAATGTTTTAAAATCAAAAATAATCAAATTATGAATTCTAAAGTGTATTCCTTTATTTACCTTTCTTTTAAAATTTAAAAAAAATATATATATATACAGTATGGGACTAAATAAATGTAATTTTTTAAAAAATGTCCAAAGTACAAAAATAATGGCTGAGAAGTTTTATTTTGTTTAAAATAACATTTCTAGTATAGTTTTAAAAAATTATTAAATTAAATAAACTTTATAACTTACAGTGTTGGAAACATCTTTTAATATTCAAAAAGCTGGATTGGACAAAATAAATGTAATTTTTTAATTACAGGTAGTCCCCGACTTACGACCGAGATAGGTTCCTAGTCATCGGTCGTAAGTCGATTAAGTCGTAAGTCGAGTTTCATCATGAATAACTAAAGAAAAATATTAGATACTGTACTACTAACTTTTAGGATCAGGAGAAATGAAACTACCGAAAATTCATATAATGAAAACTTTATTAAAATTTATAAAATGAAATAATAACCCAAAAATATATATTAAATGTGTACTAATAACACATATTATATGTGTAACAAATTGAAAAAAAATTGGTCGTAAGTGCGGATGGTCGTAAGTCGAGCGGTTGTAAGTGGGGACTACCTGTAATAGTAAAATATGATCCCGCCATTTTTGAAAAAATTATATATATATTTAAAATTATTAACTAAAGGTTATGACTGCTAGAAAGTCACTTTCTGAAAATGAAGAGCTTCAATTTTTAGATGGAAAAAAGAAGGAATGAAACAAAAGGAAATGGCCGAATTACTACAGGTAACAAATAGATGTATAAGTTATGTATTGAAAATATATACTGATCAAAATTTTTAATCAAAACGGAATAATTCTTGTAGGATAAAGTCTGTTTCTGATAAAGAATTGGCTGAATTTTTTAAAAAATGATGTAGATAGATTTATATCCGGACCTAAACTTGCAAATAAAGTAGAGAAAAAATTTAAAAAGATTATTTCATCAAAAACGATCAAAAGATTTGCTAAATTTTTAGGGTTTAAGGCTATGAGACCTAAAATAGTACCTTTTATATCTTAAAAGAATAAAATAGCTAGATTAGAATTTGCCACAAAATTTATTGTGATGCCTAAAAGGTATTGGAGAAAGATTATCTGGTCGGATGAATCAAAAATAAATTTGTTTAATAGTGATAGAATTACTTATGTATGGCGTAGAGCTGGAGAAAGATTGAAAAAATAAATGTACTAGAACAACTGTTAAACACAATAATGAAAATATTACGGTTTGGAGCTGCATAGGTGAAAATGGAGTTGGAAATTTATGGAAAATTTATGGAAAAATGGATTCACTAAACTATATTAAAATTTTACTAGAAAATCGTTTACCTTCTGTGGAAAACTTGAACCTTATTGATTTTTTCAACAAGACAACGTTCCGAAACATACAAGTAAAATTGCAACAAAGTTTTTTGAAGAAAACCGAATTAAAAGAAGATGCAATGGGCTGCACAATCTCCAAATATAAACATAATTAAACATTGGTGGGCATTTGTTAAAAAAGTATGATGAAGCTCCAGCTAGTAATTTAAATGAGGTATTCATAAAAATTAAACAAATATGGGAAAATATACCGCAGGAATTTATACAAAAACTTGTAGATTCAATATATGAACGTCTATCTGAGGTTATTCGAAGAAGGTGCTACAGGCTATTAGTTAATAAAAAATAAAAAAAATTACATTTATTTTGTATTATTTTTTTACCAATTATAAAAACTCCATATTTTATATTAATAAAAATAAAAATAAATGTTTTTGAACTCATGCATGTGTATATGATATTCAATTTGTGTTATTTGATTTTTTTTCTTTTTTGTTACAGAAACATAGATAAAAATAAAAAAAATTACATTTATTTTGTTGCATAGTGTATATAATATATTTTATAATTTTATTGAAATATATGTTTGAAAAATGCTTGACATAAATATCAATCTAATAAGTGAGAAAAAAGCCTTTATAAAATAATGAAAAAAAATATTTTTTTAACAAGTTCTACTTACCATTTTTCATATTTGACGGAATTTTCATTGTGATCAAGATTAACTAAATTCGTAATATACAATACGATGTAAGAACTGCTTTTATATTCGAATCTAGTTGCAGCCTGAAGCTTTATGTTAAACTTGGGATCAAAGTAATTTGGTCTAATAATTTCTGGATTGGAAGTGAAATCTGGGAAATCTGAAACTTGTTTAAAGATTTAGCTTTCAACATAAACAGTTACTTTGGGTATTTTGATCTTTTTCTCTATCACTAAGAAATAAAGACTCTGCAATAGAATTCTTCCTGACAGAAATTGGCATCAGAAGAGAATTTTTAATTATGTTTTAAATTCTACAAATATTTCCAAATTTTCTGTGATTCCAACCGATCAATTTTAGATTTTACTTCCTGCATTTATAATGATAACATTTAATTTAAGTATAAAATAAAGTTTATTTGCTTAACCATTTTATTCTGAATGATAAGCCTAAGAAATCTTTAAATAAAAATATTAAAATTTGAAGTAATACTTGATTAAATAATATGTATAAACTTGAATAATTTTTCAGAATCTAAATATGTGTATATATATATATATATATATATATATATATATAAATCAAAATGTCTAAAAATTCTTGATTGTACCTAAATAGTAATTTTATTGGTTCCTACAACATCCAAAAATTATATTTTAAATAAAGTTTATTTAATTAAATTTTATAAATCATTAACGCTATTTCTACAGGCTTATCATTGTTTAATCGAACTAAACTTTAAATTTCTACAAGTCAAATATTTAAAATCGACATGAATTCAAATGATATTTATCGTTTAATTAATATTCTAGTTCTAGGGGTTGTGTTTTTGCTAATTTTTAGTGCTTTTCAAACTTCATCAATGTTTCAAGTATGTTTATTAGAATATATTCATTTAGTAAATTACTTATATATTAATTAAAATAGACAATTGTATTAAAAGCAGCAAAAATGGAACCCAATAGCACTTTTCACGGAGATGGATTTATAAGGTTAAATAGGTCAATTAAATTTAATTTACATAACGAATTTTCAGTTTAGCAATAATTTATATATCTTTTGCATTTGCTAATTTTGTGGCCCCAATAGTTGTAGTATGGATAACTCCTAAATATTCAATGTTTGCCGCTTCCATTATTTATGTGTATGATATTCATTGTACAACCAGCGAATTTAATTGTAATATTACTTTTAAGTTTATTCATTGCATCCTTTTTAAAACCTATGGATTGGTCATTATATTTAGGATCATTTCTAGTCGGAGTGGCTGCTGCTAGTATGTATGAAAATGTAATATAGATAATGTTAAATTTTTAATAGTTTTGTGGACTGCTCAAGGAAATTTTTTGTCAATGAATTCAAATACTGAAACTATTGGTCGTAACACGACGATATTTTGGTCATTATTTCAGTCGAGGTATTTCAAATGGATTTTAATAATATTAATATATAATTAATTCTTATTGACTTTTGTTCAATTTTATTATTAGTATAAAACTATATAAACTATTTCCGCGATGTTTATTATTATTAATAATAATTATTAATTATTATTTAATATTATTATTATTTATTAATTATTATTATTATTTAATATTATTATTTTTTTAATCAATATAAAATAATTACTATGCAGCAAGGGCTTATTTTATAATTTGCTTAACTAATATTTAATTCATACTGCAATTATATATATATATATATTATTATTATTAATTAATTAATTAATTATTATTATTTTATATTTCATCATTGTCTTTTTCAAGTGTTATTTTTAAAAATGCAGTAGTAAAATATATATTAAATTGAAGGAAAAAATAATCTAAATGAGGGTAAATGAAAATCTAATGAATCATATTTGTATAATAGAATAATTTCCTGATCAAAATATAACTGAAATATTTTATATTGTTGGCATATTTAAGTTTGCGTATTAAATCGATTGATTTTGTATTGTTTTCGTATCTGTATTTTGCGTTTTGAGAGAAAATGTGATGAATTAGGGGTTTTAATTTTCAAATCTTTAATTTAATTCTAATTTCAATGATTTATAAATATTGATTTATAAATTATAAATTTATTATTAATCTAATGAATTTTAATATCAATGTCTGATATTAAATTAAAAGTTTATGCACAGCATCGAAAATATCAGGTGATGAGATATAATACTTGGATTTATTTATCAATTTAAAACGAATAATAAAATGGAATGCCTTAATTAGTAATTTAAAATTTTAGATCAAGGAAAAAAATGGCCCATAATAATAAAATTAAAAAACTTAATTTATTTTTAATAAATCAAGAATCTTGTTATAAGATTCATTCTTAAAAGTTCATTATAAAAGGTCATTATAATTTTTCCATTCATCTGAATGAATAATTGAATCACATCGAAAAACACTTTCAATTATTAGGAACAAAACAAATTTGGTTCGGTTTTCTACAATTTTAAGAAACCCGAATCCAGGTGATGTAGATGTATCTACAATTACTAGAACCCAAACTTTTTCTCGTGGGCCTCGACCTCGGTGTCTTTTCACCTTGTGATTTAACATCGCTTCATCAATTTGGACTATTATTCTCAGCCCACCAAATCTAATTGGAAATAAGTTGAAATATTGCTGTAATTAATAATAAATTAATAAATTTCGTATATTTCTTAATGTTGGTTTAGACATACGTATAAACCAATTCAATTTCAAAATTCATATGGTTAAAAATTAATTATTATTATTATTATTAAACAAAAGGGCCATTTTTTCCTTGGTCCTACATTTTCTATATATATATATATATAATGTAATATTTGAAGAAATTTTAAAAATTTTTAAATAAAAATTTTCATTATTATTTAATAATAATAATTCTCGTTTCTAGTCTCATTTGCGGTAGCATATTTCAATATGTGATGTTTAGAAATACAATTTCTATAACAACGCATCAAAGAACAATATTTTATGCTTCGTTTACTGTCGTTGGTTCTTTAGGCATTTTATTGAATTTTGCGCTCAGGAAGCCTCCATCCTTCCTTATGAAAGAAATAGTATCGGAAAGTGATTTAACGAATATGTAAGACCTCAGTTTTTTTATGACTTAAAAATCAATTTTAATTTTTATTAAATTTCTGTAAAAATATTTTAACAAATATGTTTTTCTTCAAAATACAAAAACTAAATATTTATCTATAATATACCTATAAAATTATTTAAAATAATTTATTGTTATTGATAATCTAAAAATCAATATTTTTCTACTAAATGCATCACAATCAATAAAAATCAGTAAATATCAACAAAAGTCAGTAGAAATCAATAAAAGTCAGTAAAAAATGCCTAATATCAAATTGATCAAAAATTTCTCGACAAATAAAATTAATCCTCTTTAGTCAATGACTACAGCAGTTAAGGTGATCGTTCAGCGCCAAATCATTCAACTAATCAACAACGCACTGCCTATCTATCAACTATGCACTTTGCTAGCCAACATCCTATTGTTTAAAAATTGCTGGAAAGAAATAGCGAATAATGAAATGTCGAATAATGTAATTCAGTTAGTGTCAAATGAAGAACTTAAAAAAATTAGGCTACCTGTCAAACAAGCATAGAAATTTGTTGAAATGAAATTGAAAGACATTGTAATGGGACAGAGTGCATTCAATTTTCTGATCACATAATCAATAATCCTCACATTTCTCAAGGATTATACTTTTATCAGTAAATAAACTTTATATATATATATATATATATATATAATATCATATTTGAACTTTTACATGTAAATAATATCACAACTCAAATGATCCAAATTAAAAATCTTTAAAACTATTTACAAATATCCCAAAAGTTTTAAAATTTTCTAAGACTTTAAATACTTAGTAAAAATCTATATAGGTCAATCCAAATTTATATAAATTTATACATGCGAGGAAAATAATACATATACATGATATTTTAAAGTTTCTGTTAGTAGTATTATTACTTGAGGATTATATTTTCGGAATCTTTTATCTTCATGTGCAAAAGTAAACAAATAATAGATAAAAATGTAATAGTTTATCCAACAATCATTATCAAACGTTTATTCTGCTTTTATAATCTTCCGAATAGGTTTGATTCGGTCTCTGCTTACAGTATATCCTTGAATAAGCACAGTTATCATGCAGTTGATTATGAATATTCTCTCGTTATCAGGCATAATATCCAAACCACATTTGACATACATATTGTATTCTTCAAATTGAATATCTTCATGCATTCTGGTGAAAAATTGACCTAATATCATTTTATCATCAAACTTAATTTTCGAGAATCTAGCATTAAAAAAACATCTTTCCAAAATTACTTGTTCAATAAGGTAAATAAAATGATAAGGTAAATAAAATGATTACAATAAATAAAATGATAATTAATAAAATATTTTATTGAACGAAAAATAATATTTTTATAGATGTCTATCCAAATTTTTTTCACAATCGTTGGTGAGTAGATTTTTGAAAAAAAATCATTATTTTTGATCTAATATATAAACATTATTGATATATTATTTTATATACCAATTTCAAAATAGTTGAACAATTGGTAACGGGTTGCTCACCAAAATAGAGACAAATTTGATTTGCTGGTTGCAGAATGAATGAAAACTGTTTTTGGGTTTATGTCATAATCTATTTATTGTCTCCAATGGTATATTGATAGCAGTTAAAGTAATTCTCACCTCTTATTTCCATTATATATGGAGTCTCAATTAAAAAGCACGCTAAAGAGTGATTTTGACCTTTTTGAGAACAATGTGCATCATGGAAAACGGTACACAGTCCAGCACTTCAAGGTAATAAATATTCGCCCAGTACAACGTATCGGATCCTGCAACGCTTGGATAAATATTCTAGTGTTCAGCGGAAAGCAGGAAGTGGATGAGCCAACATAATCATGAATGGCAATCAACTTCAAGAACTCAAAGCCATTGCCCTTAACCGAGTTGTTGTCTCTTCACGCAGACTAGCATCCAGATTCAAAGTGAGCAAATCAACAATCAGCAGAACACTCAAGCGTATGGGAGCAACATGTCGAGCTCGAAAGAAAGCACCTCTCTACACACCTGAGCAATTGGCACGAGCTGAAGAGCGCTCCAAAAAACTCGCAGTCGATTTGAGGAATAAGACTCTTATCATGAACCATGAATCTTATTTCTCAGCGAAGGATGATAGGTTCTACGCGCTGGACTACTCTACTGCGCCTGTGGAAGTCAAATATGCTTGTCAAAAGAAGTTTCCACAGAGACTTATGGTCTGGTTAGCAATTTCACGACGAGGAATCAGCGAGCCCTACTTCCTATCATCTAAGGTGCTATGAACGGTGAGATGTACAGAAAACATTGCACCAAGGCTTGTCTATAGCCGTTCATCAAGAAATTCTACAAGGATGACGATTTTATCTTTTGGCCTCATGGGGCAAGTGCTCATTACGCAAAGGCTACCACAGAGCTGCTTCAAGCCGAAAATGTCCCCTTCGTAACAAAGCCACCCAACCCTCCAAATCTCCCTCAAGCAAGGCCGATTAAAAACGTATGGGCCTCATTGAAAGCAGAAGTAAATCGAGATGGATGGAAAGCATCAACCATGCGTTCACTAAAGATAAGGATAAATAAATCAATCAGAAAACTGAAGTTGGAATCCATTCAACGTGATTTGGAAAATGTACCTTTGAAGCTAGCCAAAATTGGACGTCTGGGAGTGTTTAGTGTTGTAAAGTGATTTATAAACATTGTTCTGGATTGATTGCTAATAGATTTTCATATTGGGAGTTTAAAAGAATGAATTTTATACAATAACAAACTTAGTAAAATTTTGTCTCTATTTTGGTGAGCCATTTTTTGAACATTTTTGTCATTTGTTTATATTTTACGGACGAGAATTAGCTTCTGAACTAACCACTTAAGAAGCTAAATTCAAGTTGTGATATAAAAATTTGAAAACTTCAATTGAGCTTTGCTAAAAGAAAAGTTTGAATTGAGTTTAAAACAGTTTAATCCGTTTAATTTAACCATTTATCACAATAACTTATCAAACTTAACCATTTTATTATAGACCAGCTAGCCGCGCACACACACATATATATATATATATATATATATATATATTTGTGATTTTTTGGGTGAAAATTTAAAACAGAATAAATCAATATAATGGTTTTTAATTATTATTCATAAATTTTCAAATGAACAGTCAAGCTGTTATAACTTTACATATAAATTATTTTAATAATTATAATGATTGCAATCAATAAATCATTATAATGGTTTTTAATTATCTTATATATAAATTTGAATGTTTGTATGTGAACAATTTACTACTGAAAATTAACAGGAGAGTTATAAATACTATTTTTGAATTAAAGGGAGTAATTATTTATGATTTTACTACTGAAAATTAACAGAAGAGTTATAAATACCATTTTTGAATTAAATGGAGTAATTATTTATGATTTTTAATAATATTAAAATTAAAATACATTTCCTAATTTACAGACATAAAATTTGTAATTATTAAAGTAGTAAAATATAATTCACCACTTCAATTGAAATAAAAATATAATTTTTATAATATAAAATTTTCAAATAACATATTATAATTTCGAGTCTTTCTCTTTCAATTGAACATTTGAATTGGTGTCATTTTATTACATTAATTTGTCATTGAGAAATTCTATTTCATGAATAAGCAATCTTTTTAAGGTTTGATGAGCGTATATCTAGGAGTATCAATAATGTGTAAAACAGAACGAAAAAATACATTTAGAGTATTATAAATAACGGTATAATGTATTTATAACTTGGAATTTTTATCTAATAATTAAGAACTGATTAAAAACTTATAATTTAGTTATCAAACGTAGTTATTGAAACGATTGTTCGTTTTCTCAAATTGTGTGATTAACCGCTATTTCCCACTCTATTTCTGAATAAGATCTTGACTCAATCACGAATTAAAAATCGATTAAAATATTTAGTTTTAAATTTGAAATCTAAATTCTGACTTCCTCCTGTCAATTTACGCTTGATTGAGATATGCTTCAACAGATAAATTTTCCATCTTCAATATGCTTACCATGAAAAAAATAAAGAATTTAGGTTACACACATTCTATTTTATATATGAAATTATTGTATTGCCCGGGCACCGCCGGGTTAAACATTTATAACTTAACAATTAAATTATTTTAATAATTATAATGATCAATAATTATTCATTATTGTGGTTTTAAATTTATATTCATAAATTAACAAACGAACAGTTAAAAATTTATATAAATTATTAACATCCTAAACCGAAATTTAAAAATTTACTGTAATTGAGGAAATTAAATGCACTAATATATCGCTTTATGGCCGAATTTTTTACCGATTTTGTCTTTACTGGCCTTTTTGAATTATGACTCAGTTTCGACTTACGGCCCAAAAGGTTCGTCAGATGCCACCAAATCGATAATAAAATTGAAAAAATGAAGTCAAAATAATAGAGACTAAATTAGAAGTTACGCGTTTTTTGGACTCACGAAGTCTACTGTACAAACTGTGAGTGTATATTTCTATCAAAATAGAACGAATTCTACGGAGTTTGTAAAAAAAATGAATGGATATACAACATTTTACTTTACGGCTAAAATTTCTGAGACGTATCTAATAATTTACAAATTCTAATACTAATAATTTAAAAATTCTGTTAATATTAAAACATTTACGTAAGCCTTCAATTTAGTAATAATATATTTATTGTATTACTAATTTAGAGAGAGCGAAATATATACGCCCAAAGAAGCATTTTGTAAGTGTATTTTTTAATTATGTCATTTTTAATTTGAGTCTTGAATTTTATTATTAAAGAATATTCTCTTTTGCTTTATAATATTTTTTATTAATTTGAAATTTTTCTATAACAAATATAATGTTTAGTATTTTTCATGTTTTATATTCTTCATTCCAAATTTCAATTTTTCAACTATCCGTCAACGTCATAAATAATCACTGCAGTCTAAAGTTATTATATTGAATTGTATAAAATTTTGTTACTTAAATTAAATTATGCACTGAAGATTTGATTTCCACTTAAAGTTTAAAAGATTAAATATTAAAAATAAATAATTTTTATTAAATATTTATTAAATAATGCAGAATTCTCAAAATGAAGTCGTTTAAATATTCTCAGATTATCAGATTTTTAAATTCTAGAAATTCGATAAAAGAATAAATATTTCATTAAAATGAACATTACTCGAAGTTTTTGCAGAATTCGAATTACTTCGACATTATATATATTTTCTTTTATTGAAGGTTTGAGATGTATGACAACCGACTTAGAAAATTTAAACTTAATTTTCAGATTGAAGATTTATTATTTTAACAGTTATCATTTTTTAATAACGTCAATTTGATTTTCAAATTCCTACTAAATTTGGATAATTACTGAAAGATAATAAACTGTTTGGGTTACTGAATAGTTGTACCAAATAATCAAATAAAACGAAACCCAATTTTATTTTCAATCACGATAACTTTGTCGATGAGTAAACACCCTAAGGTTATCACTCTATATAAGTCAATTGCAATTCTGATTTGGATTCTTTAATTCCATTATTTCTCGTTTTCAAACATGTTATTCTGATACTTTTTCAATTTCTCGCTTTGACCAACTTGTGCTTGTCTTCTCTGCTTTTATAGCGATTTCTCCCCCCATCGATTTTGCATCAAGAAAACAACATTTCTGAGCCTGATGGAAATTTTTTGCCAATTGACTTCATTCCCGACAACAAATTATCCAGACATTCGTTTCCATATCTATTGATTAAGGGACTCGCCTTGAATTTAATTAATTTGTTTTTGGACTCCCAACCCTTTTATATATAACTTAGTGCATCTTACATTTCTTTGATAATTTACCTAAACCAGTCACCTTTTTCTAACATTCGTGCACTCCTATATTTCTAAAAGTCCGAATATTTATACTGGTAAATGTAAAAAAGTTTAAAAATATTGAAACAAAAATTGAAATTTTAATAATACAGTAACACCCCGCCTAACGCAGGGTATACGTTCCATTAAAGTAGATCGTTATACGAAACAGCGTGAATCCGGGTCTTACTGTATTATTTACAATAGCTGACAACAAATGTTTAAAACAATAAAAACACGTTTGTTTTACACCGCTGGGAAGAAGCAATGCAAATAAATTACTTTGGATTTTTTGAAAGCCCAACGCTGCTTGCAATTTTGGGGAATCCCACTATTACAATAAAACCGAAAAAGCGCTAAGCGAGCCTTAAACGTGGTCTTACTGTATTACAAGTAATAAATAAATTAAATAATTAAATAAATTTGACAACGATTTAATTAAAAGATAACGCCAATAAAAAACCTTTCGTACGATATATTTCGATAGCACAGCTATCATCTTCAGGTACTCAAAACCAACTAAAAATGAATTAACATTTAATTTAAACAAGTTATTTTTTTATTAATTTAATTTTTTAATAAATAAATATTTTTAAAAATATATTCAATTCACTTTTAATTAATTTAAAATTTTCATTTATATTCTAATTTTTTAAAAATTAATGTAATTTAAAATTTTCAATTATTTTAATAATATTAAAAAAACAAACATGATTTAACATACGTAAACTATTTAAAAACATTCAAAATATTCGTAGTCACAGCACTTTGCACATTAATCTTTGGATCCAATGACCTTATCAGCAATGCTTCACATATTACGCGTTCCCAATAATTATTAAAACTTCTCAACAAAATTCTAAAATCAGATCTTCCTATATCACTTTTACAGCCTCTATTGTGTTCACTAATATTGGTCAAACCCTTCAATCGACAATGCTCTAGAACTCGAGTACAGAGATGACGGGAAGTCTCTCCAATGTATGTGGCATTACACCCATTACATGTAAATTGATAAACGAGATCAGAACACAATCCAACCGGAGTTTTTGATTTATTAATAAACATATTGCGTACCTTACATGAATTAGAGACGATCTTATACTATAAATTTCCCATCTGTTTACTTAACTTCCTTTTATAATTTGTAAAGCCTTCAGAGTACGGCAATACTAACACATATTTAGGCTCAATTTTTTTATATCCATTTTTACCATTACCCAGACCAACACTCAATTCACACCCATCCGACAAATTACATTCAGACTTTCCAAAACATGGATCCTTAGGATTTTTAATCAATTTATCAACAGTCTCTTTTATCATCAACAATAAAAATTATTTAGAATATCCATTCTTTATCAACAACTCAACCAATTTATCAACACTTTTTACCGAATTAGCAAAAGTAGAAGATAAAGACCATGAACGATAAATCAATCCTTTCACCATATTTCTCTTATACTTAAATTCACAAAAGCTTTCTGGAGAAGTATAAAGACCAGTATCAGTTGGTTTTCTATAAATCTCTGTCTCATAATGTTTATCTATGCGTTGAATTAACAAATCTAAAAACGCAATTGATGACTTTCTCTCCGTTTCACATGTGAATACAATGTTTAGATTAATTTTTTATTTTAATGAATGTGTACGAATTTTAGTATTGCAAATAAATGTAAAACGAATTTTACATCATTTTTGCATCGATGATAATTTTATTAATGGGTATAGACAAGAAATAATGGTAAATTCCATAAAAATTCGAAATATTTTAGTATTTGATTACCTGAGTAATATAGTTTTAAAAATGAAGAGTGTCTGAGTCTTCATTTTATGTGTCATTGTTTATTATTTAATTTAAGGATTAAGTTCATCCAGGTAATTATTTAGGCTTTCTTTATTTTGTTCGTTTAATTATTATATTTACATTAACAAAACAGATTATATGATGACAAAATATGACAGTTTTCGAATAAATTTACTATGAAACTTGATGCTAGAATAAATTAAATAATTATTATTTTAAACTAAATTGTTAATAAAAATATATCTAATTGCCGTATTTTTTTTTATTTTTGTACAGTTACCAAATAATTATATTACTGTATCATTGCAAATAAATTATTTTAATACATTTGGAAATAATTTTTGTATAATAAACTTGAATTTTGAATTTTGTCAAAATCAAAGTGTTGCTAACCTTTTATTTTTACTCACGGAGAACATGATGGATCATAGTAGTCATGGTTTCACGTGGTTCTTTGAATTTTTTTCTGCACCTTTTAAATGTTTAAAAAAAATTTTAAATTTTAAAAAAATACTTTATAAGATGAATGTATTGTACCATTTAAAAATAGTTATGGTAATTTAAAAAATTTATAAAAAAAAGGTTTTGACAGAACAATTTAAAAATTTTTTTTTGTTAATTAAAATAAAAAGTTTAACGATTCTGATATTTCAAAAAAAAATTGAGCGGCCGAAGAGTATCATACCAAATTATCCATTGATTTATGATGCACTGAATGAGAGTCAATCCAACGCAATGTGCTATGTAACTCACTTCTCACTATATTTATTAGATATTTTTTATTTTTCCGAAATGTGTTTCAGTAGATTGAAAAGTAAAAGTTGAAATTATATTACAATTAACATAACAGAAAAAAGTACATCATGTTTTCATTAGTCAAAAGATGCGAAGTAGGTAGATATTATCTTTATGATTCGCTATAGGTTATCGAGCCTCCTATCGAAAGCTTGCAATTATGAGTATTTTTGTTTTGGCCAAAATTTAATTTTTTTTACAATTTCTTACTTTAATCAGAGACATTTTTTTCTGATTAATAATAATAATAACAATACAAATATTCTAAATATTTTGGTTTCTAAAACTAAACCTGACTGAATATATTAATGCTCTACCTTTTTTCTAGCACCAGTCTGAAATCCAATTGCAAATATAGTAAATTTGAATTTTTTGATCATGTGCAATTGATAATTATCATAAATGATATAGTGATTGTATCATATGATGATATCATTTTTTTTGAATCATATCAATAGGTTAATAAATTCATTTTAATTTAAAAAAATGAACTTTTATCATTTTTTGTTACACGTGAATTTAATTACAACAAATCAAACTCTTCTAGTTAAATGATTAGTATTTTATAGGAATTTGGCAATTTTTACCAAAATAATTCTTTTCTTGATTTAAGCTCAACATATTTCAGAACATCCTCTTTTGGTATTTATTAATTCATTTTTATTTGTTTATTTAAACAAGAGAAAAATAATAATTTAATTTGTATTGCATGATAAGTTGATTTTTTAAAGAAAAAATTCCTTGTGAATCAGATGTTGACAGAACTTTGAGCTCTTGACTTAATAAACGTTTTGTAAATATATGAAGTGGTTTAATAAAAGGCAAAATTATTTTGAAATTGAAAATTGATGAAAAAGGTAAAATATTTTACTCATAAGTTTTTTCATAAATATTATTTGATTTACATTTTCCTCAAAAAAACACTTAAAAATAAAATTTCAATTATTATACTATCTCTAGGTGGTACGCGTACCACTGGAGGTACGCCAGGCCTTTCTTGGTGATACACTAACAATTTCAAAAACAATTTAAATTGTGAAAATATTTCTTTGATTGTAGCTTTTGGTGCTATTTTAATTTTATATTAGTTTACTAGTAATTACAAAGATATATGAATCGGAACAAATGTAGGCAATAGTTTGAATCCTCAAACGCAAATTTTCCCAAAGGCGTGGTTGGCTGAGGCTCTTTTCCTTAATTGCAAGGGGAGTTTGTGCTCACCAGTTACCTTTTTTAGCTGACCTTTGCTGGTGGTACTCCGAAATTCTATTTTTTTTACCTGGTAGTATTATAAATATAGTGTGAAAACCGCTGTACTAAAATATTCCTATTAAATTTTTTTTATTTTATTAACTGCTGATAAATAGTCAGTAGATCGTTTAACAGATTTTTTTTACAACGTGCTTTTGGAATTGATTCTATTTTCTATTTCAGTTCAATCATTTAAACTAATCAAAACTCGAACGATTTTATTGCTGCTGTTTATTTTCGCTTATTCAGGTTGTTTTTATTTCTGAATTTTTGAGTAGATTAAATTTTTTATTTATAGACAAATTTTGTAATATGTGAATAGAGTTGCCAAGTGTTAGATTGAATAATTTGCAATTTGGTCTTATGGTTCGCTATTTTTCCGTGTACCCCTCCCCTTTCACTCCCCATTTGCCACTACCTTTTTCCCTGAGGCATCTGGCAACCCTATGTGAGAAATGAACTGAATTCAATCCATAATTAGTTTCATTTTAAAATAGTTTTGCGATACATTTGTAAAACGTTAAAATTTTCCAGATTTATCACAAATTATAATCAAAAATTAATTTTTTAATAATTTATATAGTTTGCAGCTGTATGAAACCAACAAAAAGATTTTTCTACTAACCAAAAATATTGATGAATTCACTGCTCATAGTTTTTATGCATTTAAATATATAGACCAAAAATTATCAGTAGTAAATCTACTCCTAGAATCAAGTTTTATCTTTATTGAAGTTTATCTGGAAATACGAAGACTTTCCTAGACTCGAGAAAATAATGATGTAAACATGATTGTAAAATATTTGAGATATACACCAACTTTCATAAATGATCAGCAGTTTGACCATAATTTAATGTCTGCTATATGAAATAATTCATTTCTATATTAAAAAATATACACATCTACTTTAAATAACCACAAAAATTATGAATAGCTGCATATGTTAAATAAATTTATTATAGAAGAATAAAAAAAAATGTTGGGAGAAAAATAAAGTACAAACACACATTCACTACACACAACAACCCTATAATAAAATACACACACAAAGAGACAAAAATAATGGACAGAAGTCATTTGTTACGGACATTTTTAATAATAAAAATTTACAATTTAAGGATATTTTAAGTGCCTTGTCATTTTCAACTTTTCTACTAGTACGAAAAGGATAAAGAGGAGAAATGTATGTAGATTATAATTTATTTAATAAATTGTAAATTTTTTTCGCTTTTTTGACATTTGGAAGATCATGAAAGATTTCCGAAAATTATGGGAAACGTAGAAGAAAAATCGCCGAAAAACGAAATTTATAAGTGAAATAATAATTTTATAGTTAAATATTTTTAAATATTCAGAAGTTGTTCATAAAGATTGATTGAAGTCACAGATTTGGGAGAAAATTACTACAATCACATTGACAGATTTAGGGAAATTATTTGTAAATTAAAACATTTAAAGAGATTTAAAAATCGGTATTTAAATAAAATTTTGATAAATCTTACCGATTTTAAAATAAAGCATGAATGACCTGAAATTTTAATTTAAATAAAAATATCATTAACATTAAAAATACTTTAAAAAAAAATTTAAAATGTAAATATTACTTTTAACTTATTTTCTGCCCATAATATTTGTCTCTGCTGCTGATAATCTATGAAACCTGGCGTAGTAGACATAACGAATGTGTGAACGAATTCGTTCAACCTCACCCACACAGAGATAAAATCAACATCAATTAGTTCTGTGGCAAATAGCTTGTGAATCATTTTATTTTAAAGTCAGCACGATATTAAATTATGTTTGATTTTGTAATTTACCCGCATTTCCCAGGATTCGAATTAACATTTTTCTCGGGCGTATATGGAACTTCTGTTGGTCAGACTGAGTATTTCGGTGATAAAGCCAAAGGCTATGTTGGATTGATTGGCATCATGATCGGCTTAGGAGAAATCACAAGTAATAAATTATTTATTTATAGTCATTTATAGATAATTTTGAAATATAATTACAGATTTAGCATACTATTGTTGAAGCTGAAATTAAATTAGATATTTAATTTTCAATCATTGAAACAACACGTGTGAATATAATTTAATTTTCTAATTTATTAAATTTTAAAAAATGTTCTGTTTAAATACTAAAAATATTATGTTTCAACATCGTAAAATACATTTTAATCAATTTATAGTTTAATAAAAAATTATTTACAAATTAAGTACAAAATTTTAAAATCGTTTTTTTATTAAAAACAATTTTATTTAAGTTAATAAAAGTAATCAAAATCAATTGTACAAATTTTTAGTTAAATAAATTTTTTTAAAAATTACAAATTGACAACAACAGACATTCACACTTATATAAGATAATAAAAAACCATTATAATGACTTATTGATTGCAATCATTATAATTATTAAAATAATGTAAAATTATAAATATTTAACTGTTCTTTTGTTAATTAATGAATAATAATTAAAAAAATGTAATTTCATCAACTCTCTCATGTTCATTTACATTTTCTTTCCACATCTTACAACATAACTCAATGGTTTCCACTAATGGAATGTTCGTAAAAAGACTGCAAACGTCTAATGAGACCATGAATTCATCTGCATTCTTTTTATTCAACTGTGCAATAAACTTAGAAAATTCAAAACTATCCTTACATTCAAAATCAGCAATAATTAAAGGTTTTAATTATCCATCCAAATATTTGGCGAATTTGTATTGAGCAGTTCCTACCATAGACAAACCAAGTCTCATATACTTTCAGATGGATAGACTTAACCAGGTCTCCGTCAATATGTTTTTTATCATCTAGTTCCTTCAAAACTTTTGACAAAAACAATTCATCCTTCATTGAAGGCAACTTCCCATTACTAAGGGTTATTTCAACTTTCACAAGCTGATGAGATAATAAAATATCATTCAATTTGCTAAAATACACATCATGGTCCAAAATTACCAAACCATTTCCTGTACTATACTTACAGGCATTAATCTCTTTTTTAGAAAGATTTTCCAGTACCATGAAGTCCTTTGCAATTCGTTGAACTAAAATGTATGTTGGTATTGCCTTATTCCGAGGGTTTCAAAAAATTTAAGCATAAAATACTCAAACATGTAGATAAAACTAAGTTTCGGATCGTCTCAACGTCTTGCAAAGTTAGTAGTATGTTCACTAATAAGTCTCCAACTCCAGTTGGTTTTTGTTCTGAGTTCGTTTATCAATTTTCATGTAATGGGTGTAATGCCACATACATTGGAGAGACTGCCCGTCATTTCTGAACTCGAGTTCTTGAGCATTGTCGACTAAATGAATTAAATCATCATTTTAGAAAATGTACGAATAAGAAAATAGGTATGTCTGATTTCAAGATAATTGCAAAAAATTTTAGTAATTATTGGGAACGAATAGCTTGTGAGACGTTATTGATAAAATCTTTAAATCATATAATTAATGTTCAAAATGCTCAGTTTACATGTATTTTAAATTTATTTAAATAATTGAATGTGAATTTTATTTAAAAGGAATATTAATTTTAATTTTTTTTAAAATTAAAATAATTTTATATTTTGTGATAAAATTTGATTACGATTATTATTGGTTAATTTGTTTAAATTTTTTTTATTCTCATTTAGATTTTGTTAATTTGATTTCTAGCCTAAAGAAGACTGATAAACGGTCCAATTAAATAGTGAAATGTTATATAGAATATACAGTTTATCTCATTGCATTTTTTTTCATTTTTATTTTGGCATTGTTTGTCAGTGTAATGTGAACTATGCTTGTGAGCAAAGAATTGAAATTGGAGTTCAGAGTAAAATTAATTAGAAAATTATTCATAAAAATTCTGTAACTTAAATTTAATTCTAGGTTCGGTTCTTTTTAATATTTTACCTCGAATTTGGAAGGGTTGTACTCCAGACTTAGTTATAGTTGTTGGATTGTTCACCCATATCGTTGGATTTTATCTGACATTTCTAAGTTTGCCATTCGATTCCACTCAAGGCCCAAGTAATGCAAGCACATATATCATTCCAAGGTTTTTTAATTTTTTGTTTTTTCCCTCAAATTTTAAATTTATTAATATTTTGTATTATAATTTACCTTACTATCATAAATTGTTTTTGCTAAAGGGGAAAGCAATCAATTTTCATAATTAATGATAATTTAGGGATTGATGTATAAAATTTTTAAATTCAATATTAAATTATTATTAGAAATTGATTATAATATTATACTCCCTATGTTCCGAAATAATGTTTACATTTGAAATAAATTTTTCCGATTATCAATGTTTTTGGTCAAATTTAAACTTTATTAATTTATATAGATAGATAATGATCTAGTATGGATGGATTGACAAAAATTTCCATGATTATAGATTTTTTTATTGTTAAATTTTAAATACTCCTAAAATACAAATAAAAAATGAATACAGAAAATTTACATTCAACTTATCACTTATCTAATGAAGTATAATAGTATAAAAAAATTTGGTTAATATTCAAAAGTTAATATTCAATGCTAACAGAAAGACGGAGAATTAAAAATGGGGGAGTAAAATATTTACTTGAAATAATTTAAAATTCATTAGCGAGATCTATCCAACCTTTCTAGTGTGGACGTTATTTATCAAAATTAACAAAAAAATATCTGGAAATACTAATGGAGTTTTGTTTGTATTGCGGAACAAGATACTGTTTAGAAGCCCGAATCTGGCATATTTTTTATAGTTTAAACTATATAAAGCGTTTTTTAAAAGTTTTAAGTTGTTTTCCTAAAAATATCTTAGAAAACAGTGATGCAAATTGTAACCCGTTGATTTTAATGAAAATCCTGCAATGTTTCTTACCATTAATACGTTTTTTAAAAAACTTGTGAAAACATTTTTACTCTGTCAATAGGAATTGTATTAAAAAAACAATTCACCATAAATGAATAATATTAAATTTGCATAACGAAATAATAATAATAAAATCCTACGTAATTTGTGAATTTGACAAGAATTGAAATGATCTTGAACACATTTAAATCATTTTCTCGTATAGAAAAAATATTGCCAAAAAATGACAAATTCTGATTCACCGAAGCCATTATTTGTAATTTTGCGACCATCTAAATGACATATTAAGTGTCAGAATTTTGTTCTGGATTTATCAAAGTAAAAAAAGATTAGTGATAATGATAGCTTTGGTGCAGTAAAAATTATTTTTACATTCCTAAATTTGAAGGAAATCATTTTGACGAATAATTTTTCTTAATTGCGATTTATAATTTAATCAATTAAATTGGCATAAAAATGTTTTGGAAAAATTTAGAAAATGTATTTTAAATGAGACAGCTAAAATTTGTTTTTTCTCAATTTGAAATACTGCGTAGGATGGATCATCAATATCGTGCAAAATTCTGATCTTTAATTGCTATGAATCACGCCATTTTTGATATTGTCGTTCAAAATGTATGAGAATTCTTCATAAAAGAATTGAGATTTGTAGACAGTAATTGACTCGCAAATGCGTTTTTAAAAAATTATTTATTAGTTTGTATTCGACATTGTAATTGCAGTTATCTGGAAAGCAATTTTGTTTTTAAAATAATAACTCTTAAATTAAATTAAAAGTTTTATTTAGAATATTTATTTGAATTTTTGACATAAATCGGAAGAAAAACTAATGTTCAACCCTTTGAGGCCTGGATTATTTTTTTTATTATATTAACAATATAGATTACAGGAAAAATTAATGGAAAACCTTATTCACCTAATTTTAGAGTTACAGATAAAAAAATAGTGGAATCATCTCGGAATCATTACAATTTTTAAATAAAATATTATTAATAAATTATTTTTATCTTTTGTTTTTGGAAAAAAATTTACCATAAATAACTTTATAATAATTTAAAACATATAATTAATTATATTATTAAAATTTTTTCTAGTGTAAAATTAATATATGTATTTCGTAAAACTAAAACAACGATTCTTGATTCTACTTATGGCAATTTTGTTTTGAGAAAGACTTTTTGCTAGAAAATTTTACACCTTGCCCCAAAGTATATTGTACATTATTGACAGATTGAAAAAACTCATTAGGAAATAATGTATTATAAACATATAAGGGAATACAAAAAGTGAAAGAATGAAATATATTTTAATTAATTATGAAATGGAGTGAAACATTGAAATATTATCAAGTAAAGCAAGCACTAGGACGGACACGATATTACTAACGCAAAAAGTGGTAAACTATCACGAATTTATTGAAGCGCAAGAGTGAGTGAAAGATAGGGAGTGACCGATGGGAATATGCATCCAAACTGTATAGAAAATATTAAATGTCGATTTTTTTAATCTGAATGGAACTCAAAGGGTTAAAGGTTGCAATTTTACGGAGAAAAATTATCTCAACAAAGAAAATGGTAAATTCGAAGAATAAATTACATTTTAATCAGTCGATTCATCAGAAACCGATTTATTAATAAATAGGAAATAACCCTAACTGACGGAAGTCTGATTCCTTAATGAAAAGACTGAAAATAATGACAGGAAAAAATAATAAATCAATTGAAAATAATATTTATAAAATAATGTTTATAAGTGAATTCATCCTGAAAATTATCAATCAAATATTGGCTGTCTGTTTTCGTTGCTTTCTTGAACGCAAATCTATTTCTATCGTCAGTTTTCTGAACTAGACTGTCGAATTTGAACACGTGTCTTAAGTTTTCGAGAAATTGGTGATTTCCTCTTGGAATATCTATTTACAACTATTATTCTCTAATTCATACAAGTATTTCCAATTAGTTGGCGAAGAATTATGAGAATCGTCCAGTCTACAATTAAATACCATATGATAGACAATGTCAAATCTGACATTAGAAAACGATGAAAAATAATTTCATTCAAAAAAGGAGAGATTTTCATTAATTGTTCTATGCCTACAATCTCGTATATTTTGTTTATCTATGTGGGAAATGTTTGATAAAATTCTGATTTAACCCATTATAGGGTGTCCAAATAAGCAAGTTTGAGTAGATAACATTTCTTTCCCTTTATTATGGTTGGAGTTTGAGGTTTGGAAAAATAAAAATACCCCGTCTATTCAAAACCGTTTTTCCTCTCCATTAATTCCCCCGTTAATAATAATTTAATGCACAGTTGTGAAAATTGCAAACCCATATAATATCTAAATTTACAGAAATTAATTTTTGTTCATCATGTTAAACAAGTTTCCCAAAATCAGTGTTCTCTTTATAACAGATTTGTGTATTATTTTCCCCCAGATGCGGTCAAATTATGATCGAACATGTTTTAATAAATTTGGGTAAATTATTATCCTGGATAATTTTCTTTCAAATCCACTGGTAAAGTGAAATCAAGCTACCGAAATTGGTGATTGGGAAAGAGGTGATGATGATAATGATAATAATAATAATAATAATAATAATAATAATAATAATAATAATAATAATAATAATAATAATAATAATAATAATAATAATAATAATAATAATAATAATAATAATAATAATAATAATAATAATAATAATAATAAATGTTGTAAGCCGTCATTGTTGAGAAAGGATTATAAAAATTTATGTTTTTATTCATCGAATTCCATTAAAAATTACTTTAGGAGTGATTAAAAAATCATTTCAAGTACAATTTTTTTTTGTAAAATTCTTTTTCGCAATTAATTCACTGTGATATTTTTGCGGTTTGTAAATGATTTATTTTTCTTGATAAATGTCAACAGATTTCTAATCATAATTTACCGACTAATAACAAATACATGAGCTGATCGTTTTTCGTCAGTTTTAGTCAAAGTTCATCTGAATAAATTAATATAATAATTTTAAAAAAATCTTTCTTTAAACTTGAAAAAAAAGTATTGTTTATTAAAACAAAAAATCCAATATATTCCTAGTATATTTTTCCTTTGGGGGCAATTTGAATTATTTTTAGAACTTGGATATTTTTAGAATTTTAAATAGTTAAAAATAGATTTTCAACTCTCTTTATTTAATAAGTATCAAAAAATTTGACAATTTGTTTGTTATTTTTAATGCACTTTTTCCAACACCTACATATTGATCTGATCACCGACGTAATCGATTATTGACTAGATCAAAACAATTTAAGATTGATTTACAAGATGTCATTTATCTCTGTCGTGCTGCTGGAGTTTTTTTCAAAATATCTGGTTTGATTTCGTAGAAATAATTAATATGACCTTTTTTTATTATTTTGGGTTTGTTGATTCTTTTATATCAAGTGAGGATTAATTTTTGAAAAGATTTTCACTCAAATATGTAAAAGATTGAATAATCCGAACGAAATATTATGCATTCAGCGAATTTTTTAATACCGATATTGCGGTATTGTATTTTTTACCAATGACAGTATTGTACCGGTATTTGAAAAATAAATGTGAAATACAATAATATGTATACAAAACTTTATTAAAAATATAAAAATCATTCAGAAAAACAATATTGATAATAAATTCATTAAAGCGTCAAATCACTACTTATTATGAAAGATCTTATTTCACTTATTTTTAGTGAAATAAAATTCAAAAACATTATGTGTCGACTGTTTCTTGTCACCCAAACGTGGACCTATTTTTATTCAAAACAGCTCAGATGTAAAAAATGCTCGGTTGGAATCAACAGTTGCTGGTCGAATGGATTTTAGGCTTAAAAACTTATTAAATATTTTCACTTAATTTTTGTTTTGAAAAATTAAATTTCTCTTACAATTTGTGCAAGATCTTTTGGCTTAATTTTTAACTCTAGTGCCTAAAAAGCTTTATCTTTTTAAACTAATTGAAGTTTTTCCTTCGTCAATATATTTGATGTTAACGATTTCGTTTTCACTGGAATATATTAATTTATTGTATTATTAGAGCGGCAACCTGGTTGACATTCATTTTTGTAAGACGTTTAACAATTTCAATGATGTATTTTGTAATAGGAATTTTAACATGTAAACCACCGCATGGAAATTTTAAGATTTGTGAAGATGACATCCTTTACAGACGGGGACCAACTGAACCGCCGGCGTGCAAACGAGAGCTGTGTGTTTAGATAAATTGGATGCCGGCGTTTCAGGTCACGTGCAATTCCCTGTAACAGGTATTGTTCGGCGCTTCAGTTATCATGTCAGTTTGCAGCTGGCTGTACAGTTAGCGCTTAACGTGTTAATAAGCCTTTTAATAATCCGGTAATTTTCAATATAATTTTTATTTGTGTATAGGAAGCTATTTTTAATGATATTTAACCAACTTGGATTTTGGAATAAATTGTTACTATAGTTACTTAATTTATGGCTATTAAAATTGTTTAAAAGAATAATTTAATGGAAAAATTTCATCTTTAAATTTATTGAAAGTATTTTTATAGCAATTCTTTTTTTTTCGAAAGAAGGTAAAATATTTAATAAATTATTAGATATATATTGTAAATAAAAAACAGAAATTTTATCAATACCTTCACTGCCGACATTGAACAGGATGAATAGTGATATTGGAATATCCCTATTCAATGTATACAGTCGTTTATGTTATGATTTGAGTTTATTTGTCAAATAATATTTAATTTAATTATTTTAAGGAGATTATTGATTCTCATTACAGAAAACATAAAAAAGATGTGCAAAAATAGTTTTGAAAAATCTATATTTTTTAAATTAATTTTTATTTATTATTAAAAGGTTCAAATTCCTTTCAAAGTTAAAAAATAAATATAATTGTTAAGAAAATTCAAGAGATTTATTGAATTTGGTTTTTATTAGTTATGTAATGTCTATTTCACAGCTGTAAAATTACATTAACTATACCGAAATCCCGTCATAGGACGAAAAATAGTTCATATGAATCATGATTGAGTAATAATCTGCCGAAATGCTTAATGTCTGGTTTTATGATACTGAAATAAAATCTTACAAAATAATTTTTTTTCTGCAAAAAATTGTCAAAAAAGATGTTTAGTCGTACGGTTAGTATTTTATAATAGGAAATTTTAGTTGTAATTTATTGACATTAATTTAAAAACATTTTTGTTTTTCTCTTGCTAATTGAAGTGGTTTTTGTTTTAACCAGAATGTGTGATTTAGCAAGTATTGTGTAATATAAATAAAAAAATTTGTTTTCACGAAATTCGTTAATATACCTACATGTGTAAGTAAATAGGTGAATCACATTTTATGGTTAATATATCTGAAATAATGTTTACGTTTGAATGATAGAGAAGTAGAATAGGGAAAAGTAGAACGTTGAATGTGAAGTGAATTGAAAAATTCCCAACTATAATGGTTACAAAGATAATGGAAGATCAAGATATTTTGGTTCGTAAGAAGGAGCAATTTTATTCCATTACACCGCTTTTCATAAAAATGTTTCTACATAATTTCGACAATTTCTTAATGTTAAATTTATCTTAAAGAAATTGAAATAAAGAAAATTGTAAATTGAGATAGATTAATGCTGAAAAAAAGATAAAAAGGATTTTCCTCTGGTTGGTTGAGTTGTTTTTCAAAAATATCAATTAGATTTTTAATTTCTTTTAAGTCGAATGTTTAAAATATTAATTTATAATGTTTATGTTCCTTTCTCTTACTTAATCTGTGATGATATTTTGTTTTGTTTAGGGCTGAACTCGTTATCTTTTGTGGTTATTTACTTGGATTTGGTGACAGTATTTTTAATACACAAATTATGTCACTTCTGGGAGATGTATATAAAGGTGTCGATAGTCCTTCGGCGTTTGCTCTATTTTATTTTATGAAGGTTTTGATATTTTCTTATTATATATATATATATATATATATATATATAATTATATAATTTATAAGTTTCGGCGTGTTTAAATTAAAATCAGACTCGTGTTAGGTTAAACAAAATCTACTTTAGCGCCTTTTTAACAAATAAAACTTTCACATTTTCTACTTAATATCAATAAAAATAATATTTTATACAGTGTAGATGTCATGCAATCAAAATGAGTTTTTTTCTTAACTCAATGACTTTTGAGAATTATTATTCTTATATCGAAAATGTACAAATTTATCCACTCAATTTATAAGTTAAATATCATATTTTATTGGATAACCACAATTATTATTTTATTTATAATTAATTCCTTTGTAGTAATTTTAAAGGCCTGTTTAGTTATTAAAATTCAGCTTTGGAAACGTTTATAAATACTGAAACTATGCTATTTCAATTATCGAATGACTAAAGAACAGTCCAAGACAAAATATCCCTAACAAAAATGTCCCGGCATTATAGCCCAACCAGTATTAGTAAATCATACTAGTCTGGTAACAAGAGATAATATAGTTTATTCTTCAAGATTTTAATTATATTTGTAAATTATTAATGAAACTCATCAGAGATAGTGGTACTTATAAATTCATTAATCAGTATTTTGTTGTGCTGTTTTTCGAGACTATTTAGTCTTCATTAGCTTCATGGATCTATTTTGACAGGGTGCCAAGTAATCATCAGATTCTTATTGTCTTCATAATACAAAGACTGAGTTCCGCGGTTTTCGATGAAGCTAATTTTACACAGACATAAAAATGGTTTCATTGCTTATTTTGAATTTGATATCTCAGAATTTTCATCAATTTAATTAATTACAATTAAAATTAATAATTCAAACTTTTCTTATTTAATTAAAAACTAAATCACTTATTGCATTAATTGTAACAAAAACAAAATTAAAAGAATATTCTTAAAAGTTCATGTTTTTAGAAAATGCAAAAGGATAGTGGTTAGACATTTCACATTCGAAAAAAAAGAATTTAATATTCAATATCGGACTTTAGAATATTAACGGATATTGCTACGTAGCAGGAGTCACACTATTTAAATAATATGACCATTGACCAATTAAATCTGATCATATATTATTTGAAAGTCATTTAGTTTTGATTAAAAAAATTAAATACAATTAAATTTGTCTAATTTTTCAATAAAACATTTACAAAAAACCATCTTTTAATCTTCCATTATTAATAATTATCAACACTATCAATTCAACCGATTTCGCAAATTTCCACTTTTTCGGACATTTTATGAATAAAGGCATAATCAAGCAAAACGACCGCCAGGTTCGGATTCAGCGTATTTAAATTACCCAAAATTCACTCTAAAATCAGCTGTCATAATTGTTGTGTTGAACTGTGTAATTAAACATGATTTTTTAAAAAAATATTTTAAAAGAAATATTTAATTAAGTAGCTTCAAAAGGGCTAAGAACATGAAATCTAACGTATCGACGATTACGTTTATTTGTCAGTCATATTCATTATACTTATTCTTCACCCATGTCGAGAAAATTATAATCTACTTGAATAATATTTAACCGATCTATTTTTGAAACAGGAAAGTTTTTACGAAACTAACTTCCTTATAGGCTGTGTATAAACTACTTCCGATTCTCGCAGCTTGTTGAAACTCCCGTTAATTTAATTACGGTTTTTAATATTTTTATTAGTAACACTAATCCTACAATCCTTGAAACGAGAATATTTCCTATGACGAAATATCGGTGTGAGAATGCCAGGCTTCTTATACGTAACCTTCATAGTGTTTCCAAAGAATTTAAATGATAATTTAACTCGAAACCTAATCTTTAAATACAAGATTAATTTCTGTGTCAGATGAAATGTTGTGTCTACTTTCCGGGAATCACAATTAACACTTTCACTGTCCATGAATCACATATGATTCATTAGACGTAATCCCTTGGACAATGAAAGTTTTTTTATTTTTCTGTAAATATTAGAACGACATAATTTCCGAAAAAAATCTTGACCTTGACTAGAATGAAGATCGTATCCTGCTCTGTGTACCGTTATGTATTATTATTTCTTTTACGTTCTTACTTTAATGTGCAATTAAAATAGGGCATTTATTTAATACGCATATACTGATAAACTGCCGTTGTTCAAATGGTCATGATTAGTAGTTTTCGAAATGCAGAAAGCCTTCATTCATTAATGGTGTTTTTTACAAAAATAGTTACAACTTATTCTTAAAGTTTCCGTTAATCAGTTATTCCTACTATTTGGCAATATCCAGTAGTTTATTCCGTTTTATTTTTTTTAGAAAAGTTTATTTTTGTAATTATTTGATAATTTCATTGGTTCATTATAAACAATTTTTAAACAACATATTTAAAATTATATATATACGATTTTTAAATTTTATATAAATAATTTTAAAAAATATTAAAAATTATAAAATATGTTAATTTATATTAATAATTTGGCTAATTTTAATATGACTTCCAGAATTTGTATAAAAAATATACACAAGGATAGATATCTATAATAATAATAAATATTTTGCATATCTCTAAGTGTTTACAAATTTTTTCTTTTATATGGTTTGAGTTTGAGCTAAAAATTGTAAGCATTCAAATATTTTTTGAAACTTGATTTAATTGATTTAAGAAAATTAATTATCAAATTGGCTACTGTCCTTATAATATGGGGGCAGAAAATTTTATATGTGCACAGGGCGCCACAACTGTTGAGTCGGCGCTGATATATATATAATATACATATTATATACAAAAACTATATATTAAAAACATTTTTTTCATAGTCACTGGCATCAGGAATCGCATTCTTTTACAGCACCATTCTAACCATGCAATGGCAATTATTGATTTTATCCATTACTGGAATTCTTGGAACTTTGTCTTTTATTTCCATAGAACGACAGACGAGATTAATGATCATAGAGAGAAATATTAATTCAACTTTAATCGAGGAATAGACTAGTGATATTTGGTATTTACAATGAATTTTTCTATGTTTTTTTCCTAATTCTTTTCAAGATTATTTGAATGAAATATATAAATTTTTTATTATTATTTTGAATATAAAATTTTATAAATTTACAGAAAGGTCATTTAAAATATTGTCTAGACAAAATTTTGCAATTCTTTTTACAATTATTTTTAAAAAAATTTTTTACAACTATACATTTAATAAATAAAAAGTAATTAATAATATTTAATTGATTGGAAGAGTAAATTTTATTGTTTCGATTACCAAAGGAAATAATATCTGTATAATTGCAATGATCAGTGGTGAGTCGGTATTAATTATATTTCATTTAATCATTAAAATAATAAAAATTGATATCTTGGGGAAATGTGTGTGGAAAAATCTGTCCAATGAAATTCAGCTAAGATTTTGAATGGCGATTTCAGCGAGAATATTTTATTCCAAAACCTATATAAATAGAATTGAATTAGATTGTCTATTATTAAAAAAACTTGAATGAAAATGTTTATCACTTTATCACTTTTGCTTTTGTCAGTGGTGTGCAATTTAGCGAGTTCTACGACAATTGGCAGTTTAAAAAGTAATAATATCCTTAAATTTATCCCTTAATTTCGTCGTATAGTTGGAGCGTGTTTTTTAGAGAAATCCACAAGAGGCTGCAGTGAATTTATTGGATATATGAATCGAAACAAGTGTTGTCATTATAACGGATTTTTTGTCAGAGAACCAAATGCCGGCCAATTATTTCTGGCAGCATTTTTGAAAAAACACATTATTCCCAATTGTGAAAGTTCGTGTAGCAAAGGTAGCGAAAATCATTTCCCATTAATACGGTTAATTAATGTTGAATAATTCTCATTTAGATTTCTGTGCTGACAAAATATGTCCGGTCGGAGAGTTTTGTATAATGCGAGACGAAGACAGTATCTGTTCTTCTGAATGCATTTGTTCGGAGGAGCAAAAATCAAGCGGACCAGTGTGCACCGCAACTGGTCGACGCTACAAAAATAAATGCGAGCTTCATTTGGAATCGTGTTGGACCAATTCTCAGCAAAACATTATTCCATGCGCAAAATTCGGATGCGAACGACTTAATTGTCACAAAAGAAACAAAAAATGCATTTTGACTTTAAATGGGCAGAGTAAATGTGTAAATAAAAAAATTTGCATTGGACAATTGTATGACCCGATTTGTGGAGTTGATAATGTCACGTATTCAAGTCGATGTCATTTAGAGGAATCTAGCATTCGCCAGGCGAAAGAAATCCAGATTGCCTATAGTGGAGTTTGCAGAGGTATGTTTTTATTATTTTTTTTCATTAATTAAATATTTCCCCTCGTCTCCTTTTAGTAACATCATAATCAAATAGGAAATTATTTCCCCATTTGTCACGTGGTAGATTTTTGTAACGTGATTTAAAACTTTTGTGTAAAAATGTGAAAATAGACTACCCCCCAAAGTGTGGGAAAAAGAATCGCGCATGACAATTGAACATCCACTAATTAATAGGGTATAATAATTGGTCAACATGTGTGGTCGGCATTTGATATATAGAGGCTTTGAATAATAACTTGGCGTTTTTATAATTTCAATTTGGCTCATAACATGATATGTTTGGCTATTGCTATTAAGAAATCGGGTGTTATTTTATATATAATATGTATGTATTTATTAGTTGATCAACTACCTACCTGGTAGATAGTCTGTTTTAATAAATGTGTGAAACAGAAACACATTTGCTTCGATCAAGATCAGAAATTTCCACATTGAAACATGTATGCATCTTGTGTGGGTGTCTTAATTTTACGGTCAGACAGAGTAGTTGGAGTATAATTAATGTCTACGCCAGGATTTTGGCATGTTTTATATCTCCATGTTTTATACTCTACTTTTTTTCAATGTCTAATTTCCGATTAATATTATTATTACTATTTTCGCTTATTTTTATATCCAATCAAATCCATGAATCAAATGATAATATATTTATATTTATTAAAAATTATATTTGACTATGAATCAATAAAGATATATTGATGTTTTTTGAAATATCTATATCTATACACTATTTCCTTCAGCTGATGCAAATTGTATGAATGTCGAATGTCAAGAAAGTGACATGACGTGCATTACTCACCACAGAAATGGATCACCAGTTTGTATCAAATGCCCCACCTCAATGCGCCAATGTGAGAATGGCATTTATAAAACTGTGGAATTGTTGTGCTTGTCAACGAATTACGAAACCAAGAATACCTGCTATAAAGATTTTTTATCCTGTCAAAATAATGTTTTTATTGAAGTTCTTTATTCTGGACAATGCCTTCTCAATGCAAAATGGCCTCGTTGAATTGTGCAGATCATTGATTTTATATATAATAACAATATTTAATCTATCAATTTTTGGATTTCTCTAACACAAAATGAGTGGCATAATTATTATTTAATTAATGTGTAAAGTATATTTATGGAATAGCTGTACTTCAATTGATAGAACGCATTTATAAATATTATTATTACCATTATTATTATTATTATTATTATTACTATTTCTTCGAGTCACTGATTTTGTACAAATAAGATTACTTTTGTAAAACAATATTTCTTATTATTAATTTGTGCTTTTTTTGGTTTATAGTTGTTATGTTGTGTATTGGAAATCATCTCACAGAAACCGAATTAATTCGTATTTTATACATGTTGAATAGACTATTTATTTGAGTTCTTTTTTGTTGTTGTAAAGATCAGTCTGATCACGTGATAAATGTCCGTTTTGTTGATTTACTTGTCAAATGTCAAATAAATTTACAGAGTCATATTTTATCATATATTTATTCTCTGCGATCTCTATATTTAACATTCACTATCAAAGCGATTGCCTAATTTTGTTGCATAAAAATGTTTATTTCACTGTCAATATAGTTTGTTTGTTATTTTTTAGGTGTTAATTTCATTTTAATTATAAATTTTTAAACAATTTAAATCGATTTAATTTTTTATAAAATATTACATATTGTACATATTTGAGTTACGTAATAGCACCCAATGGTGACGGTCACTTGATTTTCTCATATTTAGGACTTTTGCACTTTAATTCGTGTCGACTAAAAAAATGATTATATAACAAATTTTAATAGAAATTGCAATTTTTGTGATTTGGAAATTTATTTTTACGTAACTGATTTATTTTAATTTATGCAATAATTTAAATTCATAACTTTTTATCGGAAATTCACTTTCGTGTTTTCTAGGAAAATTATCTATAAAAAGGGAAAGTTGATAATTTAAGATTTAGCGATATTCAGTTTTGTAGAGGAAACCCATTTAGAAAAAGTGCTAAAAATTATTGAAGGACTTATCGATTTTCTGAAAGATATGTCAACGAGCATGAAATTTCAAAGATAGGTTATTATAAAGTAGGTCATTGATACTTTTTTTTAATTAATGGGATAATTAAGTTGATAGTAGTATTAGGTTAAATATTTCAAAAATTAATCAAAATTGTTGGGGGTTTACTTTATTTTATTGTATATTAAAAACTGTTGTTTAATATTACTCGTGCTGTATGTGTAATATAAATCTGAAGAACCCAGCTGAGTCATCTTTGAAAAGAACTGTGAAGGAATAAGTAAAAAAATATTTTATAAATCTATTAAATTGTTAGATTTTTAAAATTAAGTTAATAACAGGATAATTATTGTTAGTAACAATAATTGTCATGTTCAAAATAAAATTCTTTTGTATTTAACTTATAGATTCTTTTTTTCCAAAATTTTTTCTTGCTTAATTTTAATATTTTAATTAATTCTAAATTTATAAATCAACTCATTATATAGTACAGATTGTTTGTAGATTCTGATAACTACAATAATAAAAACAAACATTTTTTTATTGACATGCTAAAAATTAAACATCTTGGATTAACCTGGCTTATTAAAAATTCAGAAATTAAGAGTCTTATTGTAGATTGTACTGCTGAATAAGAACCAAGTTATTGCAGAGAATTCTATTGGCTGTGGAATTTTTATCACGAGGATTGGCATTTTGGAAATCTTTTGAAATGTTTAACTGTCCTGGTCCATTTGTGTTTATTTTATAAACATTTGTAAATTACATTAACCGCTTAACACACATGTTCGAGCGTAACTCGGTTAAGTGTTACTGGCAAATTTGTGCATGCCAGAGAGAGACTTTGATATACGAAATATAAAGTTTTGTTTAAGATTCACTAACGATTATATCTGGGGCAGTGCAATAAATTTATGTAAAAGATCTATATATTGATTATCAATAATACAAAAAAAGATTTATTTTGCAGTTGTATAAAAAAAGTGCGGTAAGGGGTTACATATTTAAAATTAAACTGTGCAATATTTTGTGTCTACTTTGACACTGTTGCATAGTAGTGTTGAACCCTGAGACTGTTATGCAACAGTTTTGACTAAGTTTTCAGCGAAGCATATTACGTTGCGGTAATATAGCATGTAATAATGTGTATGTTTGTGATCAAAATATACTTGTCTTTATATTCTAGAAATTGTCTTACAAGTGTGGGTTTGGTGGTATGGATGACCTTCACCCCATTACATACAAAATAATTTGACGCCCGCCAATGGTTACCAGTTGCTAGGCAACGTTGGAACTGTAACCACTGGTCACAGGACCTCCAAAGGTGAGTTCCGATATCAGAGCTGCTAAGGTTTAGTCCTATGTCGGGTTCAGCGGACTGCCGTTAGAAGGCCTACGTCCATCTTATCTTTCAGGTCTCTTTATTACTTCCTCATCATTATATTCGTATACTATATTCATGCGTAAATAACAACATAATAAACTACAATGAACTTATTTATTATCAACTAAATTTATTGAATTAAAGCACGATTTTCTGATTCATTTAGGCACTCATTGGGCTCGTCGACGTATTCGTTCATTTCGACCGGGTCTGGCGTGTGGACGAGTTTTCTTGTTGGAGGATTGGGGTTTATCCTGGTCGCGATAGGCCAGTTGTGCCGGTGCAAATACCAGAGGGTAAGTAACCGCACTACCCTCCTGGCATGCTGACAGGGCGACCTCCGAATCTTTGATCTGCGTCCGCTGTGCTTGATTTAATGTTCTTTCCAGCTTTGTTGTGCTGCAGTAAGGCGCTGGTATATCTCTTTCATCTTTGTCGGCTCTGCTCACGTGGCTTTTAATCTTTGAATTTCTTGACTTTGTTGGAGGAGTTGTCGGTGCAAATGCATGTTTTCTCGTCTGAGCTCCTTCAAATCTCGACTGAGTATTCTCGTTGCTTCCATTTCTAAATTAGAATACTTAAACATTTATCGTCATTAACATTAATTAGAATTTTATCGACCCTTTCCTTAATTATCATTATGGTCAAAGTGGTCTGTGGTTAATTCCATGAATCTCAGGTATGCGATATTGTTGATCTAATTTATTAAGGTTTAGTCGGAATTCGCGACTCGTTTTCGCATTATTTATCTTTTATATCAGGGGTTTATAACTTACTGAAATAAGTTATTTGTTTAATCTAGTGATATACTCGTAATAGTCAAAATTAAATAACAAATAAAACATTAACATTTATTATGAGACATAAATTAATCAAATCCATCGTCGAGTTTATTTAGGTTCATAGGTATGAGTATCTTTTAGATTTTTATCTGCAAAGGTCCATCGGGGATGCCGACTGGCGTAGGTATGATCTCCTGTTTGGCGGGATCCAAGTCGACTGCGAAGGACTGGTTGTATTGGCTGTTCTGGTAGAATTAACTTGGTTGGGGCTGCCATTTGTAACAGCCTCGGGTCGTCCAACTCGAAGGAAACTCCGTACGCCGGAGGAAAACCATCTGTGCTCGGGATGACTCCACTTGCTATATCCCGGTTTATCTGGGCCTATCGCTGTCTGGCCAGAACTGCTTTCCTATGGTACTTGCGTTCCATTTCCTCCATTTTCATTGCCGTGTATTCGGCTCGTTGACGGGCTTCTCTTGCTGGGTTTCTGCCGGGTTCGCGATTGATGGCGATACTCGGTAATTCCACTTCATCCCTCGGTCTTCGGATCGTCGGGGCCAGCTTGATTCTTCATAGGTGGACAAGGTATATCCGTTGTCCCATAATGCCTGGCGATACCGAGCTGCAGATGCGTTCGAGATTTGGAGTGTTATCCGGGAGTCATCGCTCCATCCTCCGTGAGAGTCTCTGCGATCTGAATAAGTAAATGGTTTAATTATAAGGTATAGCTGCAAAACCTATTCATGAGACAAATGTAGAGCGCTGGTGAAATAATTTATATTAATTACGCGTTATTATACGGGGTTGATTTTAACGTAAATGATAAGAGTACAACCATAAAAAATTTACCTCGCTGTCCCTCCCCACTCGACATAGGGGTATCATTACTCGAGATGCACCCTGCATAGAATCACTTGCGTCCATGATCGGCGCTCGTTAATCAAGAGTTCATCGTGATTGTTGATTATAGATCTTAAGATTTTGTTAGTACTTTTATAGTCGTAAGTCTATGTCTACGGTGACGTGGCTGAGTCGATAAAATAGAAAAATAATTATCTTTATTTACAATTAGTCAGTGATTTTTTGAACAATTCAATTTAATTCTATTGAAGTTGTTACTGATGTCGATGATCTCGAATCTAATTGTGACCATATATTAATTCGCTGGTTAGTGAATGGATTGGCCTTCATGACAGTTGTTTATTCAACGTTAAAGTTTGTTATTTAGTCGGCGTCATTGATTCATCATTCACATTCATGATTAATTCTGTTTATCATGTCAAGAACTCGACTTATGATCTGTCTATAGTTTACATACTTATATCGTCATTGAGATCAGATTTGTTCTTCGTTGATTCAATGGGTTGCTATATTGCTGATTTTATTGTTAACTCATAGAATGGATTTCTATGCTGCTTCATCTCCGGATTATTTTCCATATTCGTGGCCAGATAATTAAGAACAAGCTCTATCTACTTCAGGTTCCGACTGTTTCGAATGATGTGTCTGACGGGAATATCTAACTATACATGCTTGCCATGAGGAAGGTCACTATACGGAATGACTCGATGTTTGCAATTTGGCGAAGAATCTGCGGGTGATGCGATGATTTCCAAATTTTGAATTTTAATACAACCTAATGTCTCGTTGTCGTTTATAATGTTTAATGATTTTCGCCAATTTAGTCGGGAGTTTTTATCTATTACTTTTTTTAAGGTATCTTATTATTTATTATCAGTGTACGGTGTTCGATTCCATCCGTTGGTCTAGGATGTTCGAGTGTCCCTAACTCATTTATGACAACTACTCCTTTTTATTATTTAATCATGGATAGCGTTATGATGTTTACTATTATTAATTTACCACATTTTAATTATCATTCCTATTATGGTATTTGATATATTTACGTCAGTTTCGGTCTTTAAATCATTATTTTAGTAGTGGAAGAAGATTTAAGTTGCTACATGTGAAGACTGCCCGAGACGACCACGGAGGAAGCTGCTTTATCTTGATCAGTATTACTTGGATACATCTTACTGATCACGGTGGAACGTGCAATATTTTGTGTCTACTTTGACACTGTTGCATAATAGTGTTAAACCGACTATTATGTAACAGTTTTTACTAAGTTTCAGTGCAACATATTACGTTGCGGTAATATAGCTATCTATAGAATAGCATGTAATAATGTGTATGTTTGTGATCGAAATAAACGTGTCTTTATATTCTAGAAATTGTTTACATAAATTAAATCAAATACAAATTTAATCAAATTTGTTTTTTACAAAAATATTCTTGAAAGCATATTATAATTGAAAGCATATCGCAGCCAAATGAAAATGACTGTAACATTGAAAATTCAGCAAATGGTAAAGATATAAATTATATCTAATCTATTATATCATTAATAGTAGAACCTGAGCCTTTACTAACTATAAAAGATCAAACAATTAGTGATCCAGTTGAGTAGAATATCAACACTTAAACTTTTGAATTTATAATTAAAAACGGATTCCAACAAAATAAAAACTTCAATCCTATTAAATTAAAAAAGGTATGGCGAAATGGTTTTAGATACTTAAACAAATTATGTTTTTACGATGATTGTCCAATGGAGAAATAATTAATCGGTCTTTCCTCTCTTATTCTTCTAAAAAATATTTGTTTTTGGCTGAAAAATCAAATTCCTATGGAAATGCAATTTACCATAAATTTGTCAAAGCTCATTTTATCGCTAGGAAAAACAAAGATAATAACTTGGATGAATTACTGTTAAAACCAAATAACGAGGAAAAATGTATTAATTACTATATTTGATTCTAATGAAAGAATATACGATACGTTAAGTTATATCCAGTGCAATTCTCAATAGTTTCGAGCTAATGGCTCTCATCAGTACTATACGGGAGGCGCTCAGATTTCTCTACGCGCCAGGTAAGTGTAAAAACAGTGTCAAGTTCACACTGCTATACACTTATCCTAATGCACTGGACATCAAATAAGTTTGCAAAGTTTGAATTTAAGGCAAAAACAAAGATGAATGTTTATCTTGAAACCTCTTTACACTTGAAACCATGGTAAATACAATCTTACTTCTGTGAACTACAAGTTCAAAACAGAAACAGCTTTCGAGGTTACAAAGGAGCTTTCTGCACGAAAATTACCGCTTCGTAGAAATGTGAAAATATTTGGTTCTTTTAAAGATAAAAATTACATAATGTATCTTCGAATCCTGGCAAAATTTGATTCCTTTCTAAAAGAGCACATAAGAAAACGAGGTAATCCTGGTCAAGAAAACACCTCATACTTGTCAACGACAATTTACGATGAATTAATTTTATTAATAGCCATAACTAACGGTCAAAATTATTGAGGAGCTCGAAAGTCAAAGATATTTATTCTTTCAATATCATGAATTACCAGAACATATAAATAAACATGCCAAAAAATGTTCGCACGCCGGAATTAGAATTACAAGGAAAATAACCAAACAAAGAGCCATTGTCAATTACTCAGATTCGGAATCAGAAAAAACAACCCAGGATAAATCGATTTCAAAAAACTATCATACTTTACTGAATGATCCAGATGATGTCCAATTATCTTGCACTAGTTATTCTTTTTAATCCGACAATCTGCTCACCACTTCCAAAAAAATAGTAGACATTGACGCTTTGCTCAGCTCATTTGATGCTGTAAATGAAGTATCTCTAATAGACCTTGAACACGAGGTAACTAATGTGCCCTCCTTGACTTCTATCTTATATTCTTCGGCCATAACCGATTTCGACAGCCAAAATACAATCGAGACATCTACACCGCCCTACTCTATTTCCATTACAAGAAATTCAAGAACTAACTTAGATCTGGACATGTCTATCATATCACCTCAAGATGTGCATTCGTCACCTCTAACCGAAACTAAATTTCCTGACACCACTCCAGAGCTAAAAATGAAAGTATGGATGTGAATGCTTCTGTAGTAATCCATATACTATCGGATACAGAATAAAACTATCTTTCTTTTAATAGTGGCGAGAAAGGTTTCAATTCAGGGGCATTCCATTTTACTCAACCGTAAACTTAAAACATTTTCAACATTGAAGATCAAACTAAATCCTTTAAAAATCCAGATCTTGACATGTCTCCAAACATTTTTTTCTGTTATTAAAAACCCTTGGATTCCTCAACTACGAAAACACCGCTTAACGTGGCGAAATCTATAACTACTTTTAGTGTACTCCAAAATTCTATAATAACGTTAATCCTTCAGATGTTGATGACCCTACTATTTACCGAATGTATGGTAAAGGTAGGCTAGGCTGTCGTTCTACTGTAAAACATGCTACTTATGGTGATCTCTAGGTTTATGACTACGAGTCGGTTGTTGGTCATGCCATGAACTCGCATAAAACTGCCTTTAATGAGGAATCTTATATTGATTGTCTCTAATGTCAACCTCAAACTGGTAAGGGCACGGGTGATATGCATCGTGTTAAATTTCTGGACCTTTTAAAGCCTATTGAAGTGTGTGGCCATAATTTTCAGGTTGCAAGCAATGACAAAATGAAGACATATCTGAGCCTTACGAAGGAAACTCTCTTTCATTGTAAGTTCTGCAGTAGAAACAAGAAAAACCTCTGCACTAAGGTTTTCAATCCTCATATATGACTGCTATCGTTGAGCATATGAAAACACATTCAGGTTATATCTTTGATCCTGCTATTTGTATCTTTTATTTTTGTGGACTGTGGAGGTCTTTCTCTGAGTTAATTTACCATGTGAAAAAGAGTATATTAACTAACCTGTTTCTAACCCTTCGCAAGATACTACCAACTCTCAAAAATTCAACTCAACATCCAATCTCTTTGCTGGTGTCCTTGCACCTTGCAAGATACAGGACGCTGATGAACCAGCTAAACTTATTCATCAAAGACCAATACCAGATACAGCTGCCTTTATTCGTAAAATGGATAAGAAATTGGCTTGATGGTCCCAACACTCGATCAAGGCAATTGTTTTGCTATTAAAAAGTCAACGATTTTTGTTGATCATTATTTTTGTAATGCCTTGATATAGCATAATTTCACTACCATTTTCAACACCCTTTTTATTTTGAAAAACGCACACGGTTTGCGACTCTGATTGATCGACTTTGTGAAGACAGCTATAGCGCTTATTTCGAACTTGCTTCAGACATTCTGTCTACAATTCTTAGCATTCAGTGTATAATTAAAGATCTCCAAATAACTATATGTCGTTTGGAATATCCTAGAAGCCATAATGCTCAATTGACTCCTTTTTTATTTGTCATTTTATTAAATGTATTATATTAAATGTATCATTAACTTCACCGATTATTGAACAGGTGTCAAGTGATTTACTGCATATAATCAGAATTTCTACAGCGTTTCTTTTATCTCTTTTTAATAACATCTTTCGGAATGGTATTTTTCCAAGTAAATGGAAAACGTATGGAAAACTTAACTTGAAACGTGGAAAACATGAATTCAGTTATGAGACAGCGTTTTAGCGTCCCTTGCTATTATGGATAATGCCTAATAATTCATTAATAATAGACTTCTTGAATGGATAAAAGAAGGTAAATTAGTTTCAGAAAATCAGTAGTCAATTGCTGTCTCAGATAGTTGTGCTGAGCATAATGCAACGATCCATCTTATTATGGGCCACTCGCTCCGTCACAAAACGGAACTACATATCATTTGGTTGGATATCTATGATGCTTTAGGATTACTACCTCATGACCTGATTTGGCATACTCTCAAAAATGGGCCTTAAAAAAGAAACTATTTCTATAATTAGGGAAATGTATAAAGACGTGAAAACGTGTTTTGATTGTGAAGGTGAAATCTCTGACACCGTTCCCATTGTATTTTCCCTTAATGTTTCATGGGTAACACATTAGCATACTTGCTTATGCTAATCATTTAGTATCTATCTCAGATTCTTATACCAAAATAAAGAATGTTCCATATGAGACTGTAATACTGCAAATCTTAAATTTAAGCCTTCAAAATCTGGGTATTTTTCTTTAAACAATATGAAATCTGATGTTTTTCAACTTTCTATGTATGGCGATCCTTTACCAATTGTGATAGACGACAATATTTACAAATATTTTGGTGTTGATTTTTCTCATAAGATGAAACACAATGTTGACGTACATTTTAATGATGCTCTATCAGATGCTAAATCACTTTTCAACTCTTACCTTCCCCCTTAACAAAACATTTAAGCTTACAAAACTTTCATACATCTAGATTTGTTTTTACCTTCCGTAATTGTAACATTAAACATATGATACTTGATTCTAGGCTTAAACGCACTATTTGCCTACGGGAAAAGCAAACTGGTTACGACCAAAAGTTTAAATCCCTTATTAGATCTTGATGATACTTGATGACGAATTTAATGTTATGAACAACTGTTTCTTTTACTCAGACCAAAAACTTGATGGATTAGGTTTAACATAAACAATGGGTGAATTTTTTGTGTAGAGTATTATTAATATAACAAGACTCCTGAACTCTTGACATGCTAATAACATGGTCATCTCTGAGCATTTTGAGGCTAGGGGCACTTACTCACTTGATACTGCCTTACATTGGTTAAATGGTGATATTGTTGGGATTATAACAAAACATGAATAAAAGTAATAAAATGCTGAAATTATCAAAATCAATTAAAATTAATTAAACTTTTGAAAAAAGTAAAAATCAATATTTTTGGGGGGGTGAGTCGTAACCGGTGGCAAATCTGATTGTGAAGACGAATAAAATATTATTAGACTGAGCTAAGGTATATTGAAGGGTCGGGAGCCCAAAAACAAATTAATTAATTAAATTATTTACAGACGAACTCATTAATCAAGGGCCGCCGAGCTGAACGTCAGCTTAATGTGGTTCCCGGCATTATTGAAACGGCCAATAAATTGTCCGAAATGGAAAATTGTTTTTCAATAGTAATCCTGATTTATGGGAATCCAAAAACTATAAAAGTAACTAACAACAAAATAAGTTGGCAGTTGGTCGGAGCCCGAAAATAACGAGTCGGAGAAAACGAGCGAATAATCGTAAATCGATAAAATTAATCAGATTGCAGTTGAATTTACATCGTGATACCCTTAGGGTGTATAGGATAAATAAATTATTGTGTATCGTGGTGAATATTTGTCAATAAAGATTTCTTTGTAGGGATTTTGTTTTAATGATTATTGAACACGAGGAGTCGGATCGAGAGACCTATTCATCGACGAATATTTAATATCCCAACAATATGATAAAAGCCTTCACTTCTTTCTTCTGGTGGGTTACAGGGTTACAAATCTTGCTTATCCTCCCGGTGACCCTAGTAACGCCATACAAAATGATACTGTTCGCCACTTGGCACCCGTTGCTAAGCAACGTTGGTAATGTGTTCAAGTGGTGGATTGCCCGCAAAAATTGAGTACCATTGGCTAGTACTATAGTTGCTCGGACAAACCTCGGGTTCACGAGCTGTCGATAGAAGACCTGTGCTCGCTTTGCTCTGTCCCTCATACTATTCAGGAATTGGTTTTTATTAGACTGTGGAACGAATTGGCGGGGTGATGAAAATGTTTAGGACAATGTTGGCATACGATTATGTTAAAATAACAATTCAACTAAGGTTAAAACTATTCTATTCGATCTAAACGCATTATCATTTACTGCTTGACGTTTTGGAGTTGCGTTGCGCGACGTCGGGCACGTTCCTTGCGTCCCGGTCGACGATTGTTGATGGGTTGTTCTGTTGGCTTGGTGGTTGTCTGCGGCATTTGGGTGGGGGCGAAGATGAGCGGATAAGTTACCGCTTCACCTTCCCGGCATACCGCTAGGGCGACTTCGAGTCCCCGAATTTGCGTGCGCAGGCTCTGGTTGAGCTGTCGCTCCTCTGCCCAGCCTTTCTGTGCTGCAGTCAGGCGGTGGTACAGTGTTTTTACCTTTTCTGGTTCCCTCCAGGTTGCTTTAATCTGTTGTATTTCGCGGGTTAGTTGAATAATCTGAGTGTGTAATTCCGCGTTTGTCTGTCTCGCGTGGTTCAATTCAGATTGTAAGATTTGTAAGGAAGACATTACTATAATCAAATAGATGATGTTAATTTATTATTTATCAAGTTATATAATTGTTTATTTCGTTAAACAAAACACGAATAACTCTAGCTATAAAAATAACACGTAAATTTCTAATCTTTTAAATCAATTACTACATAAAGTCTATCAGTGTTGGTTTACTCGTCCGGACAATATCTCTTCAGGCTTCGTTTGAGAGCCTCAACAGTATAGGGTCTTCTGGTGTCTCGAACTGGGTGAGGTGGATAGGCGACTGCAAATCGCCCGGCAAGGATGTCTTCCACCACGTTCGCAAGATACATCCTTGTCTTAACCACCTGTAAATCTACCTGCTCCTGCACCCTTTCCCATTGGGTGAGGAGGTCCTGTGCGTGCAGGTAGGTCTCCGCGGCTGGATAATGCCGTTCCGAGAGACATGATCGTTGCAACTGGTCGAGTATCCTCGTGGTCGGCGGGACTCCTGTCTGTTCCTGTCTGGCGGTCTCTCGACGGGTAGTTCGTTTGGGCGACATGTCTAAACATTACTGTTATTAAGTTCGCTTGATTTATCATTCTAAGTTATTAGCAAGCAAATTGGGTCTATGTTACTCGTAAGGGTGTCATACGCGTGACCATTGCCTTCCTTTACGCGGTGGGACATTCATAAGCAAGTTGGGTTACTTTGTGGGTCTGGTTCTTTAAGGTGCACTCCTTTATAGGGAAAGTATATAATTATATGATTAATCATATGGATGGGGTAACCTGATGTTTCACTTATTCGATATACGCATCTTAATATTTAAATTTTTCATGTAGGCGGATACTCGTACATTGACTTAGGGGAATTTGTACATTGATTTAAAGTTTGTTTACTAACTTCAATTACAGTTGTTCGAACTTTAAGATTTAGGCCGGATGTTGATCCGAGATAACTTAGTCGCGTGTAGGTGTATCCTGGTGGACGAGTGATTTCCGGCGGATTTTACCGTTACCACTTAAGCGGTTGGTGAAAGGTGAGTTACATTGTTTACATCCGGTGATTGTATTATTCGTGTCATCTTTTCAGAATTACTGGTCCAATGTTCGCCTACACTCGATTATCTCAATTTCCGGTAAGTTATTTCGTTGACTAGTTTGAATGTACTTTACTAACAAATTTTAGGAAAACTCCTACGCTTACCGAGATTCCTAAATAGATGCGATACCCTTTTGTTGGAGCGTGGAATTTAATGTGATATTAATATAAATTCACTCTTGTCTTAAACTTTGATTTTTCCAATCCTACTAATTTAATTTACGTAATAATTCATTCATATTATCTTTAATAAGTTTGCTGTAATTACCGAATTTATAAGAATTGAAGAAAACCTTTTCCGAATCTGTGAATTTATTTTGGTTTTAACTAAGGGGTCGTGTTATTGGTAATGTATTCTGATGTCCATTATTCAAATTGCTAATAGTTTTCCCTAAGGCTATTTGGATCAACTATCACTTCAGCCCACAAAGTTATTTTAATGCTAATGGTTTTAAATCCGTGAATTCAGTCTTACCTTAATTTACATTTTTACGGTTATTCAATTCATCTCTAGTCTTAATCTATGAATTACTTTAATCTACTGATCATAGCTCGTTAAGGAACTTATTTTATTTATTCGTATTCAATACTTTGCTTTACCAAAACTAGATTATCTGGGTTTTACTCAATAGCTATTTGGACTAATTTAATCATCTCAATTGTCACCAATAAATTGATTCAATTTAATCAACGATATTTTTATTTGTATTCATTTTATTTTTAATCAATAATTTAATTTAAATACTTGAATTGCTCAATCACTTCTTCAATTTTATCAAGATGAATTAACAGTGAATTATGTGGTGTTACATTAATTTTAATCAACAATTTAATTAAGGGGTTTCATACTTTTATTCGAGAATCATTTTACTTTTAATTGATACATTTCTTGATTTGAAATCAATGAATTCGATTCTTAATTGCTTCCCTTTCTATCGGGGGTTGATTAGATCGATACATTACTCGTTCTTACTCAAAGATCAGATTACTTTTACCGAAATGAATTATAATAATTTAATTGATGAAATCATTTGTCATTACCCTAATCAATAATTTATGAGCATTTAAATTATCTTTACCCAATATTTACTTCAATTTTTTGTCATACAACACTTTACTTTTACAATCAATGGTTATTTTAATTTTTATCAATAATCTCAATTTAATCGAATTCAATGATTCCCAATAAATTTTATTTATTTCAAAATGTTAATCCAAAATAGTTATAACAACGATTCCAGTTAATTTAACCCACGTACCCTTTCCCTTTAATAGGCCTTAGACGCGTTTTGTGTTTATATTATATTTACTGAGTGCCCACTGGACTACTCGGTGTGATAATTTTAAGCCGTGTGTAATATGATTTTAGGTCGATTTTACAGAATTGAGAAACGAGGAAGCAGCCAGAGACTTCTTCCTTATTTCTCGCTTCAGCTATAGGGATAATATTGACGTTACGACCGCTGCGTTGCGCACGCTGAGTCTTCACGGGTACATAACATTGGCGATTTTCCACGCACTTACATGCCTCTGTACTATGTAGATTTTATTTACTTGCGTTATGTGTCGGCTGTGGGCCGGAAAAATTTCGACATTTTAATTTAGTTTATAAAAAAAACATATATCAAACAATTTATGTATATTAATAATATTTATTAATTAGGACAAAATAACAGAATTACCCTTCATAACCATTCCAAATATTTTCATACAATAGCATAAAATATCATAACAGAAAGCATAAATGCCTCTCTCCCCACGTCGACGCCAAGCAGAGCTCTACCGAGATGCAATGGACGTGACGTGGAAAGAGGGTTCCAACATAAATATTTCTCACCTAAAATCAGTTGAATTAGTTCAAATAGCTTGAAAATAGGGTTTTAAAATAGTTTCACAACGATTTGACAGTAAGATTTCAAAATAGTTTACAAACGATTTCAACTGGTTTGAAAAATGGTTTCAAAATGGTTTACAAATGGTTAAGTTAAATGTGAAAATGGATCAGTATATATACCTAATTTTATGGTGTGTGAACTTTGATGCAGTAAAACAAAATTCGACCTTGTTATTTTCTAGCAAATTCTATTATTTATTTTTATTATTTTTTGATTTATTTTTATAATTTTTTATTTAGAATTTTTATTGAATTATTGCTAATTCAAATTTTTCGATTTAAATTTCACTTTAATGAACTTTAATTGATTTTTTCAATTTTGTCGAATTTGTTGTGTTTTCTTGTTGTATTTGTGTAGGTATCGTGCGGATCTTGGTGCATTTTGTTAATATTTTAATTTATTTTTTTGTTTGTTAATTTATATTTAATTCTTTTATTTCTCAGATTTTATATGGTTTAATTGGTGTTTCAATAGGTTTATTTAAATTGCATGTTGTATTTGCGTGTGTGTTTCTGATCCATTTAAACATTTTCCAAGGCCGTTTACGTTCTGGCCCAACACTTCACCAAATTCAGTAAGTCTTGCTTACGTTGTAAGGCTAAATTCGGTCTATCAATAAAACTTTGACGTTTTGAAGGTAAATTTCGACTAGAAGTTATCTATAAAGACAGGATCAACTACTTTGATGGTTATGATACAAAAGAAAACTTCGATTCTAATCGTGAAAGAAACTTTGCCAAATATAGGATAGGTAGATAGGACGTGCCTTCAGGACAGTTCTTCAGAAAACGAATCTGTTGATTTCAACGATGAACTTAAATAACTGCACCCTGCCTCTCGCTGAGCCCTGTGACCAGCTACCCAAGCACTGCATCAATGATAATTCGTTGTTTATCGTGGCACTGGATCAAATTCAGACAACAACTCGCCAAGCAATGATGATAGTTTGCACTTTAGAGAGACAACTTCCTGTGGTCCAATTGCCCTAATATGTTTAGTGATTCATGCTTAAATCAGTCTTTATCAAATAAGAGTGTGCGATTTTAAAGTAAAATAAAATTAATTTCTGGCCGAATAGACAGTGTCTATTCTTTTCAACAGTCTCTCTTGTTCGCGTTTGTCATCATCAAATAAACATTTAATAGCTTCTTATATTTGCTAATATCGCGCCAGAATTATTTCATCGTTTTTCACTTTTTTCCCCAATGCTTTTAGTTGTTCACAAATACATTTGTCAATTTTCAATTTCGATGACCTTCGTTTCCCGAATTCTTAGACATTGTAATAATATCAGGCATATTATATATAAATTCAAATATTGAGAAGATAGTATAACTTCAAATTCAAAAATATATTCCAAAAAATCCACATCTCGTCTATCATGAACAAGCAAAACAAAAATTTTAGAATTTTCAAAATTCTATTCAAATTATATTCAATAAAGACAAATAAAATAGAAATATTCGGTGGCACACAGAAGCATAAAAACAGTACACAAAAAATGAAGCAATCACAGACACAAAAAAATTAATATCACTTAAATTTTTGATAACAAATAATAGGCATCAATTTTTTTAAAACATCCATAATTATCATCATTTGCATCTTTGTCTTTGTTTTCAAACATATCTTCAATTTATCTTCAAAGATTTTCATTATTACTGTATCTAGATTTAAAATTATCTAATATTTATAAATGTCTAATAATTATGAACATTAATTTAAAAAAAGATGTCGATTATTACAATCCCTATTAAATACTTTCATTTATTTACATTTAATTTAGTTTTAATTACAAAATAATATTACCATCATCTTTGCCTAGATTTTATCATTAGTTTTTTCATCAGTCAGCATTTTATTCTTCATTATCATCTTTGCATCCAATTCATCATAATTTTCATACATCTTATTCATTATTGTCTTCCTCATCTATTTTGTCATCATTTGTATCTAAATTATTTAATTTTCATAGTTTTTTCATCGATTTCATATATCATTTAATCTTTATCTGTTAACATTTTATTCATCATCTTCATTTTCATTTAAGTTATTTTCAACAATTTTTCAGTTATGTACTTCACCATCGTTTTCGGCATCAAACGTTTATTCAGCATTGTCATCATCAACATTAAATTTATTCCTTTGTCATCAACAATTTTTATTTAAATTTATCCTAAATATATATTCAATTAAATTTATTTTGATAATTTTTGTCATTTAATTTACATTTATCTTCATACATCATTATCATCATCTTCAATTAAATTTATCTTCCAAGATTTTTATTACAATATATTGTATCTTCATCTAGAATTATCTTAAATATATAAAAGATTATTAATTTAAAATGGTGGACATTAATATCCGTTGGAAATGAAAATAAATCAGTTGTGAAAATCAAAAGAAGTTCTTGTAATATTTAAGTAATAAGTTTTTTGCCTAAATTTAATTTGTATGCTAAGTTTTCATTTAAAGTTAATTTATAAATTAGTTTTGACTTAAAGTACATTACATGTGTATAAAATTCTAATTGGTGTTTGGGTGAATAGATTGATACAATGCTGGTACCGGATGAGTCAAAGGGGTCTTAATAGGTTAAAAACATTGTAGAGGGTACCATGGGTGTAAATTATGGTTCAAGCATGTAAATTAAGGTACACTAATATAATAGATAATAATAATATTATAAGAACTTTTGGTTCTTATTACTTTTATTTCTTTTCATTTTTCAATGACATTAGGAATATTTTTTGACGATGAATCAGTAACGATATCGATGTTTTATTGAAAACATCAATATCAATTACTAATTCATAGTCAAAAAAATTCTTAATGTCATTGAATAATAATAATAATATTTAAAATATAATCGTTTTATAAAATCTGTTAATTTGATAAATAAAACAACTTTACTTTAAAATAATTAAATATAATTAAAAAATTCATTTTTATTGAATTTGATTATTTAATCATTTATTAAGATAACATTTTATTAATGATTTGAGATCTGTCAGATATGAAAAGATGAAGTTTTTATCATTGATTTGGAAGCACAACTTTTCAATTTTATCTTCAGCAAAGTTTCTATCGGTCTTATTATCATTTCTATATTTGTCTATCATATATTTCTCGATTAATTAAAATTATTTTTCATATAATTTCTAATTTTAAATGGCTAACTTGATGTATTATTAAAAAAAATGTTATTTGGGATTTAATTTTTATGTTTGTTTTAAACATTAGGAGAGCATTTGTAAATTATGTAACTCTTTTAATAATAAGGCCGGCTCTAAGATTTTCTTACTGAGTACTACAGGGAGGGGGAAGGAGTAAAAATTTAATTACGAAATGTACAAAAAATGATTTCTGAAATATTAATGATTTTACAGAATATCTTTTTTAAGTATTACCATTTATGACAAAAAGCAAAGCATTCAAAGTTAAAACTGGTGAAATTTATTTGAACTTTCTTTTAAAATATAAAATTTTTATTGGTGTTGATTAGAAATCTTAAATTTTAAGATAATTTTCCCTGTATATTGTTGGAATGGGTCTTAATCTAACAAACAATGTAGGTGGTAATACTTCAGGAGGAGATTTTACAGAGTGATTCATATTACCTCTTTCTATCTTTCGGCCATGGATAGACTTACTCATTGTTAGAAAACGTTGGAGACATAATATTTATTATCTAAAATACATGAGTAACTCAATGGAGGAAATTAGTATGTTGTAAGTATCTTGAGCAAGATACACACATGATTACATAAATCACATCTTTGGCATTCAGACATACAAATACATAATCTTCAGTCATACAAATTCAACATACACATACATACATTTTATATTATTTAGAATATCTATTATTTACTGTCATTCTACACTCATCATTCCATCTATCTTTCTTGCCACGTTCGTTTTGCCTTCTTTCACTGTTACCCTTATCTTTAAACTTGTGCTATTTTTCATTTCTATGAAATTGCTTCACCCCATTTGAATTTGCCTCACGTTCGTTTCAATCTGTTCAAAAATCTAATTACATACGTTATGTTTGAGATCCTTCCATTTTTCGTGTCATATATAAAAAGATCTTTCAATTAATTTATTTATATACCTATTAAAACACTAAATAAGAATAAATAATTGAAAATATTTATTTATGCGTACTACAAAATAATTATGACGAAGAAAATCGAAAAAATCAGGATTTCAGATATTTAGAAATTCAAAAGAAAAATTTCCATGCTTCATAATCACACTAGTTAATATCGACGGGAAAGTTTAGACATCGCGGCATACTGGTGGTGAAATTGCTTGTTGTTTCAGTTGGTGCAGAAAAATTCTATGCTTCAAGTCTTGAAAGCCCTTGAGTGGTTTCTTGTCACGGAGGCAGTTGAAGATAACAAAAATATAAAGAGAAACCTTTATTAGGAATAAGAAATTTGAAAACTACTTTACCAATAAAATTATGTACAAAGTATAATATTGAAAAACCTATAAGTGAATTTAGAAGTATATTAAAGAATTTCAATCTTTCATCATTTCAAACTCTGCCAGAATAATGAGTGATTCATTTTTAGATGTAGGCGTTACTCTTCTTGACGACAAAATAACATTAATTAATGACAAAGATAGTAACTGGGTTATAAATAAAATAAAAGAAATTCATTTTGTTCTTACCAAGTTTTCACAAATAAATGGGTTGAGTGGTCATGGATTTATTCTAACACCATTATCCTTATTAAATAAACATTGTACTGTAAATTTTGCTAATTCCGATAATTTATGCTTCATTTACAGTATTTTAGCTATTTTAAATCATGAAAATATAAGTAACCATCATAGATATGAAACTTTTAGCTACAACACATCTGAACTTGACTTTTCACCTTCGGACTTAACTATGAAACTTTGTGACATTCCAAAATTTGAAGCTAAAAATCAAAATCTTTCAATTAATGTCCTTACGTATGATGGAAATAATTTAATTAATGATTCTTCTAACTTTGAAGTTTTCAAACACCCTTATGTTGAAATAATTCATCATTCTAAAGTTGTTGTGGGACAACCTATTAATTTAATTTTATTAGAAAGCCTTGATTCCTATCATTATATCGCTGTTACTAAATTAAATAGGCTTTTAAATTATAGGAATCATTCTTTTACTGATACTAGAGTTCAAAGTATATGGTGGCATCGATGTTTAAATGGTTTTCGTAATATAATTTCATTAAATAAACATAAAGGGTTGTGTGATAAAAATCAATTAGGCGCAACTCTTTATAGATTACCTTTAAATAAAAAATTGGAATTTAAGAATTGGGCTAAAACCGTTACTCATCCCTTCGTCCTTTACGCTGATTTTGAGGCTATCTTACTATCTTACCTTTACTTAAAACATTGACCACTCTTCCTTTAACTCGTTCGGAATTTGTAGGTAGTATTATCGATATTAAAGGCATTTTCCCTTATAAATTTGCAACTTCTCAAGAAGTTTTAGAAACTACATATGAACTTCCACCGATTTGGGAAGATGTAACTGAAGCCGAATATAGTAAGGCTCAATCTATTTGGGTAGAAACCAATTTTAACTCTTTACTAGATTATATGATGGTTTACCTCAAACTTGATGTTTTTCTTTTGGCTGACTTTTTCCAGCAATTTCGTTCAAAGTTCTTAACTCATAACCGATTGGAACCACTTAACTTTTATGGAATTCCCGGTATGTCTTGGGCATCGGCTCTTATGACTCTTGACGAATCAATTGAACTTCTCACTGACAATAATTTTTTCGAAGGGTGAACCCGTGGTGGATTAACCTTTGTTAATAAACATCACGTAGTATCTGATGACAACACCGAACTGCTTTACATTGACATCAATAATCTCTACGGTTGGGCTTTAAGACAACCATTACCATTTGGAAATTTTGAATGGGTTACTGATACTATTCAATTAAATAATTTAATTAGTTTTTTGAATAAGGATCTTGAATCATTGTCATTTGCTGTCACATTTGAAGTAGATTTAGAAATCCCAACATTTCTTCATGATAAACTTAATGATTTTATAATGTAGCTGCTGAAAAGATGTGCGCTCCGGGTTCTAAGGTTGAGAAGTTAATGTTAACACATTATCCAAAGAAGAATTATATTCTTCATTGGAGACTTTTGCAGCTTTTTGTTTCTTTACAAATTAAAATTAAACATGTACATAGAGCCATTAAATATAATCAAAATTCAATATTTAAAAAGTATATAGACACTAACACACAACTTAGAGCGCAATCAACCAATGACTTAGATAAATACTATTATAAACTTTTAAATAATAGCCTCTACGGAAAAACCGTTGAAAATCTTAAAAAACGAATTATTTTTAAGATTATGTAATTCTGCAAACAAGTTAATTAATTATTGCTCAAAAGCAACTATTCGGAGATCATTTAAAACCGACAATGATTTGGTCTCTGTGTTAATAAATAAGGAATCGGTGTGTTTAGATCGACCGAGTTACATTGGACAAACTGTACTCAATTTATCTAAGCTTAGGATGTATCAATTACAATATATAGAGTTAGAAAAATATCGAAAAGAATTCACTTGTGAAAATAATATAGTTGCTGGGGACACCGATTCCTTTTTTCTAGAAATTAAGAATTGTAAGTTAGACATTCTATTTATCTGCTATGGTTCGTGATAATCTCCTTGATACTTCTAAAATATTCCTTGTCTAGTAGGAACCTTGATTCTGTCATTGGAAAGTTCAAAGACGAGAATAAAGGACTTAAATACAAGGAGTGAGTGTTTCTTCGTCCAAAATGTTATAGCCTCTTGTCTGAAGTTGAAATTATCAAAGCTAAGGGTATAACATTGAAGGGTACTGACTTAAAACATAAGTCATACCTAGATTGTTATAACAAAAACTTTATTTTTTCTGTACCACAAACTCGTATTAATAGTAAAAAACATCAATTATTTACAATTAAAAACAGTAAAACTGCATTAACAAATAAGAATGATAAAAGGGTTTGGGTCGGGAAAAATATAAGTGTAGCATATGGTCATTATAGGGGAGGTGATGTGGTTTTAGGTAACAGTCCAGAAGAATTTTCGGAAGTTAATGAAGAATATGACGATTATAAATTATTTGAAAATATTCTTTGTTTTTGTATATTTTTGTTGATGTTTAAAATTTGTATGTTTTTAAACAAATAATAAAATAAAAAAATTCGTTCATTAAAACAAGTAATTAAAACAAATTTCATTAATTAAAACAAATTTTTTTTAAAAAAATTAAACCGGGTAATGTGGTTTTAGGTAACAGTCCAGAAGAATTTTCGGAAGTTAATGAAGAATATGACGATTATGAAGAATTTTAAATGAATAAATTATTTGAAAATAATCTTTGTTTTTGTATATTTTTGTTGATGTTTAAAATTTTTATGTTTTTTTAAGTTAGTTTTATTTTTTATTAAGTTTTATAAAAAATATCAAAAGGTGAATCATATATATTTAAATATGTATTTTATTTTATTATTTAGTTTATCTCTTTGAAGTAATTTTAAAGAAAATTCAGGAACTTTATCCAAGAATTAAAAATACGTTGGATTATTGCGCACCAGAGTTTCTCGCAACAAAAATTTACCATTTCACAGGGATTAACATTGAAGAACTTCTCGAGATTCACTATGACAACGTTCAGGGATCTGGTGACCGATGTGTTGCAAATTGCATTGTTTGTAAAGATAGTATGAGAGTAACATGTTCAAATGGATGTCCATGTTGCCACGATTTCAAACGTGACCAAACAATCCATTTATTGTTGGCCGAAATGCGTAAAGCATATTACTCGGATATTTTTGATTTGAAATAAAAATTAATCTTTTTTATTTAATCTTTATTGTCAATAAAAATATTTGTATGGATTAAAAGTTTGTTATTTTAACAATTCAAAATTTATCGATGATTTATCTTTTCTACATTGAAAAATTATTCTTAGACTTACAATTAAATTTTAAAAATAAAAAATAAATTTAAAAAAAAATGTTAATAATAATAAAATAAAATAATAATAATATAAAATAAATAATTAATTAAATAAAAATAATAATATTAAATAAATGATTAAATGAAAATAAAAAAATAATTATTTAATTCACTTCATTAAAACAAACAATTTAATAATAATATAATTTAAAATTAAATAAATAATTGACTTGATTAAAATTAATAATAATATAATTAAAATATAAATAAATAATATTATTGACTTAAAAAAATAATTAAAGTAAATAAAATTTAAAAAAAATTCATGATTTTTAGTCGACAGGCGATTTAATCCAATTTTATTTTTATGGGTTTTTAGACTTTTTTATCATAAATTAAATTTTTTTTTTAAAATTTGAACATTTAAACAAAAAATTATATTAAATAAAAATTTATTAATTAAAACAAATAATTAAAAAAAAATTTTCGTTCATTAAAACAAAGGGGATTCTCTGTTTTTTTTCAAGCCAAATATCCACGGGGAATAGTCCTCATATGTCACTACTATAAGACGTAACATGTATTATATGACCGAAATAACGATAAGACCTACCCAGAAAATAAGACCTACCATAAACATTTATATAATATAAAGTAACGTGCAGAAATAAGTACAGTATGGTATTCAAAACCAATACTAAAAAGTATTTGCTCATATGGATTAACATTTTTATTATTTAAAATTTTTTAAAATAAGTCGTTGTTTTAAAGAATTGCCATCTAAATACAATTCCAAAAAACATGTCATAATTATCATTTAAAAAAATTTTTATTTTTTTGAAATAAAAATAATTTTTATAAAAACTTGATTTTTATAGTAGAACACGACTTAAAAAGTTGTATCTTGGGTTAACAAACACTGGGATGGGATCACGGGTGATAGCGTTGGTAACGCATTACGAGCGGGATATCTGGATAAAAATTATTCATTCAGAGATAGTCACATTGAAAAACATGAGAAATTTGGCCCAATGGTGTTACAAGAATTAGAATCCCAGATAATTCAACGAGTGACGAGAGAGAATAATAATGGGGACGATGTGGGAGAGTTGTATGACATGACTATAAATGACAACTTGGAATTAAATTATATTTATTTAGAAAATATGGACCTTAAAATAAGACCTAATTTGATTATTTGTTCTAAATTTGAAATAAGACTGTCATATTTTCGGGGAAATACGGTATCTTCTGTATTTCCGAATATTTAAACAAAATTAACAATGGGATTTTTTTATTTTAAAACTTAATTTTATTCAAAATATAAATTTTCAGAATTAAAATATAATAAAATACTTATTTTTTTTTAATAATTAATATGATAATTTTTAATCAAACTTTCTAAAATATTTTTATCTAATTTATTAAAACTTAATTTAAATCTGATTTTTAATTTTAATCATTTTAAAACTTTATTTTATGTCCGTTGATAATTATGCCCTAATATCCTCACAGATTTATTTAAAGGTATGAAAGTATATATTTAAAAATTAAATTAAAACTGTAAATATTAATTACCTAAAATATTATTAAAATAGTTTTTCAAATAAACATAATGTAAAATGTTTTGTAAATTTAAAATAAATTTAGTATATTAATGTGAAGTGAATGTATGAAAAATGAAATTTGTCCTTCTGAAAATATAGTTTACACTTAAGAAAACCTTCTTAAAAATATTGTGTGTTTGAATATTATTAAAAATATCAGCTTTTGAATTTCGCGGAATAAATTATTTTTGCATTGTTATTAATGGATGGTTTTTAAATACAAATGCTACCGTAGCTAATAAGGTATAAGACATGCTTAATCAAAGATTTTAATGCGTGAAACGACAGCATATTTATTATTTATTTCATGAACTATTGCGAAATTGTTTTCATGAAATATTAGTACCGTGTAATCCAAAAATTCCAGTGTTAATAATTTAATTGCATGTCTATTATTGTTAGTTGTAATACTTTTAGTATTAATAACATCCATATTTCAAATCGAAAAATGTTTTCAAAATTTAAAAAACTTCATGAAGATTTTTATTTAGCGTAGTGATTTAAGCAAAATACCACATGAATCAACAACATACATTCATTTAATTATTTATTTAATTAATAAATTAGTTTAATTACATTCTTACATTCCATCCTTTAAATGTCTTTAATCACTTAACATCTCTTATCATTCGGTTTGCATTATCAAGCTTTACTTCACTTCACCTTTCATATATGTGTCTCACGATTTTTGCAGGTCAAAAATATATATCTTTGTTATTCGTATTATTTTTAATCAACGTAATCTCCTATTTTAATTTTCCATTTCATCATTAAATCAACTGTCTTGTTTCTCTGGCATATTTAATAACCATTCTTTGTAAATACAATATCCAAAATCTTTTTCACAAAGAGCTCTACCAATCGTTTTTGGCTAGTTATAGTTTATCATTAACTCAATTTCTGGTAACGACTCCAACCAGTTTTAATAGTCTTTATTTTTTAAAGAAACATGAATTGTGTCGCTATTTGTCCTAAATTCTTTCAATTAGTCTGTTTGCAGAATGAAGTTAAAGACTTGAATATAAGACTTGAATTTACTTTAATATAATGAACCTTCGTTAAATTTTCCATGCATTTATCTTCAAACGATTTTCATCTTTCATAGTGAATTACTTCTAGGGTACCATATTTTAATATTCAATCAATTTTTAAATTGTGACAACAGTATTTTCACTTTGAGATTTAACGGCATGAAGGTATATAAGTATACTTACTATACTGGTCAATGATTCCGAAAATATTTTTCATGTTATATTATGTTTGTTTCATTGGGATAAATATGGGTTTAAATAAATTAGGTTCTGGAATTTTACAATTTATTTCTTTTGTTGGTGCACTAGTAACTTTGTGTTTCTGATAATTTTTAAATCTTTGAATCCTATCTAGCATAGTTAGTTTCATATTTCTTATTTTAAAGTTATATGATACATATTTGATACAAAATCTATTCTTCAACTATCGGGTATCTATATTTTATTACCTTCTATTATAATGATAAATTTAGAATAAATAGGATCTCAAGCTGTTCTTCACCAATGTATGAAAATTTCAAAGAATATGGAATTAAAAGACAAAAACGAGCATCTGAAAAATAAATCGAATATTGGAAACAAAGATTAGTGATAGAAATAGATGAACTGGTCATTACTATTTAAACTCTGCGAATGTACTACGTGGGAAGACAGCTGTAAAAAAAAGCTGAATATAAATGCTTTCCGTATACCATCCTTACTATAAAAAATATGGAACATTTTTTGGAAACGGGTATGGATAGATGCCGAATGATGAGACGAATTCAAATATAATAAAATAAGATCATTTGACGGTTCCCAGGGGTAATAATTTTAAAGAAAATTAAAATTAATTAGCTAGTGTAAAATCTGATCTAATCGTAAACCCGAACAGTGTGAGAAACACGGGCTGTCAAAAAATTATTAAATTTGAGTTATTTTCAGTGTGAACCCGAGGAGGTATGAAATCAAAATTATTAATCTTGAAAGGCGACTGAGAGCAAGCCAATCGAAACCAAAAGTGGATTAAATTATAAAGACAATATAAAAGGGGACAACCTTTAAAATAGCCAGTTAGTCTACAATAAAGTGAGGAATTTCTAAGATTAAACTAAAGACAAAAAAACTAAAGCGTGAGAGAATAGGATTATGCAGATAGAAATTGTAATCAAAAATTTTGCAGATTGAAAACTTTTATTGAGAATTGTTTAGGATATTGGATATGTGTTGTAAACGATTGTGGTAAATTTGAATAAACGTTACTGTGTTGAGCTGTTCATTTTACTACTAGTATTTTAATATGGTTACCGATAAGTCAGAAACTCGTATCAACTTGTAATACCCAACAATTATTAGTTCTTGAATATTTTTAATTTTATTTATTAATTTAATTACATTAAAACATTAAAAATTTTGTATCAAATTTCATATGATTTTATTAATAACTTTATAATTTCATAACTATTTTCATTTTCGTTTGTTAATTCAATCTACTTTCATTATACCCACAATAATATTAATATTTTAATATTATTATTATTAGTAATCACCTACAGTTTTTTTATGTAATTTCTACGTTTCATTCCAAAGTAAATAAACAAATTATGTTCATGTGCTTTCTTGCTGAAAAATAAAAATTATTTTCATTTGCAGGCTGGAAATCTTGATTGCAGGATCCCAAAACTATTATTATTATTATTAAAAAATTATTATTATTATTATTATTATTATTAATATTATTATTATTATTAATATTATTATTATTATTATTATTATTATCAATATTATTATTATTATTATTATTATTATTATTATTATTAGTAATCATCTACAGTTTTGTTATGTAACTGCTAAATTTTTTATGTAATTTCTACGTTTCATTCCAAAGTAAATAAACAATTTATGTTCATGTGCTTTCTTGCTGAAAAATAAGGATTATTTCCATTTACAGGCTGGAAATCTTGATTGCAGGATCCCAAAACATGTATTATTACTAATATCATCAACAAGTTGTTTATATAAATGTACTTCTATCAAATTTAAAGATAAAAATTTTAAATTAAGAAATTCGAAAACAAATGTTATTATTTTTTTTTCGGTCTTATTTAAACCAAAATAAATCGTAAAGAAAATTATTGAAAAACCATGATTAATAGTATTAAAATCAAATAAAAAATTTGGTTTTTAAAATTTCAGATTTACAAAACACCGGGAAATTTCTGTTACTTTTCTGGTTATTTATGCTCATTTTTAAGTTTTTTTTGAATTTCGATCTGCAGCAAAAGATCCGGATTAATTTTTTTTAATCAAAATATTGAATGCGATATGAACAGCTACATTATACTGAGGCTGTTTATAAAACCATTTCCCCATGATTTACAAGTTTAAGACCTATAAAATGGTAATGGCACAGTAGTAAGTAAATTCTTTACTGATGGAAACAATTCAAAAAGATGGGAAATAAATGTAGAAAATAGTGACGTATATGCCTAACCAATTTCCAAAAATGTATGAGCGGCAGCGGTTAATTTCAATATTTTACTAAGTGTAAAAATAAATTCATTAAATGTACATTTATGAGTTGATGGAGAAGCTATGGGATCACATTAAGCTCCAACTTTTGCATCAATCTTTCTTTCAAAATTAGAGAAAAAAATTTTTGACTTTTCTTTTCTTAAGACTAAGATATATAAACACTATGTTGATGATATCTTCCTAGTATTTTTTAGTCCTGATAATGTTCCTTATTAAATTTATATGAATGGGTTTCTTATTTTATCTATACAAACTAAATAAAATAAAATAAAAAAATTGCAAATTATATATTTTATTCGATATTGTAATTTATTTATATCCAATGGATTTTACAACTCATTATTGGAAAAACATTATTTGATATTTTCCACTTCTCTCAACAATTTTCTGGAGCTTCTCTATCAGGAACAACCTACATCATCTGACATCAGGGATGCTGAAAACTATAATAATACTAAAAATAGAAACTGCTGTCTGTTTTTTTAAAAATAAAAACTGGTTTCGAAAAACAAATTATTATTGACAATTTCTGTCAATTAAAATGAAGAGCAACAAAGTAATAATTTAACCTATCTTTTATTTTAGGACAATCTTTTATTATTTGACCATTCATATTGCATCTTAACTTAAGTGTTATATTTAAATCGGAAATCTCTAGAGATTTCCCTTCATTGAACAAGAAAAATAATTTGCCTCTTCTTGTTTGTAGAATCATCTTTCGGGGATGAAAGAAGGAAAAAATGAGTTAAGAGCAGACATCAATACGAGCGCACAAACACAAAATTTTGAATGACAACGAAGACACTGCAATGAGCGAACAAAGCAATGAATTAGTAACCGACCTCACAAGTTGTCTATCAGATGAGAATAAAAAATTGCTGTCACTGGGGCCAAAATTCAGTCTAAATAGAAAAATCGATGACACAACCATGCTCAATTTTAAAACGGCTCTTTTCCGTATTGCATACCAAATTAAATGGGACAAAACTATCCCGCAATCAAATGATCAAAGCCAAATTGATAAGCTCCAAATATATACAAACACCGATAAACTATACCTCCCCAATCCCTATCTAGAATTAAATTCAGCACTTTCAAAGGTCTGTGGAAAGATTAAGGATGTTGTCGAAAAAGAAGGGAAAATGAAACCATATAAATCAAATCTGTCGAACAACGAACAAGACGTCTTGAAAGCACTTAAAGCTAAACCATATATATATTTACCAAGTAACAAAGGACGTAAATTTTGCGTTATTGAGAAACGCCGTTACTGTGAAGCTGCCAATTGTGTCAAACACAAATGGACCAACAACCAAGACAAGTTGGCTTCTTTCAAAAATCCTAAAACAATTACTAAACAGTGTACCGTATCGTCTCCAGAGTAGCGACTGCCTCATGGCAAGATTAAACAAACTGGCAAAACCACCCATAATGAATTCAAATACCTCTTCAGCCTTGATGTCATAGGTTTATACACATCTATCGCCCCAAGTGAGGCTATCGAATGCTTAAGAAGAAGATTAGAAAATAATTTGTTAATAAAGGAAATGAATACCGAGAATATCATAAACTTTCTTACCGTTATTCTCGAAAATACCTATTTTACCATCGATTAAAATATATATATAAACAAATTAAAGGTCTTCCAATAGGCTCTAGTGTATCAGGCTTGCTAGTAATTATATTTATAAATTACCTCGAACGACAGACATTGAGAACCATACAATCCATTGGTTTCTACGCAAGATATGTAGATGATATATTTATCACGACCAAGAGCAAGAAAGAAGAGGAAGAAATATTTTATATATTCAATGAAGCGCATCCGGATATAAAGTTTGAAATAGAATACCGGGACGAAAATGGATCTCTCAATTTACTAAATTTAAGAAACAAAATAGATGTAGAACCACCAACCTACGGATTCTACAAAAATCAGCTCACAAAGAATTATTTATGCCCAAAGATCAGCACTTCCATACTTACAGAAAGTAAATGTTATAAAGAACGAGAAGCAGAGGATAGCCAATCGATGTACTGAAGGAGAAGAGAACTATAAACAACAATTAAAATTCTATAAAGTCCTACGCAGAAACGGATACCACAAGGAGAACAAATGAATTCAAAACCAAAAACACCTATGGACAGAAAACAAAAGAAAAAGAAGAAATACTTTTATCTAAACATCCCATTTATCAGTGACATGCTCGACTTCAAGATCCGGAAAGAGCTCAATTACACTGGCTTTCCAATGCATATATCACACAAATCTTGGACACTGAGGAAAGCACTGGCAAACAACACAAAAAAACATTTTCACAATGAAAAATTACCAGACACCAAAACAAATAATCTTCAGAAAAAACATTGGCTACTGCATCACGTGCAATGTATGCAAAGAAATATACATTGGAAGTACACTCAGGAACCTACACCAAAGAATTAAAGAACACCTAGACCTTGCCGGCAAATTCTCGGTATACAGGAATCTCCAACAATGCCAACAGAGGAAAGAAAGAAAAAGTATTTCAATCAAAATCTTGGCCAGAGACAATATCCAAAAAATCTCAGATTCAAAGAGGCAATTCTTATCTTAGATAAGCATCCATCAATAAACACCAAAGAAGAAATCAGTGAAATTTCCAATCTGATTTGTTGTTAACTCTGATATTTTTACATAAAGATTAAAACAATTTTATAGCAAATAAAAGGAAAACCTTCAGGAATGAAAATCAGAGTATAATGGTATTTAGGTCTTGATGTTGTTTGTGGGTAAGGGGTTGTCTGAAAGCTTTTTTGTTGCATCTTTAAGAAGAAAGCTTTTCACATACATCTTTCATAAGACTTTAAAAAAATTTAATTTTTACTAATTTGCTCTGAATTTTATAAAAAGCATTCTTTAGTTTTAATTTTTTTAAAGAAATTTAAAGAACAATAAAAAATAACAGTAGAAGCAGTTATTTAACATAAGATATAGAATTTTTAAAGTTATAAGAATTTTGTAAAAACAACCAAAACTGTATCAATTATTTTCGGTCAAAATTAATTTGGAGATCACTATCTTCACACAACTCTATCAATCCTTCATCCGTTGTTGTCGATATTTCAGTAGCTGAAACATTTTGAAAAGGATTTATAACTCCTGGTGGGCTACTGGGTTTCGTTGTTTGTTTGAATTAGCCTGTGGTTACCCCAGTAACGCCATACAAAATGTTACTTCAACTACCACTCGGCACCCGTTGCTAGGCAACGTTGGAAATGTGTTCGAGTGGGTGGATTGTCCGCAAAAAGTGAGCATCATTACTAATACTGTCCCGGACAACCCTCGGGTTCACGAGCTGTCGATAGAAGACCTATGCTCGCTTTGCTCTGTCCCTCGTGTGAAAAGTTCAAAGTCAGGTTTATGGTGACTGTTGGAGAAGGAACGATGATTTGAGAACGTAATACGAATATTCATGAAGGCGATTGTATGCAAGTCGCAACTCGGAATTAAATTAACAGTGAATGTAACTTATTTATTCAAATCAACAAGGAAAACATGTGATGTTCGTGAACTCAGTGTGATGAGTTTGGGGGTCGGACTGCTCGACGTCGGGCACGCTCCTTGCGTCCTGGCCGACGATTACTTGATGGAGTGGCGGATTGATTCGTAGGTTGGGTCACGATGCTGTGGGAATCTCTACGTGACATCTGTGACGGGGCGAAGACTAGTGGGTACGTAACCGCTTCCCCTTCACGACAAATTGCTAGGGCGACCTCTAATCTCTGATCTGAGTGCGCAGGCTCTGATTGAGCTGTCGCTCCTCCGCCCAACCTTTTTGAGCTGCTGTTAGCCTGAAATACAGAGTTTTCATCTTCTTCGGGTCTGACCAGGTTGCTTTGATGTGTTGCACTTCTCGCGTCATCTGGAGTATTTGGTTAAGGAGATCCGCATTTGCGCTCCTTGCGTGATCCAATTCAGTTTGTAGAAATTGGGTAGTTGTCATTGCTATAATGAACAAAAATCTTTAAATTTCTTTACGGATTTGCATAATTAGTAGTTATGATTATCGCAAACATAATTATCAAACTGGATCTATTCATGCAAAGGATTAAAGCGAACGACAATTAACGAAGATTTCTTTTAAAACTAAATCACATTAATATACGACTTGTTGTTCATGTCCTTGGTTCGAGAAATCAGGGTTCGTCAATGAATGGTCTCTTCAAGCTCTTCTTCCGAGGCGAAACTGGGAATGGCCGTCGGGTATCGCGGACCGGGCGAGGTGGATGGGCCTCTGCAATACGCCCGGCGAGGATGTCCTCTTCGACATTCGCGAGGTACATCCTCGCTTTGACCACATTCAGGTCCACTTGCTCCTGCACCTTTTCCCATTGGGTGAGGAGGTTCCGCGCGTGTTCGAGGGTTTCTTCGGCAGGGTATCGCTGTCCATTGGGCCAACAAGGGTCCCTTTCGAAGCCTAACAGCCGCCAAGTGGTGGGATATGGCCACCTTGGTTGAAGCTCCTTGATAGTTTCTATTGTTGGCTGTGCTCTCTTCTGACACTGTTCGTCGGTCACCTGAGTAGAGGTCCAATCGAGCGGCATGTCTTCTTCTGAAATATCATCATGGTCAGATAGTTGCGTGTAAAGGAGTGAAAGTTAATTTATCCAAATCGTCCGCTTGATTTTAATAATCGATCAAATAATAAATGTGATATTGCAATTTGAATTATCAAAACCTAAACCTTATCAAATTCCGTTAAAACTTTAATTATCACTGCATTCTTCAAATGGAATAAGTACGACTGTTTCTCTATAAGTTTATGATATAACCTATTTAGTTAACTATCCTAGCTCATGACTCTCCTATATTTCCTTTATATAATGGTTATAATTATTTTTAAATACAGCGACACTCCGTTACTACAACCAATAGGGTTATGGACATTTACGGTTTTAACAGAAGTTTATTCACAATCTACCGGCTCGACGTTTAGTATGGTAGGGTACAATTGTTAATTAACTAACTTTGATTGATGGAGTTCTTTAAGGATGACGACTATGATGGTCATTAATTAAAAGTTTCTAATGTTAGGGAGATTAAATTAATCAAGGGAAGATATGAAATGTCACCTTACGAGTTCGGCTCTTTGGATGAACCCTTTATGGCCAAAAAAATCTATGTTATGAGAAAATTTGGTAATCGATAATGCCGTGGTTGGATGTTGACGCGTGTATGTATGTTGTAATGGCGCATGGATTTATTTATTTTATATTAAGTCGATAAACGATCTTGGATTGTCGATTTCCGGTTGACTTGTTGATCTTAGTTGTTGGTTAATTTGTCGATTTGATAAGATTCTCGGTATTTACAAATGAACGGCGATAATTAAATTCGGGTAAGTTTGTATCCTATGTTTACATTACTTGTACTTTATTTACAGAATTTATCGATTCGTCGTAGGTATATTCACCGAAATTTAGTTTCACTACTTTGTCGAATCGATTCTGGTAAGTTAATATTTTAAATATTTTGAATACCTTTTATCAACGTTTTTAGAGAAAATACTTGACTCTACAGCGGATTTCGAAGTGGACTCTTTCACATTTTAAAATCGAATGCGTTTGGAATTTTTGGTTCTATATTATTGGAATTTTCTATTCAGCCTTTTTACGGGATATTTGAACCACATGGTTGGAGTTAATTTAATTCGCTGCCGTCGGTAAGCCTTGCTTGTAGTTTCAACTTGTGTAATGCTAACGTAACTCCATGATCGTTCCTTTTATGTAGTATTAATATAATCTTTTGGTCATTCCTTTCTACGTTAATTGATTTATCATCATAAATTTTTATGGTCATTTTGATTTTTACATCGATTTCACGATTTTTAGGGTCAATGTTTGGGTTTTTTATCCGTAGTTTAAGCTTTAGAAATTTTTTAAATTAAACGTTATCGCAAAGTTTAATTTATTAAGTCAATTTTATTTTGTTTTATGACGAATTAATCAATGATTTCATGTTAACTTCGATTTCTTTTTTTTTCTTTTTACAATGATATTAATTTTCTTTACAACAATGATTTTAATTTTTATAGCAATGATCTCGTGTTAATGAATTGTCAATTTATTTTTAAGCAACGGATTTGTACTTACTTTCCATTAACCGATTAATTTATTTATTTTTACCTTTAATCAACCAATTAATTTAATTTTTAATCAATGAATTACTTTATTTTTAATCAATGAATTACTTTATTTTTAATCGATGAGTTACTTTATTTTTAATCAATAAATTACTTTAGTTTTAATCAATGAAATACTTTATTTTTTAATCAATGAGTTACTTTATTTTTAATCAATAAATTACTTTAGTTTTAATCAATGAAATACTTTATTTTTTAATCAATGAGTTACTTTATTTTTAATCAATAAATTACTTTAGTTTAATCAATGAAATACTTTATTTTTAATCAATGAGTTACTTTATTTTTAATCAATAAATTACTTTAGTTTTAATCAATGAATTCCTTTATTTTTTAATCAATGAATTGCTTTATTTTTAATCAATGAATTTATATTAATTTATTCCCCGTACCCTTACTGTTTAATAAGCCTTAGGCGCATATTGTGTTTATATTATATTTAATGAGTGCCCACTGGACTACTCGGTGTGATGAATTTGAGCCGTGTGTAATATGATTTTGGTCGATTTTACAGAAATGAGAAACGAGGAAGCAGCCAAAAGACCTCTTCCTTATTTCTCGTTTCTTCTATACGGATAATATTGACGTTACGACCCCTGCGTTCCGCACGCTGGGTCTTCACGGGTACATATCATTGGCAATTTTCCACGCACTTACACGAATCTGCACTGTGTATATTTTAATAACTTGCGATTTGTGTTGGCTGTGGGCCGGAAAAATTTCGACAGATTAATTTAGTTTATTAAATATATAAAACAATTTATGAATAATATAAATATTTATTATCATATTAAAGACAAAATACAAAATTACTTGACCAACAAATAAATTCATAAAAGCATAAAATTGCATCTCTCCCCACGCCGACATCCAAGCAGAGCTCTACCGAGGTTGCGAGGATGTGACGTGGAGAGAGAGCTCCAAATAAAACTATTTCTCACCTAAAATTGAAAGTTTCAGTATAGATTTTCAAACAAAATTCGCAAAATTTTAGTTCAAAAAATGGTGTTTGTTTTGAATAACGGTTAAATTTAATGTGAAAATGAATCGGTATTTATACCTATTTTCTGGCCCTAACCTTGCGTGTTAAATTTGATGTAGTAAAACAAAATTCGACCTTGTTATTTTCTAGTGTATTCTATTCTTTAATTTTTTTATTTTTCAATTTATTTTAATAATTTTTTATTTAGAATTTTTATTGAATTATTTCTAATTCAAATTTTTTGATTTAAGTTTCATTTTCATGAACTTTTATTAATTTATCAAATTTTGTCGAATTTGTTGTGTTTTCTTGTTATGTTTGTGTTTGTATCGTGTGGATCTTGTTGCGTTTTGTTATCATTTTAATTTATTTTTATGTTTATTATTTTATATTTAATTCTCTTTTTCTCATATTTATTAGGGTTTAATTGGTGTTTTAATAGGTTTATTTTAAATTTGCTTGTTGTGTTTGCATGTGTGTTACCGATCCATTTAAACATTTCTCAAGGCAGTTTGTGTTCTGGCCCAACACTCCTTTATATTTATCTAGAATTATTATTTCATTTTGGAAATAAAAATCTAAATTTTCCATAAGTTTGTCCAAATGTTCAATTATTACAAAACTAAAATCGAAATTTTCTTTTATTTCATTTTCAACGATAAAAGTTTGTAATTTAATAGTTTTTTGAAAAAGCTTTTATTTTATCATGGATCGAAAATATATCAATTTAATTTATTCCTTGTAATTGTAAATTTAATTAGTTTAATTTCGAAAATATATGAACTAAGTAAGTTAGTAAGAGTAAATTGTTGTTATTATGCAAAACAGTTGTATACTCATCTTTTTTGTTTTCATTTACCTATATTGCGACTTCTTCACGAAGTTCAACAAGTCTAACCGGGACTTTGCTCCTCGATAGCCATCAGACCTCAGTGTGCAGCAGTAGAGATTTATGCAGACTTTCCATATCTTTGCATAGATTTTGAAATAAACATGACTGTAATGGTCTGCTCTTGATAAAATTTACAATTTTTATAGCAGTAGTGAAACTGTTTAGATATTTTGGTATATGAATAGTGCAATGAGTCCATGTTGCATTTGGAAATTTTTGAAGACAGCATGTAATAGAATCACTGTAGCATGTAAATATAGCACCGCTTAACCACTCTTAAATTCTAGCATCAATGTACATAAATAAGTATTTTATGGGGACCTGTCGAACAGATACAATAATATCCGCGGTCTTCCAAAACGATATTAACATTTATTAACGAAGGGCGTTTGAAAATTCAGGGAAAATTAAAAACAAAAATCATAATAAGGAAACATCTATTAACTTATGAACATTACCAAAAAATAACGAAAATACAATTAAACTGACTTACCAAACGTGGTGTATTGCCAAATTTGAAACAAAGGGTTCGCAGTTATGACCTTTTATGCCATATCGGTCACTGCCACAGTCAGTCAAATTACTATTAGAGTGTGTGGCATCTGATCCCACGACGCTCATTCAGTGGAGTTTAGGGTCTATCCGGGATACACCATACGACAAGGCAATTTTAAATGTTTGGCGTCAAATGGAGCAAGTTTTTCTATTATTTTTTTCGTAAGAATAGTCTTTTTAGTACATAAACAAATAAGCAAAATTAAACTAAACTTTTATTATTGACGCAGTAGTAGTTATAACAGAATTAATTTGAGTGTAAATAAATCGATAAATAAATTTCCACAATTCCTCTTCGTTTAATGAGTATTTTCTAGATACTCTATTTCTAACTCGTGTTTCATTTGAGTCCCTATGCCCTCGCAACCAGGATTTTACATAAGATACCGGATCAAAAGCAGTAACAAAGTTTGCCCAAAATATTTATGCTCATCAGGCACGATGAATTTATCACCAACAATTTGTTTCTCTCATTCGTCGCAATATCGTTCATTATACTAAAGCCACGTTCAGCCTCTGAACCGCTAACAGCAATGGTCTTGATTTTTTCTTTTTGCTCTTTTCATTGTTTCTGGAGATTCACTATTCCTGTTGTTAATAAAATTTCAAAAATCGTTAGTTGGAATTTAATATTTTAGTAGTTTGCTTAAATTATTAAGCTGTATTTCACCATCTAACCAAGACGCCGTAACATTGTTTGGCCATTTTTTAGATTCTAGCAAATCGAATTAAAAAATTAGATGCGTATATTGTGCTGCATTTTCCATCTTTAACTGTTGCTGCCATCTGGTTTGTTTGTGCTGTAGACATTAGCCTGGTTTGCATGTTGTCTATCACGCTCTGATAATGCTGCACATGTGATAAAGATTGTTATCTAGTACTAGTAATATTTTCGAATGGAATATTTGTAAACCATTCCGACTCAATAGTTTCTTGCATATTGTTTTCAAAATTTCCGCCCTTTTCTTTCATCATACTAAGCGCTGTTATTGTTCTGTTTATCAAACGATCCGCAGCTCCAATGGAAATACTGCAACTTTGTAAACTCTTGCTTAAATATGTTAATTTCTGCAAAATGTCGATCATGATAGCCAGGTCATTTAAAAAGCTCAACCTTGTTTCAGCAAACATTTCATGTCTGCAACACTTGAAAAATGTTTGTATAAAAGCGGATATGCATTCCACACTGCTTTTGCTGCACACAACCTAACGAGGTCCAAGAACACGACCGATCCTTTTGTTGGATGATGATGGCAAGCCCATCACCACATTTATCCTAAATAAATATTTTAAAACGAGACCTGGAAAATATAGGGTAAATGTATGCGCTGAAGATCGAACTTAAACAAATGACCAATCCAAAACAAATCCTCAAAAGCCTAACCTACAATCCAAAAACGAGCCTTCAATCCAATCCCCAGCATAAACAAACAATATTAACAATTATGTGATTTGATTTAGACAATCTTCGTATTGGGACAATTATTTTATGGTGTTTTATTTTGATTATGTTATTGTATAATTTTTTTTTCGAACAATAATGTATATATTCTTTGTAGTTGTATGTGTAATATAATCTTTATAATTATCAATGGTTGTAATTTTTGTATAAGGGAACATAATTAATCAACACATTTAGTTCAAGTTAATCTAATAAAATTTAATCGTAATTTCAATATAAAATAAACAGTCTTAAGTAAATAAACGAAATTTTAATGGACTAATGGATCTAAATTTAAATAATAAATAAATGAAATTTTAAATGGATTAATAAATAAATTCCCAAAAAACCACATGGTAAAATAATATTTATTTAATAAATAAAATAAATACATTTAATTCTATAAAATATTTTTGTATAAATAGCGCCACAAAATTCAGTCAATTCGCCCAAAAATTATGTCCTTTGCAAAGTAAATCTTCACAAGACTTTAAAATAAAACCGACAAAAACGTTTACATATATTTTTTGCACGCACTAAGATCCATAAAAACATCAACATAACAAGCACCGTATTTGAAGATTAAAGATTTGAAGTTAGAAATTATCTGTATTGAATATAATTCTTGGTAAATTTTTGACTGTTTAATAAAAATTTTATATAAAGACTTTGTTTTCATTATATATAAGAAACACCAGTGAAAAGTTGGGACCTCACTAAAATTCGAGATTTCAACACTTTAAATTTCTTAACCAAAATCTTTTGCAATATCGTTAAGCTCCAGTAGATTTTTATTGAATTTGATATATAGGCAATAAAGTTTTTAAAGAAAAATATTTAAATGATTAAGTTGTGAAATGTAATTCCATTTTTTCAAACATACAAGCAACTCATTGACAATCCTTTCAGTCTTTTTGGATTCTAATTCAACTAAATCAACGAATTCATTTACTGGTTCCTCTGCTGTCAATATTTCACACCGCAAATATACGATTAAAGTTGATAGTTTTGAAACTGTTGTAGTCTCATCCAATATGATGCAAAATTTTGACTGATTTGAGACAATTTTACTAAAAATAGATTTATGCATTTGTTCAGAAATATTATAGATTATTTTTAGAGCACTGTATTGGGAATGGCGACAAATTTCACAGTCAACACCATTTTCCACTTGCAGATCAATTTCGTCAACTATATCAGACATGGGACGATTACCTTTAGCTAAACTGTATACACAATTAAACACACGAAAAGTTGTGTCTATTTTGTTTGAATAAGGTTTCTCAACAATAGTCTCAATTCTATGGGCTTCTGCTGTCTCAAAGTTTCAACCGATTTATTATGAGAGATCGGTTTGTCATGTTGGTGCAGTTTTTTCCGTAGAGAAGCTTGTTAAGCATGTTTTTCTTCACCAGCAGCCTTGTTTTGAATTTGTACCCATTGTGATGCAAGATGACAATCAATATATTTGTAAACACAAATCGAACTAAATTTAGAACAAACATTACGTTCTAAAAAACCATTTGATATTTTTAACCAAGGATAAAGTTGACTAAAATATTCAAGTTGCTCGGTTTTCCAACAACTTGACATGTCAATTCGGTAGCCATCTTTTACACAAATACTTTTCTCCTCTAACATGCTAGGATGAGACTTATTCTAATAAACGAGGACTTTCAACAATCTTGCTTGTAGTTTCTTCACACTTTCTTGCAGTATTTTCAGATTTCGCGGAGTCATTAGTATTAGTATCATTGATAGATGTTTTGGCTTTCTTGATTTTAAAACCTACGCTTGATTTCCAGAAATTATTGTTTTATAATTATAATAATAAAAATAAAATTGAAACTTTTTAAAATAACTAAATATATTTGGCAACGACTTTATTACATTAAAACGCCAAACAAATTATTTTTTAATTATATAATTTAGTTAATAAATATTTTAATTATTTAAATATTTAATTATATTTAAAAATTTAAGTAAATTCTATAAGGACTTTTTTGTTGTTTGTCATCTCTGATTTCTTTTTGTTTTTATTTATAAAAGACATTGTATTTTATAAATTAATTTAATTTGTCGACACGGACAATTTTTTCAATTAAATAAATTTTGATTTTTTTGAAATTAATAGTTTATTTTAGGCATATTTATTATTTTGAACTAACGGTTCGCACGAACCTGACCGAACCGGCTCCAAACCACCGCTGCTTACCACTACAAAAATCAAATTAGCGACTTCTGAGCTTTCACTAAAATAAATGAAAATTGTAGTTTTTTTAAGTTAAATAGACTGAAATTTACGAGTCTACATATACTGTTTTTGTGTTGGTGTGTTTGCTACTATCTCGGGCATTGCATATACGCCCACGCTTTTCCGTGTCTGCATGCATTTATTTTCATTTTTACCGTATTTTTATGTATCTTTTTTAAGTAACAGCATTTAATTAAATTTAAATTTAAGAAATTTAGAAATTCATATTTTAATTTTTCATTAATTCTTTTTCATCATTTTTTTGATATTCATCATGGCGGATTTAATTATGGCTCTTTCGTTTGACAATTCAAGCCAAAATTAATTCATTTACTTCAGAATCATGGACTTTTGTTAGTAAATTCAACCATAATTTAAGCACTTTTCTTTATTTCGCCATGATGGATTTCCAATTTTAAGATAGGGATAATTATGCACTATAGTGCTTTATAAATGTTATTTTAAATAATTTATTTTGTTTTTATCTTCATTGTTTTTATTTAAACGTCTATTATTTATTCTTCTAGTGTCATGTCTTGTGTTATTTTGTTTCAATTGGTGTAAGATAATGAATTTTAACTGATCTTGGTGCGGTTTTCATGCTATGTATTTTGGGGTTTTTTAAAAGTGATTAATTGATTGATTAAATAATTAAAATTTCCAGCTCTTAGCCAACATAACTAACGACCATCAAAAAGAATAAAAATTAATAAAACAAAATAAGTAAATAAAAACAATGAAATAATAATAATAAAATAGAACTGAAATAATAAGCAAAATGCACCCAATTGGTTTCAAATTTATAGAAATATTTGAAATTGTAGGAAAGCATCATACTAAATTTGAGACTTTAACAAAATGAAAAGATCGAAATTCGATAAGCAACAGAGAACGACAGTAGTGGTGGGTTTCTGTGTGTTGGGATTTTGAAACTATATTGTTGTTATCCAGACAATCTCATACAAATATTTTTGCTTACCACTCGGTACCGTTGCTAAACAAGGTTGGAACTGTTTTCGAGTATGTGGATCGTCCGCAAAAAGTGAGCGATATTACTAATGCTATAATTGACTGAACGATCCATGGGTCCAACGAGCTGCCGATAGAAGGCATGTGCTCGATTTCGATTTTTAGGTCCCATTATTCTCCTATCTTTTTCAAATGTCAATCCATACTGTTATCTTATTTATCATTATGTCTATTCCCATAGTCTTTCATATCGTTGTTCGTATTATCGACTTTTACCATGGCCTGTACATCCCTTGCTATGTTATATCATCACAGTACCTCTCTTACCCTTATCCCTATTATAACTACAATATTCCCTATTATTGTTACTAGCATTATCATTATTACTATTATATGGATTATTCTAAGCCATTGTCACTGCTATTATTATTATTGTTATTGTTATTACTACCATTACCATTATATTTATTATTATTATTATTATTATTATTATTATTATTATTATTATTATTATTATTATTATTATTATTATTATTATTATTATTATTATTATTATTATTATTATTATTATTATTATTATTATTATTATTATTATTATTATTATTATTATTATTATTATTATTATTATTATTATTATTATTATTATTATTATTATTATTATTATTACCATTATCCTTACCATTATCATTATTATCATTAAGTTTTTTGTAGGGATCCGTCCTTATTCCTCTGCTTTGTGAAAATATTTTACTTATATAAAAATTTAGCCGTACTCCATCCCAATTTCACAGTTTTCGATAACGTATTTTTGTCATTTCTGAAATTTTGAGCTGCGTTCCGCCCTTATTTTACAGTTTTATGATAAATGTTTTAATTATTTCCGGAAATTTGCGCAGCGTTCCGCCCATATGTTACGTCTGAACTCACAATAATTTGTTTAGTTCTTATATATTATTTAAAATATTCCTTTTCATGATTTTAGTCGTTCGGATTAATCTTTTCCGATGGCTATTCATTTTAGCTGTTGCAACGATTTCGCACTTTTCCCCGCTACCCGTTCCCTTTCTTTGACCTTATGATCTATTTGCGTTCACATTGTATTTAATGAGTGCCCACTGGACTACTCGGCGTTAGTGATTTTGAGCCGATTGTTGTTTAAAATTTTATGTCGATTTTAACAAAATTGAGTGCAAGAAAGTTGACCCAAAAGACCGACTCTTGAGCTACTTCCTTTCGCTATCTAGTTCAGTGATTTGACGTTCGAGCCCGTCGTTACACACGGCGAGGTCTCTCACAAGCACGAGCTATTGACGGAATATTTTACTATCTTGCGATATGTTTTGGCTGTGGGCCGAAAAATAAATAAATAAATTTTACCATCTAAGTTTTATAAATGCTTCTATGCATAACGGATATTCTTCATTAAAAATTCTTCATTTCATATTTTCATCACAAAGCTTCATTAATAAAAATATTTGAAAATACTACTGAAAAGTAAGACCACAAATTGACATCTGCATACTAAAATCAGTCTGACCATCTGCAACTAACAATAGAATTAAATTTGTCTCTCTGCACACAGCTTGTCTGTCTTGTCTCTCTGCAGACGATATGTCTGCCGGTCTCTTTGTTATCTTTCTACAAACAATCTGCCAATTGGTCTTGTCTTGTCAATTTGTCTGTATATTTGTGAAAAAACATCAGTATATATACCTATAATTTGACCTTAACCTTGGTGTTATTTTTATTGTAAACAAACAAAATTTGACCTTGAAATTATTTGTGTTATCTAAATTTAATTTTTATTATTTTCTTAATTTAAATTGGCAATTTATTTCTTAAATTTTTAATTAGATTTATTCAGCCAAAAATATTTTAATTTTACTCATTTAATTCATTAATTTTTTACTTTTATATAACTTGTCGATTTTCGGTCAAATTTTCTTGTTATTATGTTATTTTTTATGTAAATTTCGTGCGGTTCTTGATGCATTTTGTATTAATTTTATTTTACTTTTGTTTTTTGATTTTATATTTATTTATATTCTCTCAAATTTTAGAGTGTTTAGTTAATGTTGTATGTTAAGTTATCTTTGTGCTGGGTTTTCGTGCTATATTACTGAAACATTTAAACAAATTTTAAGGCAGTTTGTGTTATGGCCCAATAGTAGTAAATAACAGAGAAGTAGTTTAACAATAAACCGCAATACACTATAAATATTCAAGATTGAGATATTTTGGTGCTTGGTTTTAATGCTATTGCCAACATTAACTTCGCCAAACAACTTACTACAACATACATATTATTTTATGTTTCATCGCTGATTTTGGTTAAACTTGTTAGAATTTTTTTCACAATTTTAAAACTGTTATAGTTGTGGGGTTAGTGGTGTGGATGACCTTCACCCCAAACATACAAAATAGTTTTTGCTCCCGCCAATGGTTACCCATTGCTAGGCAACGTTGGTAATGTAACCACTGGTCACAGGACGTCCAAAGGTGAGTTCCGATATCAGAACTGCTAAGGGTTAGTCCTATGTCGGGTTCAGCAGACTGCCGTTAGAAGGCCTATGTCCGTCTTCTATTTCAGGTCCCTTTATCACTTTCCATTTAATACTTTTCGTTTTTATATTTATTTACAAATAGTAACATAATAAACTAAACAATTTTTATTTAATGTCAAACAAATCAAATTATCATCAGACATGAGTTTATTATCTCATTTGGCCACTCCTTGGGCGCGTCTTCGCAACCGCTCAGTTCGACCTGGTCGAGCGTGTGATCGGGGGTTTCTTGTTAGTTGATTGGGCTTTTTCTTGGTCGCGATAGGCTAATTGTGCTGGAGCGAATACCAGAGGGTAAGTCACTGCACTTCCCTCCTGGCACGCCGACAAGGCGACTTCCAGTCCTTTGATTTGTGTTCGCTGAGCCTGGTTCAACACTCTTTCCTCTTTCCAGCCCTGTTGTGCGGCAGTGAGGCGCTGGTACAATGTTTTCATTTTTTCGGGTTCGGCCCAAGTGGCTTTTCAGCTGTTGCATCTCTCGACTCTGTTGTAGGAGTTGTCGGTGCAGGTGCTGATTTTCTCGTCTAAGTTCTTTCAGCTCTTGATGTAATATTTTCGTGGCTTTCATTTCTAAAATTACAATATTTAAATGATTAGTCGTTTACAATATTGATTCAATCCTATTGATCCTCTCTCTTAATTATTTTTACGATGTTATATCGGCTGCGTCTCATGCGTCTCAGTTGGTTGGTGTTAACTCTCTTGTTGGTCCAAGTTTAATGACAAAAACGTTCTATCTTTTCCTATCATTTATTATCTATAAAATATTTAGAAGGTTATTGCAAAAGGAGTAGAAAATTTATATTTCTTTGGTTACACTAATGTCAACGTGGTTAATTTATGAAATTAGAAATTGAATAACCCGGGAGACATAAACATTTATTATCGTCAAAACTAAAACATATCGATTCAACTCATTCATGACCATTAAAACGTTCACTCCTTCGGTTTTTGTTCTTGGGATTCCACTGGGGATGCCTGCTCGCATATGTATGATCGCCTGTTTGACGAGATCCGAGTCGATTTCGAAGGGTTGACTGCACGAGTTTCTCCGGTATCACCATCTTAGTCGGTGCTGTCATCTGCGTCAGCCTCGGGTCGTCTAACTCGAAGGACACTCCATATTCTGGCGGGAATCCATCGGTGCTCGGGATAGCTCCACTTGCGATGTCTCTGTTTACTTGAGCTAGTCGTTGTCGGGCCAACACCGCTTTCCGGTGGTACTTTCTTTCTAGCTCTTCCATCTTCATGGCCGCGTATTCGGCTCGCTGGCGGGCTTCTCGTGCTGGATTGTGGCCCGGCTCGCGCTTAATCGCGATACTTGGTAACTCAATCTCTTCGGCTTGGTATTCTGATCTTCTCGGCCAACTGGAGTCTCCATAAGTGGATAACAGATATCCGTTATCCCACAGAACTTGGCGGTATCGAGCGGCGGAAGCGCTCGGGATCTGTATAGTCACTCGAGAATTGTCACTCCAACTGCCATGCGGGTCTCTGCGATCTAAACGTGAAAATATTTAATTACAAATCATTTTTCTCGATGTGCCTGCGCGTGCAAAACATGGGCGTTAGTGATTTATGCTATTTCCATAGAGTATTGATATGGGTGAATTTTAGTTACGATGAAATTTGAAATGTAGCGTGCGAAATTACCTGATTGTCTCTCTTCACTAGGCATCTGAGTATCATTCCTCGAGATCCGATCTCGTAAAGGGTCTCGAGTTGGAACGCGTCCACTATTGATATTAGTTGATTGGTGATTCATTCGAAGCTTATGCGGTATGAGATGTGAGTTTCTACTATTTTCTTTTATATTCGTAAATTATTTGCGAGGGCGTGGTAGGGTGAGTGAACTGACATTTAATTTATTCTTTCTCGCGGTTGAACGTTAATATAATTTTTATAAGTTATTTACTATTTATCATTTGATGTCGACCATTATTTATTATTCGTTAAGGTCGGCGGTGAAAGTCCATTGCTATGGATCGCTTCATCGTCTTTGTTATTATGATCTTATGTGATTAACGTCATCGACCTGTCATTCGCGTCGGATTTTATATGATTTATTCTGCTGTAAACTCAGACTATGACCTGTCTGTAGTTTATTTAGTGTAATAACAATCAAACTGATCTCTATTGATTCTATGGATTAGCATGTGACTAATCTCATTGTTAACTTGATGATTGGAATTTTTGGGTGCTCTCTATCTGAATTGTTGTTCTTATTCAACGTCGACACTCTATTGCAAGTTACACCGGAATACGGTTATTTCTGAAAAAATGTTCAATTGTACATGCTGGTCAGGGAGAAATTGCTGGGTGGAATATTCGATGACAGCTATTCGATGAAGAGAATACCGGGGTTTGGAAAGAGTCTAAATCTGTACTCTGATGTTTAGTTGGGTCGTGATATTGAACTATATGGTTTGCTATTTTGGGTTGGAACCTCTGATTTTATTACCTCCATCAATTTCAGGGTATCTCAAGTTTTATTCGGATTTAAAGGTTCAATACTATTCGTGGGCAAATCTATTGCATTCGAATTATCATGGATCCTCTCACGAAAGCTGAGTTCATATGTTTACATTTGTGAACTATTGGTGATATTATTGGTCGTTGATCTATTATCCTTGTGTGGAATTATTAATTTATTTATTCGTGTCAGGTACGGTTAATATGATTATTTAGGTCGTTTATTATCGATTATTAGTAGCATAATATTATTATTTAACTCCTTGAATTATCCTTGGATTCGTGGGTTACATAGTTATCTTTCAATTAGTTGAAAAGGTTCAAATCTAATCATTAATTTGGTTTACGATTCATCAATGCCTAATGTCTTATTTATTATTACTTCTATGAAATGTTAGTGGATCTATGTCCTGTCGTAACTCTTCTCGGGATCAGTTATTTCTACTCTATCGTTTGCTGTTTCGTTCCTTTTTCTCCATTTTTCTGGCTTCTTACTCATAATTCTCTGTTAATTTAGATTAAATCCGAGGATAATTCAAATCATTTACGCTTGTGAAATTTTACTTGACTTTCATTACGTGAATATTTTAATTATGGATCATTTTATTTAATTAATTACTATCCGTCAATTACGTTACAAAAGTATTCTCGTTGTAGTATGTTCTGGTCATAAATTTAGTTATAATTTCATCATTTTAATAATTCATTTACGTCACGTCTAGTTTAATCTTATGGATTCAATTACTTTAAATTAATTTAATTTAATTTCCATTTAGTTATTAAATTTATCTGCATTGCATCGGTTTCAAGTCCCCACTACCCGAGCCTTGAGTTTAGTCCTAAGGTTCTTGTGTTCATATTAGATTTTACGAGTGCCCACTGGACTACTCGGTGTTATCATTTTAGCCGATGTGTAGTTAAATATTTAGGTCGATTTTATGGGAGATGGGTGAAAGAGAGCTAGCCAAAAGACTAGTTCTCAATCTTCCCACCGCCCTTATAATGGGTAGAATATTTACGTTCGAGATCCGTCGTTACGCACGACAGAGCTCTCACGGGCACACACTATAGGCGGAGAAACCGCACTTACACAGTGTGACTAGTTGTGTTATGATTTTGCTTTCTTGTGTGATGTGTGGCTGTGGGCCAGAAAAATTTCGACAAAACTGAAGATTCATTTTTCATAATACATATATTTGTTGAAACCATTTCATCATAGTTCGTTCATAGTTCATACATATCAACATACGACAAGAGGTCCTCATACATACGATCAAGTAGAGCTTACATTAAGGTACTTGATTCGCAGAATGAAAACAGTTATCGAGAGTTGCTCCTTTGAATTGCTCTGACAAAAAGTATTTTATTCACTGAGTGAAAAGCATTCGCATTAAAACTTTGTGAAAATGGATTGGTATTTATACCTGTTCTGTGACCCTAACCTTGCGTGTTATTTTTTATGCGTTAAAACAAAATTTGACATTGCAATTATGTGTCTAATTTATTTCTAATTTATTATTATTTTTCGATTTCTTTTACAATTTACGCATTAATTTTTAATTTCAATCATTTCTGATTAAAATTATTTTATTTTTGTTCGATTTATTCATGAACTCTTTTAATTTTCCGTAAATTGTCACTTTTTCGGTCAAATCTTTTGTTATCGTGTTATTTCTATGTCCATTCGTGCGTATCTTGGTGCGTTTGTTAATATTTTAATTTAATTTTGTGTTTTCTATTTTATATGTTAAAATGTGTTTTTCTCTCATTTTTAGGTGTTTATTAGATGTTTAAGGGTCCGATTTTGAAATGTGCATGTTATGTTTGCGTGCTGTTTCCAATCCATTTAAACAAAAGCTTGTACTGGCCCAACATAGTTCTAAATTATATGTAATGCACGTTTTTGCCATTTTCTATTTAAAACACTTACATAACATTTTCAATATCGTAAAATCTGTTCTATTGTTGTCTAACACAGTATATTTAACAATTTCATCTTTGGTTTATTTTTTAATAACAAAATATGTAAAATAAATAAACTATTATTATTTTCAAAGATGATTTCTATATATATAAATATGATAAATTTAAATATTTTTGAAGTGTTTAAATAATCTAAATCCAATTATTGAATTTGCTCTCTTGCGGATCTAACATTTGTAATTATATTTAATTTTAATCTTTTAAGGTTATTATCATTTTAAAGCAAGTGGGATTGCAATTAGTATTGTTTCAAAAATAATTATATTTTCAGATTATTATAAATACTAAGTTTGAATTAATGAACAAATTGATGAAAGAAATGAAATTTGATGACATTTTAAATAATCGAGTATGCATTATTGATATTATATGTTAAGATTAATGCTTAGAATAACTATGTATTTAGTGTTTTGGTTAAATAAGCGCATAAATTTATATATAATTATATATATATATATATATATAATTATTTATAATGTAGGTGGATATGGAAAATGTAGATCTTACTTTCGTGAAGCCATGGATTAGTAAAAGAATTACCGAACTTACTAAGGATGAAGACGAAGTCTTGATAGATTATATATACAATCAACTGGAACCGAAAGTAGTCAATTTCTGTTATTTTAAATTTTTCTTTAATATAATTGAATGAAATATTTTTTACTATGAAATAGGGTAACGCACTATATTTAATTAAATGCCTATCGTAAACGAATTAAATATATTACCACTATAACAAACTTAGACTTAGTTAGAGAGGAAATAGGATTAAGTACTGAAATTCGAATGTAAATATCGCTACATTCTATTATGTTCTTAACTTATCTATGCAAATTTCACACAAATCTGGCTATCATACCTGTCTCACCAAAGAAAATCGATCGTCAAACAGTGGTACAGTTAAGTCCTGTTAAAGGATTTTTACTGACAACTATGTATTTCAAACGTTTTGGTGAAATAGTTTAAATTAATATTTTTTTAAGGTATTCACGAATTTTTGACACAGCCTTTTCAAGGCGCTTGAATAAATTAGTAAATATTATGTCACTTATAAAGAAATCAAAGGTGAAAAACAAAAAAAAAGTCTTTTAATATAATTCTTAATAAAATCTTAATATGCTAATAAATTATTTATTGAAAAAAATGTTTATTACAGGCCAAAAAGTGCTTTTGTGAAAGTTTGTTTGAGAACTCAAGAATAGTAATAATGTCATAATAATAAAATTTTGGATTATCAATCTTTTAAATGAAAATAACATTTAACCAGCCCAATTAAAAGATTTTGCGCAATTAAAAGCTCCGATTTATACTGGTGGATAGACGATTGGATTATCAGCTATTCCTAAGAATCAAAGAGAAAGCTAAAACATTCGATGACTTATACTTTTCCAACCTTTTTCCTCACCGAGGAAAGAATCATTCATGCATATTAGAAACGCCCTTATAACTAAATATGAATTATGTTTCTAATACTTTCCAAAGAAATTTTAGCGTCAAAAATTCATGCCAGTTGTTTTAGAACGCATCGTATTAAAGAATTACTAGCCAAATATTAACTAAATTTTCGCAATTTCTAATCTAATTTTTACAATGAGATTTATTTTATTATCAAATTTGATGTCCATAAATGTTTGATTAAGAATCTAAAAATTGAGAAATAATTCGAGGTTTTTATTATGTTTTTAAAATTTATATTTCCAAATAAAATAGTTTAACAAAAATTAAATTGTTAAGAAAATTATAATTTTTTTCCACATTTTAAATTAATAAAAAATTAACTTTATTTTCTGGTGAGGATTCTTTTCTTTCTCTAAATATATTTTTTACTCATTTCTGTATCTTTCGTTTCTATTTTATTGTTCTTTTATTTGTATTGTGTTATTGTTATCCTTCAATTACATAATAAATTTACTATTTTTCACACAGCTCTTGACAGTAATAACTGTAGATAGATGCTTATATAATTTATTATCATTATTAATAATAATAAATTTCATAGTGTTAATTTTATTCATTATTATTAAACTTTAATTTTTATGTTAGCGCTCGTACTTTAACTCTATGCCAGCCAAGTTGTTTTTGGTAAATTTAGCACTGATTAGTTTTATAGTAATGAACAATAACAAATCTTCACGAGGATACACCACATATTATATATCATTTCATACAGCTAAACATGTTCTACAATATTCTGACAAGACAAGACATATTACATAAAGATATAGTCATAATAGTTCATCAAATATAACATAAAAAATGTTTTAAATGTCCAGATATCAACAATAACACTTCAAAAACGAAAAATAATCCTAAAACTTCATCAGACGTGTATCAAGTTGCACTAATGAGTTATAAATAGAACTGAATGGGTGCCTTTTATTCAACGTGGACGCGTTTTACCATGTTGCGGTCGTATTCGACCGGATCGGCTGCCATAGAGTATAGTTAGCGGTCCTCGATCTTCTACTTTAGTAATCACTGACTTAGTGCATCCATAAGCAAGATTTTGGGTGTGACTAGTTAATGAATAGTATGCAAATAATTTAATAATTGAAGTATAAATATATTCAGCAAGTATTTAAAAACCCTTTATTATGTCAATATTAATTTAATTGCATTTTACTTTCCTTTTGTGTATAAATTCCATTTAATATATCTCATAAGTACACAGTTGAAATTACACCTCAAACCCGAAGATCATAAAAGTAAGTAATGATTTAATGCAGAACCTTAAATTTCTCAAAAAATAAGTCATTGTTATATTTTCAGATATTGCAAATTTAAGAGTATATTATTTACTTTTGAATTTTTGAAGTTTTTCCAATTGGAGGCATTATTAATTAGGTAAAAATGGATAAACAATATACTTATTATATATACTTTTAAGCAAAAAATAAACTGTAAATTTTGATTTATCAAAAATGCTTAAAAATGCAATTTTTATCTGAAAACTGAACAGTTTTTAAATGGAAATTATATTTTATATAATACAAATTTATTTTCTCAGAAAATTGATTCTTTCACTTTTCTAATATTAATTTGTGAAATGAGCCCTTGAAAATTCAAGACCCCGTAAAAATAAAGGAGTTTTTGTCTATTTTAAGTGAATTTTACATTTATTTGTTTAAATGAATTAATTCACTAAAAACCCAATAATAATTTTTTTGATAAAAACAGCAAAATTACATGGTCTTTCTTCTATGAGTTTTCGTTTCACTGTAGTGTCAGGCGTTTTTGTACTGGGAAATACGGTTTCGTGAAGTTTCAAGTCCATTCTACAGGAGTTTGAAAAACACTAGAACAATTTGGTCGATATGAGTCACACTATAGTGAGGTTATTAAGCTCGATATATTTTTTGATCTCAGTATTTATAAAGTTATCTCAGAATTTTCACAGGAAATTTATTGTCACATGAATTTTCCTTGAACATAATCTTGAAATTCCAATGATTCTTTATGTATTTTAGGTTCTTTTGTAATCTGTGGAATATTAGCCTAAAAGATAATTTTAGAATTTTTTTGAATCATTTCTGAATTTTTTTTGCTTTTCTTATAGTAAAAATATTGTTGTTGATATTTATTGACAGTTTACCCACAAAGGCTCACATTTAGAAATATTTTTAATTTCCAAAAATCATCTTTTGTAAATATCACAGGCTATGATCTTTTATTTTTACGTTTCTATTGTTTAGGATTCTATTGGCAGATCGTTCAACCAATGGTAATATGATTTGTTTGTGTAATTCATCTTTTAAATATTGTGACTAGAAAAATAAAATCATAATAAATAATTTATTTACAATAAATATTATTTCAAAATGCAATTTACAATACAAATTTAATTAAAATAAATTTTAACCAAACATTAATGGAAATATAGTTTCCAGATCCGAAAGAAATACAAACGAATTTATCAGGATTTCTGTCCTATAAAAACTCGCGAATTTTTACTGGTGAATTATGGAAACAGTTATTAAATTCCCTGGAATCCAACGAGGTTGGAAAAAGTGAAAATCAAAAGCTTAATAGTGATAAAGTTTGACATATTCAATTAAAAATAAAGTTTTAGTTGACAAATGTATATTAAGATAAAAAGTTTTCCTAGATTAGGACCTTCTGAAAATAAACCGCCCAGTAATGATGTTTCTAATCAAAGTATTTCTTGTGAATGTTTGTTCATTACTTTTAATTTTAAAATAATATTTAGATAAATTCAAAGACAAAGTGAGTTTTTTGATTAATATTTTTTGATATTTAATATTTTAATAAAGCTAAAATCTTCTATGGAAACCATTTTTTTAAAACAATAAACACTTATTTTGTTTAAAATGTTAAATCATAAATACATAGTAATTATTTTAAACTGAGAATTTAACTTTCTCGAAACATTGAATATATTTAAGACCATAAATAAGATCATCTATTTATGGTTCAATACGTACAATGTAAATTCTCTTCAAGCTAGAAAATTTCGATAGAAATTTTGCTTTAATAATTGTCAAAATTTCTTTTTAAGACCTTAAAAAATTTAAAAACAAAATTATATCTCATACGTTAAAGTAATAAAGCAAGAACTCTTAACTATCCAGTAGACTTGTAAAGCATAAATTTATTATGTGACATGGAGAGTTTTAGGGGTTATATACAGTTTGAGAGCAACAAAATAACTATTAGAAACTTGGTATTCTATCTCGAAATACCATAATTTAAGGATCAAAATAGGTTGAAATGCGCATTACACATGTAAGGAAAATAATAATATAAATTATATTGTATGTAGAAAAAATTTAAATTGTTAGAATTATTTTATGTTCATTTACATCTTTTAATATATATATATATATATATATATATATATATATATATATATATATATACACTAGAGCCTCGAGTTGCGTTGTTCCAACTTGCGTCCTTTCGAGTTGCGCCACAAAAATTTTGATAACCTAATTTTGAGTTGCGTTGCTAATTTTCGTAATGCGTCGAAAAAAAGTTTTAAAATAAAATTTAATCAAAAAATAGCATAACGTCTATATTCAAAAATTAAAATTTAAACCGAAACTAGAACGCCATGATTTATTTTTAAATTCATCTGCAAATAAAATAATTTTTTATTCAGTATTTATTAGTATAAAAGTTTAGTTCTTAGTTGTTTGTATAACTTATAACGTTTAAGTGTTTCTTGGTTTTTTAATAATAATTTTTTAAAATTTTAAAAAATCAATTACAATAAATATACATTTCTCAAATGTATTACATTTTGTTTATTGTTTTTTATTATTTTTTGGATTTATAATTGATTTTTTGAAATGTTTTTTATTGCCCTATTGTAGAATAGGGTTATGAATCGTAAACGATCGTCTATAAATTTATGTTGTTTCATTATTTTACATTATTTTAAAATTCTATTAATGTTTGCATTAGTTTTTGGTTTAATAAAACTTATTAAATAATAGTTAATCTATTCATACCTATTTTTTATTTAAATATGTAGCAATATAACTATTTTTTTTTAAAAAACATGGATTTCAGATTTTATCGGAACCTATTATGTAAAAACAGGTACAAAACAGGTATACAAAATTAAAATTCAAATTGCGCTGTTTCGAGATGCGTCGCGATTTATTGTAACACATTAACGACGCAACTCGAGGCTCTAGTATATATATATTTCATAATAAAATTATTCTAACAAATTTTACGAGAGAAAAATGCATGTTTTTCTATACAGAATTTCAGCTTTAATTCATTAGCAATTTTTAAAATATTTTTTTGTAACATTTTGATTTTCAAATTTTAATATACTAAAGATTATTATTACATTTTTTTAAGAAATTTTTTAAATCTATTTTTTTCATAATTAAATGAAAATTTCTATTTCACACGAGTCATATGAAGAACAAAATTGAATTTATGGCAATATGATTTAAGACCTTGCTTTCTTCAATTATTTAAGTAAATAAGAATATTTTGGATTAGAAAACTTGGAAAAAAATGACTAGCAAATTTAGATATATTCTACAATTTTTTTTTAAATTTTCGCCTACCTAATCGTTTTAAATAGAATTGTGAGTTAATCATTTTTTGCGTTTTTTGCGTTATATCTTCAAATTCGCTACCTATGATCGTATCATCCGATTCATTATTTAAACGTTAAACATCTAATTCCATTTTTTGGGTTTCGAAGGTGTCTTGTTTTAGTTATCTATAATCATTGAGAGATTTGTCATCAACTCTTCCAAAACGCCGTCTATTTACTCATGGCAACTACCAATGAGCAAGTAAGCTACCGTCTTAGAACTACTCTTCATTACATTTTCCCTTATGAGTTCACGACTACCGATAGAAAATCTTACTTTTCGTTATCATTATATATTCTTAACTTGGATTATTGTTATTTTACGGCTCTTATTCATATGGTCTTCTTTATAAGTTGTTAATAAATCTTATTCTTTCAAAGATTTGAGCAAGGCTTAGTGTTCACAATTTGTAAGTTACTTCCGACTTTGAAGGTAGTCCTCAAATGAGTCAGTCAGACAGTCATTTCTGTCAAAGGCTTATTCAGCCAAGTTCAGAACTGTTATTTCGATCTCTCAAATATTTGTTGTTAATAATCATGATGATTATTATTTACCGTTCAAAGAAATGAGAAAAAAAATAAATGAGCTAAACATTTATTTCATAAAATATCAAATTACTGTAGAAATTACATTGTACACAAATATAACTTCTAATTGCCATTGGATTTTACGCGAGGTGTTACGCGAGGTGTTGGCAAGTGGTACGCCGGGAAAACAAAAAATTCATATACCAATTTATGATTAAAACTATGAAATTTATTTGATAGAAACTATAATCAAATTATATAGACGGTGATAGTGATAGGATTAATCGTTATAATCATATATTAGACAATAAATTCTATTTTTTAATTGTGACGATATTAAAAGAATTGTAATTATAATAACTATAATTAATAATAAAAATACTATTCTCGGATATTTTTGCAGCTCAATTATTTTTATAACGTCATATTCCTCATTTTTGGAATTAATACATATTTCAGACGGCAATTAGGATGGAAGGTATTTCAAATTTTTATTTTCTGTTAATATTTCTATTATAATTGTATTATATATATATATCCTTAATATTTTATAGAATAAGTTAAACAACATTTATTAAAACTTTTAGTTTCCATTTGCATAACTTGGTAAATGGAATTATGAAATTTTGTATTGTTATTTAAATTGTTATCTCTTCCGGTAGGTTTAATGTATCGATATTGTTGACCGAAATTCAACGCAAGCTTTTAGTTTCATTTATCGGCGTAATAATTTTTATATCTTCAAATTCGCTACCCATGATCGTATCATTCGATTCATTATTTAAACGTTAAACATCTAATTCCATTTTTTGACATCATCAAAATCGCTATCTTTATATATTCTCCGAAGGAAGTTACTTCAGTGTTTCTTCCAATATTACTCAAAGTGTTTTTTTATTTATTTAATGGAAAGGACTCCTTTCAAAGGAGTAACCAATACGGAATATATATCTCGGCTGTGAAGCAGATCTGACATGTTGGTGTTTTTATTCTACTCGTGAGCCATATTGCCTCAATAAGACTTAAAGTGTTAAAACATTGTTTACCTTATTTTGCATTCTGAAATTTGAAGCATTCAAACAAAGAAACCAATTCAATTATAAATCTAGTATTTTCAAATACAATGCTTTTTATGCCTAAAAAACTTGACAAATTTTAAAAACTTGGTTTAAATAAAAAGTTAATGTACATTCTCTATGCAATAGAAAAGAATAAATTTGAATAATTTATCAAGAAAACTGAAATAAATACAATTATTCATTTACATTTTTAGTCACTTTTTTCTCTTTTAACGATTTTCAATTATATAAATTAATTCACTAATTTTACATAAAAATTCACTAGATTTGGCTTATTACACATTATAGCACTAGTCGTAATTTTCATCATAAGATTGTATCTGATTTTGTATAACAATAAATTTTTTAAGCTACCGATATAAGTAATTTAATTTTTATAAATTTTTGACTTTCAAGAGTCAATTTAGTTTTTTATAACTTTTATTAATTTTTCTATGAATTATTTGTTAATAGATAATTGTATTTGGTTTAAATTAAAATAATGAAGGATAAAGATATTAGATTTTTTGAAACTGAAATTCACAAATTTGATTGCTTGGAATTTGAAGTTGCGAGAATCAAGAACTGTGAAAAGTATCGTGAACTTTCTACAGAAATCCAAGAGAATTGATTTTGGTTGATCATTTTTTATGACAGATTTATTATTTGCATTAATATTATTTTTAACCCTTTCTAAGGCAAAGGAAACTAAAAGTGATGTAAAACTCGTCTGTCAACTGTCAATAAATATAGCGGGAAAACACATTTATGGTTTCAAATACTATAAATTTGTTCTCTTGTGGCTCAATATATGTCAGTAGTTGTACCAAAAGTAAAAATGATTACCGACAGCGTTACACTTAGATATTTTTATTAGTTTAAAATGGTGTACAGTATATTGCCACCACCTTAGAAAGGGTTAAGCCTTGACTTCATTGTATTTGGCTGAAAAATGATCAACATACACGGTGATACGGCTAAAGGTCGAAATTTCATTTTTAACCCAACGCAAAATAAGAAACCGATACGATTGAAAGAATTTATTTATGATAATATAGTGTAGCAGTTAATAATTTTCTATATGGTTTCTTTCCTCATCTTTCAGCCGATTTACTTGTCCCTCATAAGTTGTGAATATATCATTTAACTGTTGGATGCTAACGTTAGATTTTAGCATTTTAGATGTAATGAGCCTAAAGGTGTACAGTATGGAATGCATCTCATTTGTGTATCATAAACTTTACTTAGAATGAATCTGCAGATTAAATGGTCAAGTGGTGTAACATCTGATGAGCGAGGTCAAGGAATAACAAGATAATCAGCCAACATCTCACAGGAATTACACAGATTGGTGATGCACTTTCTTGCATGAACATCATGATTTATTTTTCACAACGGTTGTTGGAAACATAAAATTGGGACACAGTTGTGATAGTTTCATCAAAGAACAATTGACCATAGACTTTCTTTCTGTACAAGGCGGTCTAAATAGAGGTATTTGGTGAATCGAAACGTTCTAATAAAGATTAGAGAGTTCAAAGTATCGTTGATTGTGTCTGTTGATATTATCATCCATGTAAAGTTAGACTTTTGAGGATTGTTAGCAATCCTTGATAGCTTGTCTTCTGCAAAATTAATCTGGCATAGTATTCTTCATTGACGGAATGATTAGTATGCATTTTGTAAAATACCATTTTGATAGCTTTTATTTTTCTCTGCCTACACCCAAAACTTTTCTTGCTTCCATAAGTCGAGTGTGGGATCTTATAATATTGCTGTTACTAGACTCATCCATGTTCAGTTTTATATTTTAGTTGTACAAGTGTAGTACTTATCGTTTCAAACCATATTACACTGTAAACACCATAGCTTTATTGTGAAATAACAAAAGATAATGCCACATACTGTTGCACTTATGTTATACTCATCACATCATTCTCCATAAAGCCATAGCCAATCAAAATCTCGAACTTTTGCCTTGTTCACCACAGCATAATTGACACAATTGTACGATATCTTGTAAACTAAAAAGTCATTCAAAATAATTTTAATTCTGGTTACGGAATCCAAAGGTAACTTCTAAAAATTTAATTTTATTCATTGAAATTTTTAAATGTAATTCCATTGCTAAACTGCAAAATGTTAATTGTGAAAGATGTAAAAGTGAAAGAAAAATATTTATTCTTAGAAATAACTGAATAAAGGTTTATCGAATTTTATTGTACTCAAGATTTTTAAATGAAATGAAAGATCAACAAATTTGTGGATATATTTTATTAAAATCTAAAAGATTTTTGAAAATATTCGATCATTGTTAGTAAGATAAATATTTTATTTAGAACGAAAATCGTCCGAATAATTTAACAGGCTCTCAATCACATTCATTTTCCACCCGTTATAATAGCAGAAGTAGATCAAGATCTCGCGATAAATATAATTATAGAAGTCATCAAAAATACAGATATAGCAGATCTCGAACTAAAAGTTCTAGTAGATATACACCTTATACTAGATATTCACGATATACTGAATCATATGAAAGGAGTCAGTCTTCATGCAGTGATTCAAAATCTCGTTCTGAGATAACTTCTTATACTTCGAATTCATTTTCCTCTAATAGGAAATCTGAAATTGTGTCCAATCCAAAATTATTAGAATCTGAGAAGAATAAGAATGGTTTGTTAATATTTATCCTTATTTATTTTTGGCTGTCATGTTTCTAGTAGTTTATTTTTCAAATTAATATTGGAGTATTGATTAATGTTCTACTGGACACACTTTTTGGTACCCCCTTACTACTTACTAAATGTCAAGGATTTTGATAGTGTAATTATTAATTACTTTTCAAGCATAAGCTGCTTCTTATACACGTAAAGAAGCAACATTTTCGATTATTTAATTTAATTATTATTAATTAAATTAATATTAATTAAGAATTATTTCATATTATTAATTTATTTTAAATTCATATTATTATTTTTATTAATATTTATTAATAATTATTTTATTTTATTAATAGTAATTAACAATTATTAAAAATTAGAAAAAAGCAACATTTTTGAGCCACAGATAATACGACGGGAATCTTACTCTTGGGATTTTACAGTACAATTATTTAATTCATTTTATTTTTTTAATATTATTTTTTTATTGTTCTTTTATTATTATTATTATTATTATTATTATTATTATTATTATTATTATTATTATTATTATTATTATTATTATTATATCAGATAAGTGAATAACAAAATAAGCCCTTGTTGCGAAGTAATAATTATATTGTTGAAAAAAGTTTCGATTATCAAATAATACTCTTCAGTTTCTAACAGAATTGTTATATTCAATGATAAAGTAGCAAAATACGTTATGATTTTACATTAAAATTTATTTTTTTGTTTTTTAATTGGTTAAAATTCTTTAAATTTAAAATTTTCTTTTAAAATTTTGCTTTATTAATTAAACATTTCAAACTATAAAATATAAAATTTTACTTTTTATTTTTTATATTGTCGAATTTAACATTTTTATTAATTTTAATTTTTAAAATTTTATTCCAAAAACATCTTTGGTTTTAAAACTGTTTTTCTTCAAATCGCTTTTTTCTACAAATTTTAATATAAAAATAAAGAAATTTTAATATAAAATTCAGAGCAAATTAATAAACAGTCTATAAAAGGTGTATAAAATTGTGGTATCAGTTAACACACCGGTCACATACCACTTGATAATACTTACTGAAATATTAAGTAATATTTTAGCAACCGTTTAAATTTTGATCACCATATTGAAATAATTTTTAAATAATTAAATTCACTAAAAATACAAACACTTATTCGCGAGATTAAAGATTGTGACACCAAAATAAGGGTCTGGATTACTAACAGATTTTAGTATCACAATAGATACATCATCAAAGTATGTTATCAAATAAACAAATTTATGATGCGTGAATATTAATGTCTTGCACTTAATGAAATGTAATCGAATAAACGACACTTAGATCATTGCTACCATAGTCATATACCATATATGTATAGTAAATTGGACATAATATGTACATAATATAGAAGCAAGTGATCAAGGTGTCACAAGGATGTTTGACTTAAGAATCACGATTTTGGACAAAGTCCGCTCCCTAAATTTATTTTGTTTAAATTAAATTATTTTTATTTATTTTTTTAAATTAAATTTTTTTATTCGCTAAAAAGCATATATATAAATTCAGTGCATAATATGTTTTTTATAATACAAACACTTATTCAAACATTCCATTAGAAGAAATAAAAATTATAACGCCCTCTCATAATAGTTATTCCAAATAATAAACTATTGTTAAACATTATTTATGTTTTATCTACTCACCTATTACTAGTCTAAAAGTTTAGATTTAGTTTAATAAAAAACAGTAAATTTGAAAGGTTTTATTATCGATTTTTTCAATAACATTGCCAATCTCGCTTGTTTCCAAACTCGCTAGCGCTCTTGTGAAAACTCTAATGCCATTGGGGGCGCTGCGACCCTAGTTAGGAACCACTGGTCTAGAATATATGACCATGGTCATATTTGAGCCTATCTGGTCATTTAACATAAAAACATTTTCAATTGGACGAAACTATTTCTGATAAAAAACAAAACATGTGATTTATAACTTTTTTTTTATAATTATGTTTAATATTTATATTTTTCGTAAATCAATTGAGAGCAGTCGATATAAATTTTCGATTTAACCAATTTCTTTAATAAACAAGTTATATTTTATTTTGAAATGATATTTAGTGAAGTTTATTTTATTTACATTATGAAATTTGATATAGTTAATAAATACGGTTAATCTAAATATGAAAACGATTTTTTCCGGTCATGTAATAATTCTTACATTTCTAAATAACCGAAATCATAAATTCCACTGAAAGATATTCATTTTTAGGTTTAAATCGGTCAACAAATTCACTCACTAGTGTCCAGCATTCAGTTATTAAAGTCTTTACTCCTGACAATAAAGATTATGACGATCATTATAAGATTTCATTGTTTAATGATAAGTATCTGTCAGAAACGGATCAAAATCATTCTACCGATGTATGAATTTTTTTATTTAATTATATTTAAATAGTTGTTCAAATTTAATAAACACATTTAGTTATCACCGTCTCCCGTGAGCAATATAGCAAGTAACCAAAGCTCCGACAGCTATAGTAGCTATTCGACTTCTATTGCATTCGTAAGTCCGCAGAATCTTCAACGGCATAAAAAGTTAATTTAATTTTTTAATTTCTAAAATTCCTTTAATGCGATAAATTTTTTATACATGTTAAAAAAAGGGTTCGACCAATATTAGTGAGCACAAGTGTGGCTGTAAAAATAAAATAGGAAGGTCTGATTTTAGAATTTTGGTGAAAGGTTTTAATAATTACTGGGAATGTGTGATATGTGAGGCATTTCTGATAAGATCATTGGATTCAGATCCTAATGTGCAAAATGCTATGACTACGAATGTTTTGAATATTTTTAAATAGTTTGATTTTGTAAAATTGTTTTAAATTGATATTTTTTTGTTTTTCAAAAAAATTATTAACTTTTAATATTATTTCTATTATAAAATAATTTAAATTTATAAAGTAATTTATTAATATTTTAAAAATGCTTATTATAGTAAATGAAAAACTTTATATTTAATATTAATATAAAAATTTTAAAAATATTTAAATATTTTATAAGGACTTTTTTTGTTTTTCACCTCTGATTTTTTTATAAGTGACATAATATATTCTACAAAATTTGACTATGAATCAGATTTATTTAAGGTATTCACGAATTTTCGGCAGAACCTTTTTCAAGTGATTTTTTCATGTAAATCACTTGAAAAAGGTTCTGCCGAAAATTCGTGAATACCTTAAATAAATCTGATTCATAGTCAAATTTTGTAGAATATATTATGTCATTTAAATATTTATTTATTATAATATTTTTTTAAGAAATAATTCGTTTAAATATATATATATATATAGAAAATTAATTTTATTTTACTTTCAAATCACACACACTCTAATTTGATGAGAACTAATGAAAGCATGAATCACTAAAAAGTTTAGGGCAATTCGATCACAGGAATTGATCTCACACAAGCCCTAAAAAATACAACGATTTAGCAAAAAAATTTCAGTTTACGTAATTATGTATACATTTAACTTTATATTGTAACTGTACATTTTCACACTGAAAACAAATGTATCAGTCAGAAAAACAACTTTCAGGCAGTTGCACAGTTATTCAGTTCACTGGGGACTGAGGCTCTTGATCATGCCATTCTTAGTTGCACCACTTGACAGAAGCTTCCGGTGGTACTCAACAACTTGATACAGTGGCTGGCGCTGTTCATCATTCTTAGTCAAAATTTCGTCGAACTCTCCCCTCTGCACAGTCATTAACCACCTTTACTCGCATGCTGTCCATGTGTTAACTGGTCCCGAAAGGAACTCCTGTGGATCATGAAGGGCTTCAAACAGGTTCAGTGTTCGATGTTTGACAAAGTGTGTGAAACTGTGGAATATGGTTTGGATCAAGGCGGCGAAGATTCACTGTCCACGAATTACTCTTCAGGCCAGTAACTATGGCTTTCTTGTCTTAAGCTGTTGTCGTCATCAATTGTAGTGCTGCCAGGTCCTCACTGAGGTAACACAGATGAAGCGGCATTATTTTCACTGCCATACTAACTATCTTGAAGCTCTCAATCAGCTGTAGTATCATAAAGTCATTGATCGGAAAAGCTATGGACAAAGTTGCAGCAAATCTGAAACTGGTTTCGTTGGTCGTAACAAACAAGCAGATGCGTTAGAATGAGTCAATCTCGTTTTTACTCAAAGCAAACTGATAGCGAAAGTAAAATATTTTGAGGCAATAAATGTCTTTGGCCATCCAACTTGCTTGATGCTAACACCTGTCAAAGAAGTTGAAGGGAGAATCTACCAAATTCACCAATTTGCTAGTCATCTACCAGGTATTTTTGCAGACTATTGGTAATGACCTTACGTTTTTTCACATGCGATGAAACAACTACCACAAGCAGCATTACATTCAAAGGCTCACACATTGATTTTACTATAAAATTCCACTGATATTTGACTCGACTGAACAGCTCGATTTCAGGTCTCTTCTGTGTGAAGAAAGCATCAAACACAGCAGCAGCATGTGAAATAGCAGCCGTCTACCAAGTGACTGAAGTATAACATTTATTGCACTTGTGTGGTTGGCCGTATTGCTTGCCGTCGTGTCAAAGCTAAGTCCTGCAATATGTTCCTCTACACCTACCCAATCACGAATGAATTCGACTATTTTTTGTCTTAACATAGCTGCAGTCTCGATTCATGAAGTTTCCAATACTCATCCCGGATACAACTATTGGTAGACAGTCACGCTTGGATCCATCTACGAGGAATTACAAGTGGAACTGCTGGTTGGAAGTTCTGTCGGATCACTGCTGCAGGTGTTTCACGCGAGACGTTGTGCGCTTTTATCAGTGACGGCCTCGACAGACTCAAATGACTAAATGAGTTCGATCCAATGATGCAGCGCTTGGGCAGTGGCTCATAGGTCTCAGAAACAGGACGTTTTGGAGTTGTGATGTAGTTGCAGAATTGACAGATTCGTTATCTGAAATCATCTAATGTATGTAACTGAAGCAGTAGCAGCGGCTATGAAGTCTATTCTCCCTTGTGTCATTTGTGTTTGCTTATAGACTTGGACATGATCCTGGCGGATAACTTTCAACTTGACAACAATGTGTGGTTTTGCAGTTATCGTTAGGTTGGGTTTCTCATAAAGTGATATTACTTCATCTGCAATGATACTGCTGTCATCTGGCAGTGTAGCCTTGATGGTTTTCATCTCATTCTAAATGGACGAAGAGCAGTATCATTCGTAGGCAGTTGATTTTGTTCGTCTATGCTACCAGTTAATCTGCGCGTAGTAACTGTCACCCGTGGAGACTTTGAGACCCTTATCCATACAATCTGAAACACAAATATAATGTAGGTATGTTAAAATATAGTATTCGCTTGAAAATTATTAATTTTGTATCAGTGCGGGCAATGCGCCTACTTTCACCAGCAATGAATAGAACTTGAGGGCCTGTGGGAGATCATTTCATATTGTAGTATGAGTCTCAAATTTTTACCTAGTGGTTATTACACTAATCCTCCTCAAATAAGAGGATGTGCAATGGAAAATAATAATTATAAAATTTTTCTTTATTAAAATATATATATACATATATATAAATTAATCCATACTATTTGAGGTGGTTTTACATGCCTGAAGATGACAGTTAAATTGTCGAAGTATATCGTTCGACGAGTATTTTAATAAAATCTTTGCCACACTTATTTAATTATAAAAAAATTAAACTAACAATTTAATGTTTTTAATATAAAGAGTTTTAACAATTGAAATCTGCTTAGTAATTTTGATGGAAATTGTTATATATTTCATTCATCCAGTTATTAATTAAATTTGTCAGTATTTCGTGTTGTAACATTTCAATCTTGTTACCTACATATCCTTTTAACTTCTTTCCAATCATAAATATTCACAAACTCTGACTCCCAAAGACTGCCAATGAGATTATTGTGCCATTTCGCATTTTAGTAAAGATCGTCAAGATCTTTTTTTTTCTGATAGTTTTTTTAGGTGCGCCAAAAAAATATTGAGCAAAAAAGGTATATAATTGATTTTTAACAAATTTGCAAATTTTTTGTGCGTATTCGAATAAATTGTGCACGTGCACAGCTTAAAGGGCACATTGGTCAAAATGCCACACAAAAACTTATCAATATTGTATACTGAAGACCACTGTGTGATCACCACCCAGACGAAGAAAAATTTCGATTAAACAATATCCAAATGAAAACACTAGAGGCTATAAGAAACATTAACTTCAAGTTACCTTTGGAGCTCACTGCTGTCTCTCTCATTTTTTTCCTAATGATTCCTCAGACTCTTCATATATAAATAATGGCGATTTTTATCTACCAATTTTGATCTAGATAACCAAATAGCAACTGTCGTGCCATCAACAAATTTCATCAGCACTTAAATGTATCTTTTTCATGGTATTTTCTTCTGTAAATCACACCAAGAACTATTTCAAGATCTAGTTACTGTAAACTCAGAATACAATTTAATGAGTAAAATTGAATGTAGAACAAGTCCGTTTGGGTCTAACAAACCTATTCTTCAGACACAATTTCATTCTTTAACCCTTTGTGGTCCTATGTCTAGTCTAACTCGACATTCCAATAATTGCTCATTTGAAGTTTCAGATTTAGTTGAGCAATTCAAAAAATAATTTGAATGATTATATATATATATAATATATATATATATATATATATATATATATATATATATATATATTGTATGATTGTCATAAAACAAAATTTTAATTCCAAAAATACCTTTTATCAAAAAAAAAAACCAATTTAGTTCAAGAAAATCATATATAAAAATTCATTAAAACAATTTTGGACTCGACGGGTAACTTTTTTACGGACCGCAAATGGTTAATAAGAATTACTTGATAATAAATTTAGGTTATCTACAACTACAAAATACACAAAAGGTGTCTGTCGAGATTATTAATGTTTTTTTATTTATTGAAACGCCAATATTTCATAAACAATAAACAGTTACACCATAATTAATATTAAAAAATGTTGGTTACATTAATAAATTTTTCAATTTTGATTTGTTTAAATCCTTCAAAATTTGAATATTGAAATTCCACAAAATTTGTAACTTGACTAATTTAAATTAGTCAATAAATATTTTCTTGATTCTAATCAAGCATGCAACTCCGGCTCAACGCGGAGAGAGGGTGCTTGCGTCTTTCGATTTAAATATAATTGTTTTCCATTTTCTTAACATCCATTTTTTATTTATAAAATTAGAAGTTTTGAATTATTCTACTAGTATTTAACATTTAATCTGAATCTTAGTTTTCGTGTACATTTAATTTTTAATTCAAACAAAACGGGCTCCAAAAATACTTGCATTTTTCCGTAAAACCGATAAAAGATCACCGAATCAGATTTTGTACAAGATTAAATCGAGATCTTTAAACAATTATTTATTTTAAAACAATAATCATATTCTCAGTATTTTAATAATATTTTAAAAAATTGAGTGCATTTGTTATGTGAACTTTTAACAAATAACTGCAATGTAAAATTTATTTAAATAATTAATTTAATCCTTAAATATTAATTTGTATAAAAAATATAATTTAATATACTTTGAAAATAACCTTATCACACTGGAAATGAATATCATCTATGGAAAAATGGTTTTATCGCTTATTTAAGGGTTAAATTTTGAAGCTCCTTAAATCAGATATTGGCTATTCAGTTTTATTAGACTAAGATATTAATTTTCATTTGAACTCACACTTTTAGAACCATTTCTATGAAAGCACTCAGAAGTGCCACTGAAATCATTTGCGAAAACAATTCTAAGACGCCTTGTGTCAATAACAAAAATATAATTAAATAATTAATTATTCGCTTGATGCAGTTTTTTTTATAAATTATAATTGATATATTATTTTCTTTTAGTTTTATTTTGGTTCTTAATTTATTTTTTTATCACTTTCTCAATAAATCATTCAAATAAAAAAATAAATAGACACCTAAGATCAATAATATTCTCACCAAATGTTAACATAAATTAATAAATTGTCCAAATGAAATATACATAAATAAATCATAGATTTATCTCTATAATTTTTTAATTTTAAATTTTGTAATCTGCCAAAATTCTAACACATTTATTTATTCGTTTAAAAATAATTATTTTTTAATTTTTTGTAATATTTTATTAGTAAGTATTACTTTTAAAAGATACCTTTCATCCAACGATTCCTCGTCCGATTATTCTATTGAATATATGGATCAGAGTTTATTTTTGCAGCAATCTCAAAATCATAACAATGAAACTGAGAGTGACAGTGAGATAGAATGGATGACAGTAATAATTTGTATCGACATCAATATGCTTTATTAGTTTTAAGGTTGAAGAATATGATAAGTTAATGGGAAATGAATTTAACACTTCCAATAGTTCAAGCTCAACCAGTTCATGCTGTAGTTCTAAATATTCATTTAGCGTGCGTTTTATAATTTTTCATCTATTAAATCTATCACGATTATTAATGCAGGATATTGAATGGATAGAAAATCAGCAACTCAACAGTTTGTCGGACGATTATATAAGGATATAACCTGTGTTTTATATTAGATCAATTTTTATTTACCGTTTTTATTTTTATGAATTTGTTAAATATAGTTAGTAAACTTGTTTTTAAAAACTTTTTTACAGTTTTCATTTTCATATAAATTTCAATAAAACTTTTATAAACTAACAAATTTTTGATAAGCTTAATTTTATTTTGCTCTTTATTTTCAGTTTATGCTTTGAAAACTTGCAGAAATATCAACTAACTTGCTTAATAATAATCCAACAATTTAGTGACAAACAAACAGTTAAGGAATATTTATCAACAACTAAACATTAGGAATATGGAGGTATATTATCATGTTACAAGTTGCCGATGAAACTAACATCAAAACTCAAAATGCCCAGATAAAGTTTCTTAACTCAAAAATTTCCCAAAACCTAAAATCCCTAGAAAAACTTTCACAACTCAAAATTTCCTTAATTCTATATACTGGTGGGTTACAGGGTTTCAAATCTTGCCTATCCTTCTAGTTACCCTCGTAACGCCATACAAAATGATGCTAACCGCCACTTGGCACCCGTTGCTAGGCAACGTTGGTAATGTGTTCAAGTGGTGGATTGCCCGCAAAAATTGAGTGTTACTGCTAATACTATAATTGCTCGGACAATCCTCGGGTTCACGAGCTGTCGATAGAAGACCTATGCTCGCTTTGCTTGGTCCCTTATATGGAAATATAGACTGACTAGCGTAGATGAGTTCGAGTCTAACCCACTATGACAGAATACATAAGTGCTGGTTTATTTAATGAACAAGGACATGCATGACAATGATAAGTTAATTCGATCAACTTGATGCTTGTGCGGCTCGGCGTCGGGCCCGTTCCTTCCGTCCCGGCCGGCGGATGGTTGGTTGAATGACTGTCGACTTTGAGCTTGGTGCGGCGCCATCAACGGCACGTTGACTCGGTAGTTGGGAAGGGGCGAAGATGAGTGGGTACGTTACCGCTTTCCCTTCCCGGCAAGCTGCTAGGGCAACCTCTAAGCCCCTGATCTGTGTGCGAAGACTCTGATTTAGCTGGCGTTCTTCAGCCCAGCCCTTTTGAGTGGCAGTGAGTCGATGATAGAGTATTTTTGTTCGTTTGGGGTCGGACCAGGTCGCTTTGACCTGTTGCACTTCGCGAGTTAATTGCAATATCTGATTGAGTAGCTCCGTGTTAGCCCGCCTCGCGCGGTCTAGTTCACTTTGCATTAGTTTCAGGGCTGACATTGCTATAAATAAAAAATACTCAGAAACTTGGTTTAATGTGGAGAGTTCTAATTATTTCAAACATAGTTATAGAAAGGAAAATCTATTTAAAACAAAAGTTTTAAGATGAACAACTCATTATAATTTATCATTAATAACATCACTAGGGTAAAATGTTAGTTACGATTGTGCCTGGAGGTTCAGGACTCTTCAAGGAACTTCCTGACTCCTTCTTCCGAGGAGTAACCGGGGATGATGGGCACTGGTCGTCGAGTGTTGCGTGCCGGTCGAGCCGGGTACGTCTCCGCGATGCGCCCGACGAGGATGTCCTCTTCAACGTTGGCGAGGTACATCCTCGCCTTCACGACGTGTAAATCGACCTCTTCCTGGATCTTCTCCCACTGCGCAAGGAGACTTCACGCATGATCGAGGGTCTCCTCGGCAGGGTACTGTTCTTCAGCGGGTTTGCGGGGATCATTTTCTCGGCCTAGTATTTGCCATAGAGACGGGCACGATCGTTTCGGGCGGGGCTCATCGAGAGTCATCGACGGGCGCGCTCGTTTCCAGGCTCGGCGCCATTCATCGGCCTCTTGTACTGAAATCCAATTTGAAAGCATGAGTCCTTCTGAAATGAGTTTAATGTAATACACTCTCACACAATTTACTAGTATATGAACGTTTAATCAATAGTCATAGGCTCATATAATTAAATCGCCAGTTAATTTCAGGGGTACATCAATTGATTAAGTTAGTGTTCGGGAACTTAATATCTGAACTGGAATCATAAGGATTATGGCGATGAGAGGTATAGGTTTGTGTGTTCGGGCGATTTCTATGGTTTCTCTATGTTGGATTTAGGTCGTTCATCCTTTAATACGTTATCATTTCGGAAAAGAATCTATCTGCGTTTATCGTACAGCGGGGTCTTATTGATCTGTACTCGGTTCCTCTACTGTATGGTTTGGATTATCTATGATCTTTTGCGTGTTAATAATTTTAATTATTTGCCAAATTGCAACGATTATCTGCGCATCTATGATTCTATTTATTTCTCGAATTGGAGTGATTACTAGTGCATTTATGAATTCAATTATTAATCAAATTGGAACGATTACTCGCATCTACAGAATTTTACTAGTTATCAAAGTGAACTAATTGTTGACGCATTCGTCATCCGTTAATGACGAACAGGATGTTCGCACACGGCATCGCCGTCGACATTCGGCGAGATTCCGGAATCTGTGTATTCCTAATGGCGACATCCGTTCGCCCTTTGTGCCGGGTATTTGATTGTAACGGATTTACTATGAATTTCAATTCAGGTTTATTAATTTATTATTCGAATCTAAATCATTTATCTTTTTAGAGGACGAAACTTGGAGTTACTACAGGTAGGAATTCGAATCTAGTTTGGTACATATGGGTGATCTTTATACTATGGGAGTCAGTGCGGCTGTAGCATGTAACATTCACGGATTACTCTATGGGGACAGTGAGTTTTATTTTTACTATCGAGTGGTTTATGATTTTACATCAATGCAGTTATCGCGTTTGGGGAGTTATTCGTGGCGATTATCTGGGTGCTGTTTTTCGATTCACACGTTACCTGAATTCTGATCGCATCGTGAAGGCTGACTAGTGGGAATTAATAATGGCAGTTATGAAGGAAATTTTATACTAGCGGTTGATTTATTCGTGGGGATTTCAATGCAATAAATACTTATCCATTTTATTCGTATTTTATAATTTTAATTTTTACTGAATTATTTAGACTATTCAAATTTCATTCTAAAGTTAACCGATTTTCTTTGGATTTTTATGCTGAACATCGCTTAATTACATGAGAGGTGGGGAAGATATTGTTGTTATTTTAATTACTAAACACGCTCGATTTTGATTTAATTTGATACCTGATCTTAATTTACCTATTGAATCATTTCAATCCTATACCGCAGGTAGTTATCAGTTATGGTAATTTGATTTTAATCCTAGTTTCGCCCTACTTTCTCCACATATTACTTCAGCTTGATTAGCGGTTCACTCTATCAATAAGGGGGAATTTATCTAGTCTTAACCAATGTTTAATGCATTAATTTTAATCTACAAGCCACTCCAGTTTTTCCTAACTAAATACTTTGAATGGGTTTCTTTACTGTTAACTTATCTTAAAACTAAAAGACTTTATTTTAATAAGTTTGGATCTTTAAAACTAATTTACTTCCTCTTTACCCAAAGAATTTCGTGATCAAAATTTTCACTTTCCTGACACGGGATTACTTTAGTTGTTAAACCATAGATTAATTTAGTTCTAATTTGCTCAAAATTCTTTTGATGATTATTTTCATTAATATAAACTAAATCAAAACGTTATTTTCACTTAGTAATTATTTAGATCAATGGATCAAATTAATTTAGGAGACATTGTTGAATTACTTATAATTTTATAAAAATGGATTGTAGTAATTTAATTAATGGTTTACCTATTCTTACCCAATAACAAATTAGTTCAATTTACTGAATGATATATTTATAATCGATTTACTTTTACTCCATTATTTAATCAAAGAGATATTTGTAACTAATTTTACTTTTAATCCGTAATTCAATTTAATTTAATCAATGAGATAGTTGTGATCAATTTACTTTTAATCCATAGTTTAATTTAAGCAATGAGATAATTGAAATCAATTTACTTTTAATCCATAATTTAATTTAATTATGATCAATTTATTTTTAATCCATAAGGTAATTTAATTTAATGATCTTTATAGTTATTTCGAAATAAATTCAATTTAGTACCCAATGATCAAATTAATTCAGATTATTAATTCAGGTTAGCTATATCAACGACTTCAGTTTAATTTATCCCCGTACCTTTTCCCTTTAATAGATCCTAGACGCATTTGTGTTTACATTATATTTATTGAGTGTCCACTGGACTACTCGGTGTGATAAGTTTAAGCCGTATGTAATATGAATTTAGGTCGATTTTTCTGAATTGAGAAACGAGGAAGCAGCCAGAGACTTCTTCCTTATTTCTCGCTTCAGCTATAGGGATAAATATTGACGTTACGACCGCTGCGTTGCTCACGCTGAGTCTTCACGGGTACATATCATTGGCGATTTTTCACGCACTTACATGCATCTGTACTGTGTAGATTTTACTTTCTTGCGTTATGTGTCGGCTGTGGGCCGGAAAAATTTCGACATTTTAATTTATAAAACCAATATATATGTAAAACAATTTAGGTATATTAGTAATATTTATTAATTATACAACAATTCAACAAAGTTACCCTTCATTGACCAAAATAACAAATATCATCATATTGCATTAAAATAACATAAAACAAAATGCCACTCTCCCCACGTCGTCGCCAAGCAGAGCTCTACAGAGATGCTACGGACGCGACGTGGAAAGAGGGTTCCACCATAAATAATTCTCACCTAAATGTGCTGAAAGTAAAATTGATTTCCAAAAAATGGTTTTAAACAATTTTCAAAGTTCTAAAAATGGTTTTAACAATTTTCAAAAAATGGTTTTGTGGTTTTCACAATGGTGTCTTTTAATGTGAAAATGGATCAGTATATATACCTATTTTTCTGGTGTGTGAAATTTGATGTAGTAAAACAAAATTCGACCTTGTTATTTTCTAGTAAATTCTATTCTTTGATTTTAATATTTTTTGATTTATTTTTATAATTTTTTTATTTAGAATTTTTATTGAATTATTGCTAATTCAAATTTTTCAATTTAAATTTCACTTTAATGAACTTTAATTGATTTTTTCAATTTCGTCGAATTTGTTGTGTTTTCTTGTTGTATTTGTGTAGGTATCGTGCGGATCTTGGTGCATTTTGTTATTATTTTAATTTAGTTTTATGTTTATTAATTTATATTTAATTCTTTTATTTTCTCATATTTGATAGGTTTAATTGGTGTTTCCAGGTTTATTTGAATCTGCATGTTATGTTTGCATGTGTGTTACTGATCCATTTAAACATTTCTCAAGGCCGTTTTCGTTCTGGCCCAACAATACTATACAACGACTTTTCTGTTTGCAGACAAATTTAACAAATTTATATTTAATTTATTTTATATACTATAGATTGTCAAAATTTACCCAATATCATCTTATCGTCAAACTTGATCTTTGCAAATCTGACATTGTAAAAGCATCGTTTTAATGTTACATGTTCTTAACAACAAAATAAATAAATTTAATCAAACTTACCTTAAATATATAACTAATCAGGTAATACAAATAATTTAATTTATATTGTAAAAATTCAACAGGCTTCTTTGTATTTACTCGACCAAACAATTTAAAGACAAATTCCCATCTTTAAATTTCTGTTTTTTATTTTCTTGTTATTCATCATCATAATCATCCACGTTTTTCCTTTTTAATAAACATAAAAAAATTTAATATTTTGTGGGGTTTATGGTTTCATTAACCTTGACCCCAGATGTAAATGTTTTCTTACCCACAATAGTTACCCGTTGCTAAACAACGTTGGAGATGCAACTATTGGTTTTTGAGGTCGCCAAAGGTGAGCGCCACATAGGAACTACTCTGGCCCGACCTCAAACTGGGTTCAGCGCACTGCCGTTAGAAGGCGTGTGTGCGATTTACTTTCAATGTTCCCTCATCTGTGTGATTGATCTCTTAACCTTTGAAACATTCTTCTACAAGCAACGCCCAAATTTGTCGGCGAATTTTTTCGAGATTATTATTGAGTCAAACTTCAGCGAGTTAATCCAAACACAAAAAAAAACTTTATTGATACTCACTATAACAGTTTCAATTTATCGTCCTTGAATCTTTGTGGCCCGACGTTTGGCGCGTTCTGACTTTCTTGGTCTACGTTTAGTGGCTTTAGATGCGGCTACCGTTCCGGCTTTCGACTCTTGGTAAGCCAATTGAGCTGGCGCGAAGACGGGCGGGTAGGTTACCGCGTTGCCCTTCTGGGTCTTCTGCGCCTGGGTGAGCTGTTTTTCCTCAGGCCATCCTCGTTGTGTCGCTGTCATTTTCTGGTAAATTTCCTTAGCCTTCCCTGGTTCAATCCAGGTGGCTTTGATCTGTTGAATCTCCTGATTGAGTTGTGTTATTTGTTGTCGTCGACCACTATTGGCCGCATGGACTTGGTAGAGCTCCTGTCATGCAATCCGAACCGAACTCATGTCTAAATGGAAATTATACTATTTATTCTCATTACATATCCAGAGTTGGTATTTATTCATCGCATCCCCACCCGTGAGACGAGGTTTTTCAGCGAAAGGGATTGGTATCACCAGTTCAGTTTCACTAAAAGTGCTTTAATTTTTACTAGGAAATATAGATGCCATCATGTTAGGAACGCTCATTATGAATATTTTTAATAATTTATTGATATTAATGATGAAACCATGTTAAAATTACTCTAAGATTTATTGATAATACTACAAAAGTTTTCCAAGTTAGCGTGGGTTGAACCGAGGACTTCTATCGTTGTATCTTCGGTTTTGTCGGCTACGAGCATAGGAATGGTCGTGATGACTCTCCGACTCTTCCTCTACGTTCCTTAACTCGCGAGGGAGGACTCTCTGTGGAAGCACCACATTCATCGCCTCCATCTGGCCACGAAGTCTCGGGTCGTCTAGCTCGAAGGAAACGTTGTAATTGGGGGCATAACCATCCGTACTGGGTATTTTGCCCTCTGCGATGTCTGCGTTCACTTGGGCCAGGTATCGTCTGGTCTTGGAAATTTGGTGCTCTGTTTCTTTCTGATGCTCCTCTAGTCGAGCTAGTATAAATTCTGCCTGACCGCGGATCTCTCTGGCCGGATTTCGGCCAGGTTCGCGCTTTATGGCCACGTAAGGGAGTTCTACGTCTTCCGAACTCCCTTGATTTCCGAATCTTGTTTCCCGAACGGAGGATATTGAAAATCCCGCGTCCCACATCGCTTGTCTACACCTGGCTGCTGAGTGCGCAGGGAAACGTGCGATGACTCGGGACGCATTATTCCAGAAGTCCTCTAAATTACAACACATTAAATGTCATTTCCATCCATTTTGGTTCTTATGGTCGAGAGGTCGGTTAGGGATATTTGTAACATCCGGCTTCGCGTGAGATGGCTAAAAAGTCAGGTGGGGCACTTATCGGGGGCGATTTGTCTAATGTTAGTAAGTAACTACTCGGGTTTATTAAGCGTGCATGATTTCTAAGCGTTCTCCGACGCATATACACCATCAGGTACTCATCCTCAGTTATTTTGATTAGAGTGACCTTAACACGATATTCTTTCGAGTACCCTTAATTCGAATCTCGGCATTCTCTAACAAAGTTAGTCTACGGTACATTCGTTACGGCTATCTCGGGTGCACCGGTATCGAAAATATTAACGCTTCCATTATCACGCGATTCAATTTCGTCATATCATTTATGGTTCCCATTAAATTGCTTCGATATACCAGCATTATTATGAGAGTTACTTACGTGACGTTCATCCGGTTCTAATTGTTGTTGGGTTTTCCTTTACGCGTAGGGGCTTCTAAGCCATTATTATTATTTCATTGGGGGGGGGGTTCGTATGCCAGTAATATCAAAAGATTCTGATTTCTATTTAGATTAATTTCATACTTGAGATCTATTATCATCGCAATGGACTCGAGTATCACTATGATCACAAGAATTTTAACCTACCGATACTGCCGTCTTCATTTCCTGAAAGGTGAATGTTTAGCTTTTGAAAGTTATTAGCGTCATCACGTATGAAGTTCTGAAGGTTATTATTATTTTACATCAAAAATCTCTAATGATTATCATCATTAATCTAAATACAATCCTAATTAGGTCTAATCTTATTCTAATGGCACGAAAAATCTATGGTTGAAATTATGGATTGAGGTTCTAGTATAAGGATATCATGGTGGTTACACAAGAGATTATTTTATGAAACTCTACGTATTATTAGTGACGTTACGGGTTTTCCAAAAATTATTGTTATCATCGACCTCTGGGTGAATTTGAGTATCGTCTTCTAACTGCGTACTGATTTCTAACCAATTTTATTAATTTCATGCAAGATTTCATTGTCAAAATTTCCTTAATTCTCGATCCTTACTTCCTACAACATTCGGAATTTTCTGTCGCTATGGTTGATATAGGATCTATCATTTATCAGGTACGAGTACTATTGTTGTTGTTGCCATGTAAGGTATCATGCACGATATGTCTAAAATTTTTCTTTATTATTATCATTATCGTAAAAATAAACTAATTATAAATTTTATTCGGTTAATAACATATACCATACCCTTCCCAAGATTTTGGATCACAAATTTTAATTCTCGAATCATACGGAATTCATAATATTTTTTAACCCTTTGTACTTTTGTCATCATAGGTTATATCGACTATAAGGTTGGAAAAACTGAATGTGGAAACCTCAACCTATTTGGACTAATGACGATATACTAGATTTAAGCCTCTTGTTTACACATGCGAGAGTCAAATTATAACCGGCGTTCGGTCTGGTGCTCGCCTACTATAATTAGATAATGTGGTAAGTAGGGACTTGAGTCAATCAAAATTTTCAATTCTTTGGGCTTATGGTGACCTCGCCTGTAGCGTCAATTGTTAACGATGAATGATTGGTTGGGTTGTGCGACTATGGCTCAAAATTAAGGGATTAAAATAAATAAGTTGAATTAATATATTTACCTCCTGAATGGTTCCTTTTCCTGCTCTGTGCCTCTTTGGGAAATGCATTAACTGATTACGAATATTTAGCCATCAAAAATTTTAAACTATTGATCTTGAGAACGGGTGTATTATATATATATATATATTCGAGTAGGTGTGCGGGTGACTCCTATCTACTTCGTCGAGTCTCTGCTGGTGTGCTGCACGTTAGTGTGTACCCGTCTCGTGGTGAAACGAAAACGAGTAAACAGTCTGGTTTTGTCTATGATCTACTTTCTTAAATGTCGGGTCATGTTTCCGTCTTTATGTGTTGCGGCTTGAGTTAATTTACATTCTATTTAGATTATGTCGCAAGATTCTAGCTGGATATTTATTTCATATCGGTGGAGAATTTGAATTTTATGGCGTTTATTATACATTGAAGTGCCGTTTTAGGTAATTTAAGTTTCTATTTTGTTATATTACTTTCATGCTAATTTTAGGGACTATATTTCGTATGATTGCCAATACTCGGAACTTTCAGAGCAGATGTCGGACAACGGATTTTTTATTTTTTTCGGTTTGTGTTGGCTGATCATAATTACAATATTTTGACTTACTTATTATGAATAAAACCTTTGGCTTGTATCAATTGTTATTGGAATCAGAAATTTTCAGATGCATATGACTACTTTTATTACTGGCAGAATTCTTGCCTTACTCTTATCATTATGGATAAAACTTTTAGTTTTTATCATTATTGGAGTCAGAAGTCTCGTGGATCAGTGTAAATGTATATGCAGTTGCTTTCATTCCTGGCGTTTGCGAATGGAATTTTCCTACCATAGATCACTGTCATATTTAATGTTTCTCTAATTTATCAGGGTAAGCGATTTATTTCACCTAAAATTTTATTATGTAGTCACTAGGATTATATGTCTTATGTCGATTAAGTGGTCGCTCCAGAATCTTGGATGGTTCTAATTTGTTACATTGATTTTTAGGAAAAATATATTATTTTGTTTTATTCTTTTTGAGTTGATCATAACTAAGTTTTGGACGGGGAGGATTTATATTTTTGATTATAGAAGGATTAGCGCTATAATTTGCACGGTAATGACGCAGCTTGTTTATTTATCGTCTTGAATTCGCTAAAACATTTGAGATGATTATACAAGTCCACGAGTCTAATCAAGGCTAAGATCTTTGGGTTTTCATTTAATTAAACGGATTATTTTAACTTTTAGTAAACTACATTCAAAATCTTTTATAATTTTTAATATAAATTATAATGATTAAAGAATTCTTGAAACTTTCAGAAACCATAGCAACGATTTTAATTTTTTTTATTTCCCCGTAGCTACCCCTTTAGTTGATCCTAGGCGTAGTTGTGTTCATATTACAAATTAAGAGTGCCCACTGGACTACTCGGTGTTTTGATTTTAAGCCGATTGGTTTTTAGAAATTTTAGGTCGAGTTTATGGGAAATGAGTGATGATGAAATAGTCAAAAGACTATCCCATCTTCAACCCATTTCCCCTATTCAGAATAATGATTTTACGTTCTAGCTACTGCGTTCTCACGCCGTAGCCTTCACGGCACGAACTATTGGCGATTATACACGCAAATACACAGTTCGATTGGATTTTGTAAATTTAATATCTTGTATGATGTGTCGGCTGTGGGCCGGAAAAATTTCGACGTGAGTAAAACTTTGTTTAACATTTCTTTAAAATATAATTAGCATAACATCGAAATTGGTACAAACGTCATAATTCGCATAAGCACCGTAATCGGCATAACATCATAATTGGCATAACATAATAATTGGTATAACATTATAATTGGCATAGCATTCTAACCTTCCCCCACGCCGACACCTCCAGCAGAGCTCTCATGAGGTTGTCTGGGTGCGACGTGGAAGAGGTTTCTAAACACTTCTTCACTCACATTGAAGATATTGCTACTGAGTTTCTTAAGACTGACCTTTTTCAGATTAAACTGATTGAAGTTTTTTTCAAAAAACTGATTAAAATTATGTGAAAATGAATCGGTATATATACCTATTGTACGACCCTAACCTTGTGTGTTAAATTTGATTTAGTAAAACAAAATTTGACCTTCTGATTTTATAGTATATTCTAATCTTAATTTTATTATTTTTATAATTTGATTCGACAATTTTATTTTTAATTTTTTAATTGAATTGTTTCCAATTCAAATTATTTAATTTTTGTTCCATTTTTATGGATTTTCGCATTTTTGATAAATTTTCGAATTTCGGTCAAATTTTCGTGTTCTCATGTTATTTTTATGTTTATTTCGTGCGGATCTTGTTGCACTTTGTTATTATTTTAATTTATTTTTGTGTTTTATGATTTTCTATTTAATTGTTTTCTTTCTCATATTTTAGCAGGGTTAGTTGATGTTTTATAGGTCCGATTTTAAATCTGCATGTTGTATTTGCGTGTGTATTACCGATTCATTTAAACATTTCTCAAGGCCGTTTGTTTTATGGCCCAAAAATTTAAAAGAAAAACCTCTTATTTTGATAATCCATTTGTAATGATATTTAGTAATGGCTTGAATCAACTATTTATACTATTTCGAGGGTAAACAAGATATCAGGTAACCAGGCATGAATGTATATCAAATTTTCCATTTATTAAGTTAATTATCAAAGTTCAACATGACTTATTGTAAACATAGATATACTTATTTTAACGTTAAAAGTTAATTAAGGTAATATTATCTCAGAGTTAATATAATTTCAAATCAATAAACTTTATTTATTTATTAAGAACTATTTTATCAAATTTTTAACTTGACATTCTAAGTTTTAGATCTATATTTTATTTTTAACTATATATTGTCAACATTGATCAGAGTTTATAAATAATTTATATACATTTAAAGTCTTTTTGTGATAAATTACATTTCATTAGTTTTATTTCAAATTTAAATTGTTAAACCCAGTTATTAAAAACAGACATTTGTATATTAATTTCAAATTATGTGGTAATACATAGTTTTTTTAAGTAACAAGTTATTATATAAGAAATATAGATATATGATTTTCATTAAATGATTTATTAACAATTTAGGTTGAAATACAACGATATTTAAGGCCGATTAAACAAAGTCTTATTTAATTAGGATGACCATATTTCGTAAAAACCAAACCGGGACACCAAAAAAATAGGTATCAATCTCATTTGTTTAAACAATACAATACAATTACAAATCTATGCATATATAGTATATGCACATGTAATAAGTACATAAATAGTTAGAATTATCATATTATAATTATTTATGCAAAACAAAATAAATTATAAAGCACAGATTGGATCAGAATCATTAGATTTATCATAATGTGTCACTTATTCATATTTTTTGTTTCATCCGACTTGCCTTAATATTTCTGGTTTGGAAATAATGTAATCATAAAATTCTTGGCAGTTAAAATCATAATTCCTCACCACTTGAAGAATGGACTCTATTCTTGAAAGGTTCATATGATTTCGATCGTCTTTCCATTGTACATTCATTTGAGAAAAAATCCGTTCAATATTAGCGTTATGAGGTGAAATTGAAAACATATACTGATATATTTTCAAAATTTCGAAATATTCCTCAGGGTATTCACTACATTTGTTGGGCCAGAACGTAAACGGCCTTGAAGAATGTTTAAATGGATCAGAAACACACACGCAAATACAACATGCAATTTAAATAAACCTATTGAAACACCAATTAAACCATATAAAATCTGAGAAATAAAAGAATTAAATATAAATTAACAAACATAAAAAATAAATTAAATTAATAACAAAATGCACCAAGATTCGCACGATACCTATACAAATATAACAAGAAAACACAACAAATTCGACAAAATTAGAAAAATTAATAAAAGTTCATTAAAATGAAATTTAAATCGAAAATTTTGAATTAGTAATAATTCAATAAAAATTCTAAATAAAAAATTATAAAAATAAATCAAAAAATATTAAAATTAAAGAATAGAATTTGCTAGAAAATAACAAGGTCGAATTTTGTTTTACTGCATCAAATTTCACACGCGAGAAAAATAGGTATAAATACTGATCCATTTTCACATTTAACTTAACCATTTTTGAAAATTGTTAAAACCGTTTCGAAATTTAACTATTTTTAGAACTATTTTGAAAATTGTTTAAATCTAAACCGTTGTTCGACACAAACTATATTTTCAATTTGAAATTATTGTGAAAATCAGAATTTTTAGGTGAGAAATATTTTGGTTGGAACCCTCTTTCCACGTCACGTCCATAGCATCTCTGTAGAGCTCTGCTTGGCGGCGACGTGGGGAGAGAGGCATTTATGTTCTATTTTATGCTATGATGTTTTTCAATTTTATGGAATGGTTCGAAATGGGTAATTATGTTGTTTTTATAATTAATAAATATTATTAATATACCTAAATTGTTTTACATATATATTTGTTTTATAAATTAAAATGTCGAAATTTTTCCGGCCCCACAGCCGACACACAACGCAAGTAAATAAAATCTACACAGTGCAGATGGAAAAGTGCGTGGAAAATCGCCAATGATATGTACCCGTGAAGACTCAGCGTTGAGAAACGCAGGGGTCGTAACGTCAATATTATCCCTATAGCTGAAGCGAGAAATAAGGGAGAAGTCTCCGACTCCTTCCTCGTTTCTCATTTCTGTAAAATCGACCTAAATTTATATTACACACGGCTTAAAATTATCACATCGAGTAGTCCAGTGGGCACTCAGTAAATATAATATAAACACAAAATGCGCCTAAGGTCTATTAAAGGGAAAGGGTACGGGGATAGATTAAATTGAAATTCGTTGATATAACTGATTCCGTGTTAACGTTTTGAAATCATTAAACTCATTACTAAAAGTAAATTAAATTCATAGAAATTAGACAAAACCTATTACTAACGTAAATTAAATTCATATTTTGAATTAAATGAGGTGAAACTTATTGCTAGAAGTAAATTAACTCATATTTTGAAATAAATTAACTAAAATTTATTGTTAACAGTAAATTAAATGGTGTAATTGTATTAGATAAACGTATCCCTAAAGGCAAATTAAACTAATAAATTGTTTAAATTTTTAGATAATATTTCTAAAGGTAAATTAATCAATCTCGTTTCTAAAGGTAAATTAAAGTAATTCTCAAAAGTGAATTAATAAAACTTATTTCTAAAGGTAAATTAAATCAATCAAGCGTTTCTTTTTAACAGTAAATTGAATGAATAAATCTTATGTCTACAAGTAAATTAAACTAATAAATCTTATTCCTAAATGTAAAGTGAAATTAATAAATCGTACTACTAAAAGTAAATTAAACTTATGTTTGAGATAGATTAAATGAAGCGCATTACTAAAGTAAATCAATGCATATTGTGAAACAAGTTAAGTAAAACTAAAAGTAAATTAAGTACGTAGTTGGAGCAAATTAGTTGAAATTACCGGTGAATTAATTGAAAACCATTGAGTAAAGTAGTCATGGGTTAAAATGAACTAATCCTCTGAATTAACATAAGGTAATTCATTTTCTAAAAGTAAGACAACTATAGATAAAAACTAGGCAGTTCATTGATTCAATTAATGTAAGTTAATTTGATAACAGCAATCAACCTACGGATAAGTTATTGATTAAAGCTGAACTAATGAAAAGTATAAGGATAGAATAACATAAATCATAAATCGACCCGTCATTCAAAGGTAAACCCAATAAATAAATTGTTGAGAAGGGATTAATGTAGCTAAACCAATCAACACGAAATTCATAAGAATCGTTGACGTAAGAGAAAGCTAGTAGTATAATATTATCCAAAAAATTTGCTAAGAACCTGATCACGATAATGTCTCACACCCGTAAAGTTCACAAAACCTACATCGCTCAAATATTTATATAATTCCAAATACAATTCACATTAAATTCGCAGGCGAAAAATGACGTAACAATATAATAAAAGCCCAATGCGAATTCGAAGCGAGACGTTAATATGCGTAAGATGAGAACCAAATAGATAAGTCTTCTTCGAAACGATCAAATAAGCTCAGAATACCATAAGGAAATCAAAGACACTGGTTTTTCTAAAATTAAGCAATAAAATGTTTAAATATGGATAACAGATGTATCTGACATATTCCAAATTTGCCTCATCGCCACGCACGACCATAGTAGATGCCACGATGTAATATCAAACAGTAGTTAATTAAGAACCAAAGTTATCCAAATTAGTAAACAAGTCGACCGGAAATTGTAAGTCCAAATCTTAGCACGCTAATACCATCCGAGAATTAGAAATTCCCGTCGACATTTGACGTACCGGATAAACAGAGCAAAGGTCACTTACTAACGCATTCGTATTAGATAACGGATGTAGACGCCCACGCTAGTGAGATAACCTAGGGCGAAGGCCAGTTAAGTATTGTGACACATTGCGAAACGCAACGGATGTAGAAACGGAAGCCCAAGTTAAGGTAAATCTTACCAAAGGCCGTGTTGTCGATGTCATTCAACTTGTACATACAAATCGATAAACATCACTCCGGATATAGACACGCTAAAGTCCCTGTATCGCCTATCTATATCGTAAGTTGGTGAATCGGTAAATTATCGCGTGCAACGTCAACTCGTAGAACGTAAACAATTTTAACTGATATTATGTATTTAATAGGTATTGAACCCACCCCGATAAATGGTAAGCCTTACTCCTATTAAAATTTAGAATCAATTGAAAATAAATATTATTCAATATTAGGTATTCCGTGATTTCTAAATGAAATTTAAATAAATAGCACCACCATACGCGCGGCAAACTCTGGTTTGACGGACATTAATACCCGGTAGATGTGTAGGTACAGACTCCCTCATTAATATAGCAGTAGAATTTCCTAACGCCTCGCAATTAGGGCAACCGGTAAAACAGAAGTGCCGTGATGAAGGCGTGGTAGACTAAATAGCTTCAGAGACGCACCACCCATTAAATCCATGAAAGATGGTACGGATAGTTAGCATTCGATAAGTTTAACTGGTGATAGACCCAATGATAATAACAACCTGGTCGATAGTGAGTTTAGTATACAATCTAAGTGAAATATTCAAATGAATTGTTTGTTTCATCCCCATATGCCAATAACTGATTTTGGTGTGTTTTCAGAATATGCCGATCGAATGGACTAACACCCGAATGCCCGACGAACAATGCCGGAAGGAATCACACCCAAAAACAGAAGTGCTCAATAAGATTCGACAGCAGTGGCCGTATCCCACTACCTGGAGGATGCTGGGCCTGAACAGCGACCCATGCGGACTCGCCGGACAACAATACCCGGCAGCAGAGACGTACATGAATGCGCGAGATCTCCTCACCCAATGGGAACGGGTGCAGGAGCAAGTGGACCTACAGGTGGTCAAGGCGAGGATGTATCTCGCCAACGTAGAAGATGACATCCTCGCCGGGCGAATCGCAGAAGCCTACCCACCTCGCCCAGTCCGAGATACCCGACGCCCATACCCGGTGGTTCCTCCGAGAAAAAGCCGAAGGAAGTCATTTCCGAAAAAATTAGAACTCCAGAGACCCTAACGATTAATACGAACTAGTTTGATTTTTTGTTGTTAGTGAAATAGAAATGTTCTTTACCCTGTCTTTGCGTTTGATCATTTGTTTAAGAATATTCGTTTCAATCGATATGTTTGCGATAATGATAAAAATAACTTGTATAAATTATTAACGTTAAATTTAACGAACTTATCCATTATAGTTATGGCCACTAACCAAATATTACAAGCGGAGTTAGATCGCGCGCAGAGCACAAATGCGGATCTCCTCCATCAAATGCTCCAGCTGAAAAGAGAGGTCCAACAGATCAAAGCAACTTGGTCGGATCCGAAAAGAGTCAAAATGTTATACCACCGAATATCTGCAGCACAGAAAGGTTGGGCCGAAGAGCGACAGCTCAATCAGAGCCTGCGCACCCAGATACGAGGATTAGAAGTGGCCCTAGCCGTTTGTCGGGAGGGGGAAGCGGTCACCTACCCGCTCATATTCGCCCCGACCCAGAGGGTGCAGAAGGACCCTCAACCAGTAGAGCAGTCCTCAACTCAACCAATAAATCGTCGGCCGGGACGCAAAGAACGCGCTCGACGCCGAGCTGCTCAGCAATCAAAACCGTCCCCTTAACTTTTGATAATTCACATTTCTGTCTATTTAAATAAAATAGTTGTGTTTACGGTTATAGTACTTCTTAAAAGGTGCTTACACGCAGACATTATTATGAGTACCCGCGTCGCAACTTTAAGTCATCTCTCCACATTCGATCGCGAATTTACTTCCACAGGGACAGAGCTAAGCGAGCACAGGTCTTCTATCGACAGCTCGTGAACCCGAGGGTTGTCCGAGCAATTACAGTACTAGCGATAATACTCAATTTTTGCGGGCAATCCACCACTTGAACACATTACCAACGTTGCCTAGCAACGGGTGCCAAGTGGCAGTTAGCATCATTTTGTATGGCGTTACCAGGGTCACCATGAGGATAAGCAAATAACTAAACCCTGTAACCCACCACATTTAAAAAAGTCTACCGATTTCTAGTAACATAGAATATTTTCATACTTCCATTCTGTGGATTTTTCAATCATTATTGTCTTACCGTTACTCATTTGATTAAAGAACAGTGAATCATTTAGTGCAACTCCTCTTTCTTTGAGATACAAATAGGTGGTCTCAACATTCTTCCAAACGGGTATTTCTAAAAGAAACATCCAAGGAAATACGAATACATTAGCAATTGTTTCAGATTCTCAGAATCAGACTCAGTGGCGCGAGGTCACATCTGAGTTTTTTCGTGTTTTCGAATACTAAATTTGTAAAATATGTAAATCCGGCACAATAGGTCTTCCCGAAGACATTTTTCAGAACGCCGGAACAAAGTACCTTAAATCGGGACTATATTGGAAAACCGGAACGTCTGGTCACCCTACTTATAATCCACGAGTTGCACACCCTTACACTAGTTTTAATCTGATTTTAAATAGTGATTTTATTCCATATAACTTCAGACTTAGAAAAAAATTGAAAATTTTTATTAACTTACATAGTTTTTTTCTAAAAATTAGGTTATATTTTTAAAAACTTTAAAAAATTTGGCTTGGCCTACTTAAGCTTGAATGGTTTTACTAGGTACGAGTATGTGTGCTAACTACATAATATATATTTTCGTGACCTACAAAAATTTTTGAGTTGGCCTAGATAATTTGTAGGGGGAGGTGTCCTAAAGGTGACACATCTATCTACTTTTAATTTTAAATTCGAAGTACACATTAAGTTAAAATTATAATAAATTCTCAAAGTCATTAATATGAGTTAAAATATATTTTGAGAACTCCAATATTTTAAATATTTTTTCTTAAATTGTAAAGTTTAATATTAAACGCTTCTGTTAAGTTTTCTATAAGGGATTTAGGCCTCTATTAGACTTTTCTAAGTTTTCTACAAATGTTCAACCGTTACCTCTTTCATATTCTTCGACCATTTCTTTCTCTAAAAAAGTTATCACCAATGTATGTTGCAATCTTATTGGTGCTTTTATCACATCATAAGATCTTTGAGCCTCCTGATGAATTCCTCCCGATCGTCATCTCTTTTGAATCTATTTAGTAGCAATCTTTTCATAATATATCAGTAATATATTTTGGTCGCTAAGTTAGTTTTTATCGTGTTTAGATCGTCAGATTCTATTTGACTAAATAAGAAATAATAATCCACAGTTTATTCAAATCAAAACAAGTTAAAAATAATATATTTCTCTTCTTGTTATCATTCAACAAATTTTCTCGAGACAATTTTTTAAATAATACAAATAACATTTTCATACAAATTAGACATTCTAATTAATCCAAAGCGCTTTTAATATTTTTTTTAAAAACTGTTCCAATATTTTTAAAAAAACGTTCATTAAATTTGCCGATTATTTTTTCAATTCATAAATAAAATTGCTATAAAATTTTAATCGTTTCAAAATTATGGTTCACAATTATTATGTTACATAAAAAAGCAACGAGAACCTTTATTGCACTTATCCTTAGAGTCTCCTCGGAATTATTAAAGATTCATAGGAATTGTCACGAAAAACTTCTGACTATGATTATTAGAATAGATTGGCTTATCCACGATCGCTTAGAAAATGTGAAAAATTCTTTCCTTACAAAGAACCAGAATGCAGATCGACATTGTTTTTTCAACCGGAAGTTTTTTCAATATTTCCAAAACAAAATGGAGCAGTGCATGATTTTTCACATTGAGATGTCAGTAAAAGAAATGTTGGAATGAAATCATAGGAAAAATCAAATTTACATCACGCTATTTCTTCCGGATTGCAAAATTTTCCATTTTCAGGCTGATAAAATAAAAGACAAAAATTTTGACTTTAGATGTCTTACTTATCAGATCAGGTAATAAATTTGAAATTTAAAATAGTTTTTTAATTACTTCAGACAGAATCAATTTATATTGTAAAAACTTTTGAAGAAAATTTCTAAATTTGGTATTATATAATTATAAATTATAATTAATTATTAATTTTTAATTGATTATCTAATTTATAGAAATTTATTATTAAATATAGAAAGAAAATAATTTTTTAGAAATCTATTTTACTAAAATTAGAAAAAATAACACCGAATGTTTACATTAAATCAATTTTATTGACATTGAAGCCTCATTAAATTCGAATAAATATAAATAATCAAATTTTCATTTAAAATAGTTTAATTGTTTTTTGATGCTCAATTCCAAATTGTTTAAATCAATTCATTTTTCGAATGAGATTACAAAATGAATTTTACATTTATTCATACAAGAATTTTTATGAATAAAGGAATGATTTGTTCTGCAATAGATTGTCTCAAAAAAATTTCAGTTTGACTGCCACTTCTGAAACAAACATTTTTTAATGTGAGTTACAATAATTTTGGTATAATAAATAATATTTTCGCAATTTATTTCAATTACTCTTTTGGTGCTAGCTCAAACTGTGAACATGCAGAGAATTACTTTTACGCAGCTTACATCGAGAACTTTGTCTTTTATTAAATGCTGGATAAATGCTCACGGAGTGAAAGAAAATATCAATCAAAGAAAAATAGGAAAAAGCGAAAGTCTATTTAAATTTTGGTTATGAGTGATCAGCACCGATTTTCGGTCGAAATATTTCATTTTTGAATAAACATTGCGGAAATTGGCTAACATTTATTCATTTAATTATTATTATTATTATTATATAGTTTTTACTATAAATAAATGTTTTATATTTAAATTTAATTTTTAATTATAAACGTTGGAAGAAATAGAAACCATAAGAACCCGTTAATGCGTACGCTTATTGATAATAAAAACATTGTGCTGTGGGGTGAATGAAGTTTATTAGACTAGTCTTTGGAAGTTGGCATTTTGGTTCTTTTTTTATGTGCTTTACTCTGAATTTTGTGGTAAATGGAATGTTTCTGTGATTTCAAATACGTAAGTTGCGTCACATGCTGATGAACAAAAACACGTTAGTAGAACACGTAAAGACCACAACAATGGAAAACATTTATTATTGAAGATTTCCAAAATCGTAATTTTAAAGATGCAAAAATAATGAAAGTTAGATGGATATGGGCAGTTAAGGTTACTATCAATTTTCTGCATAATAACCTTTCACCAAATTTCTATATAAATTTTGCATAAAATGATAATTGATTTCCATAATAAATCGTCTTAGAAAAAGATTTCTTTTGTGCAAATTTATTTATATTTATGTCAGTGATTCGTTAAATGCCATCACAATATCTGTATATTTGATTTTGAACAAAATATATTTTATGAACTCACACTTTAACCTTCAAAATTTAAAAATTTATAATTCATTTTTGTAATTTAACTATTTATGATGTTTTTAGTTCATTTTCGTTTTTCCGTGCCCTTATTTTATTTCCTTAAATTTTATTCGACACCAAAAATACAAACTAAACATTTATTAAAAATATATATAATAAAATCCATAGAACATTCATGTGGTAACTACTCTCCAATATTTCGAAATTATATGTTTGACGTCTGTTTTATGTTCGACTTGAGCAATTAAACGAGAACCTGGATTCAACCTAGCCAAAGCCCAGGCAGTAGACCGAGTTCTCCGTTCACAAGCCCGAAGCTGATTATTAGAACGGTGATTCCTTGGTAGCAGCATAAATTAATATATCAGATAAGTGAGTAACAAAATAAGTCCTTGCTGCGAAGTAATAATTATCTTTTTGAAAAAAGTTTCGATTATTAAATAATTCCTTTCAGTTTCTTTTGGAACTTCCAAAAAGAAAACTGAAGAGGATTATTTAATAATCGAAACTTTTTTCAAAAAGATATATATATATAATACATGTACAAACCTTACAGCATTATCTTATTCAAAGACTTTATTCTATCTTTATTGTCTCATTCGCAAAACAATATGTCATTCAATCATTATTTAAAAATAATAATTAAAATTTTGTCTTTGCCAAATATAAAATTTTCAAAAAATTTGTTTTCTGTATATTTAGGCTAATTTTAAACCTATGAAATATTATCCCCATAGAAAATCCGAATTCATTGATATTTTAAAATATATAATATTTCCCGATTTTTTTACAATCAATTATTTTTAAATTCTTTTAATTAACTTTATTAGATTAATTTTATTATTATAATTACTTGAATTTTTTAAAAACAAATTTTATATTGATTAATTTGATAGATTCATTTATAAGCTGTCATAAAGTTGAAGGGAAATTAATTTTTAAACGTCAAATATCCCAACAAGTATTTTACATAAAAAATAACAAATAATTAATTATCAAAAATTATAATCCAAAATGAAAATATCCAAAAACTTCTAATTTAATTTATTCAAAAAAATTAACAGATTTAAAATTCTAGTAGAATATAAAAAAAAATACTAGCAAAAAATGTGCAGTTTTTTTAAATATAAATTTTTACAATATCTAATTATAAAAATCAGTATTAAGTCACTTTGAAAATGTTTTTATTAAAATAAAACAATAATATAAATATTTATGAAGCACTTTATGTTCATTTACCTAATCTTGGAGAAAAGTATCGCTTGCCCATTCTCGGAGAAAAATACCTTTTTCCCATTCTCGGAGAAAAATATCTTTTTCCCATTCTCGGAGAAAAATACCGTTTTCCCATTCTTGGTGAAAAGATCTTCTTGTCAATCGCTCGATCCATTTCATTGATGAAACTATCATCAGGAATATAAATGAAGTTTTTCGAATTTATTTCATGGTTGGCAATCAAAACCAAAAGACTGAAAACCAACTGGTCACTCATGTGAACAGCTTCATTGACAACAAACAGTTCAAGTGACACCAAAATAATGAAACAAATCCTGCTGAATTTCATCACTGAATGCCTTTATTATTACATTTAGCGCATTTATAGAAAATGGCAAGAATTGTCCATTAGCCAATGAAATCGAGGCGGAAATTTGGTTCATTTATAAGTCGTCAGGAAAAAGTAACAAATAATATTTTCTAATCATTCAACGAAAGTAGTAAAATCGTGAAAAATGTCCTTCAGAAATTTTCGGTTATTTTAGACAAGAAATGAATAGTATAATTTATTTTAATGATAATTTATTGAGAAATAATAATTTAATAAAAATAACTAATTCAATTAGGCCGACTTTGATAATTTATTACAGAAAAAAAATAATTGCAAGTTATTTCTACTGTTTATTTTTATTCATCTCTTCTAATTGTTTCGGTTTTTCTTGACCAATCTGTCTAAATGATGCAAAATCCTAAATTAATTAAAATTAAATTGGAATATAAATTTGTTTGTATGATTATCTTAAATTCTAAAACTAAGAGAAGCCTAGCTGATTTGTGGGAAAGGTAACAGTAGGCGCTCAATCGAGTCCCGAATCAGAGACGTCTGAATATATATATTTCAATGGGAGTGGTAGGAAGCTTGTCAATAGGCAGTTGTTAAATAGGATTGCCATTGACAGAATGTTATCTTTTAGCTTCGTGTATTTTTGCCATCTGGTCCTGGAGCAGTTTTCCCCATAGCTCTTATTGCGAGGAAGATTTCTTTAGATTCTTTATCTTTCTTTTGCTTTTTTGATTAGTGGTTTTTAGTCCAGGGAATAGCGTTTTGTTAGCATATTCGCTTAGCTTTTCAGATGCTTCACTTTTCATTTATCGTAGCGTTAGTTCTGCTGCTTCTTTAAGTGTAGATGTTAACCATATACATTAAAATTATTAAGAAATTATATTTCAGAATTAACTAATTTTAGTATTCAATTTGAAAATACTACGGCTTTGGTTATTTAAGAGTTAGTTATCAACTTTTGATATTCGATTAAATATTTTTTTATCGCATACATCGTTAAATGGCTCTATTTATTTGTCTTTTACCAATATGAAAATTGTGTTTAATTAGACTAAAACTTGTAATAAGGTATTGAATAATAGCTAGTATATTAATTTATCATGTATGTGTACTTAGTATAATAAAGAGCTTGTTATATATTTTAGTTTAAATTTAGGATTCTCGAATTAGTTTTCATGAATTTTATATTGATATTACTAAAGAATTTATTGAGAATTTGATGTAAACTTTTAAGAGAACTGTATCAATTTTAGAGAGCGTATTCCAAAGTATGAACATTTCAGATTGTTAGATATAATGGAAATGTTAGATTTATCACTATGGATTGGGTTTTTGATCAATTCTAGTATGCTTTACAAGTTGGAATATCGAGTTTAGATGGAGTAAATTATTATGGGAAATATTGAGTGAGAAATTTAATCGATTAATTATGACGTAATAATAATTTGGATATCAGTCTGAGTAATTTCATATTATACAGTGTTAAAAGTAATTAATCAAAGGGAAATATTGAGTAGAAATAATCATTTAATGTTAGATTTTTAATGAAAATGATCAGTAATATATCAATTTTAACGAGGATATTATGATTAAATATCAAGTATGTACAGATAAATGAAGAGTTTTACGTGAAATGATCAGTAATTTACAAAATAAAGGTGAAAAGTTTAATCAAATATTTGTTGGGATATCAGGGTATTACTAATGCGTGTAAGAGAAATTCATTAAAGTTTCTTACTGCATTTTAATAAATCTAGCTATTGCAGGATTTATGTAAACAAATTGCAATGTGGTAATTCATTAAATTACAGTAACTTTAGGGGTTAAATCCAATGTAAAGTATGTATAGAGAAATCAATAATTTAGCTTTATAAGTGAAATTATTGTCAGTAAATTGTAGCTTATTAATGCAATCTTTACAGGTAACATGATAGTAATTATAGTTTTTAGGTGAATCGAAGATGAATTCAAGGATTGAGTCTATTTATCCTTTTTTGTCGATGATTTTTGGTGTTTATTGCTACTATGATAGAAATTCATTAAAATTTTATCGAAGATTTTAAGGCGGTTGGATATTCATTTGGACATTAAAGTATATTAATTTTTATCCATGTGCTAACAAATATTGTTTTTCTTATTCTGTTAAATTCATTATGTATTGAAGAAAAGTATGTGTAGTTCAATAAATTGTTAAACTTTTAATAGGATAATTAGTATATTTTTATAGACAAATTCTAATTGTACGGTAACCATAAATTACGACATTTGATAGTCAATTTAACCAATATTTGTTATACATGATAATTTTCTAGTCGATCTATTTGATTTTGCTTGAATCGTTATAATTACAATTTTTATATGTAAAGATTTGGAAACATTATTGAAGTATTCTTTATAAGGAAACTTATGAGTAATGAATTATGGTAATTGTAGCGTTTTACAATGCATATAATTAGATTCGGATAAGGTTTAAATGAAATAAGTCGGTGATTAGCAACAAGTTCAGCATTATATTAATTTTAAATGACTTGTTGATTTATTTAAAAAGGTTAATGAAATTATGTTTGATTGAATAGTATGATTTCCTATCGACTAATCAATGTGGTACCAATAATATTTAGAAAAATATTTGAACATTAAAATTTGAATTAATTTGAGTCGTTGTCATTGGTAATAAATAGAATTAACCAATTAAAATTAAGTATTCTAAAATTTCATTTTCAAATTATTATTTTAATGAAAACTGTAATTATTTTAATTGATAAATTTATTAGTATTTTAAACAACCGGTTTTAGTTAAATAATAAGTTTATTGAAAAATAGTTTGTACGTTTTCAAATTATTTTCAAGAAAAATTACAACAAATATATCGATAAATCTTTTCAACTTTTCATCTATTTTCAGTTTAATAATAGTTTTATTGAAAAATAGTTTGTTCTTTTTCAAATTATTTTCAAGAAAACTGTAATAATTTTAATATATTGATAAATTTATTTGTATTTTGAGTTTATCGATTAAATTTATCGAAAAATAGTGTCGTTGTCAATAGCAATAGTAGCAGCCAATCAGAATTAAGTATTTGGTTTCTAATTTTTCAAAATTAATTTAAAGAAAAGTTATTGAAATATGATTTTTATGTTGTTTAAAGAATAACTTTCTATTGAAAAATAAGTTCAGTCAATAATATTCCAATTAATATTTCTAATTAACAATAGCATTTAATCAATCAATAATTTTACGAGTTTATTTAAATTGACGATTAACAAATTTATATTCTTTTTAATCTAATTATTAATAGAGATTTTCAATTTAATATTCTTAAATTAAAATATTTATTCATAATTTTAACCCATTTTTAACAGGTACTTAAAAATTGTCAACGATTTTTAAATATATGTATGTTTTATACCAATTAAGCAACTACTCTTTATTAAAGACGTGTTATAATATACTTGGTACTTAGTAATTATTCGTTTACATAATGTTATAAACTTTAATCACATAGGGTTAAAATTATTACCTCTTTCATCTTTTAGGGTTAAAATTGTGTCTTCTTTCATTATTTAGGGTTAAAATTATTACTTCTTTCATTATTTAGAGTTAAAATTATTAAATATTTCATTACTTTGGGTTAAAATTATTACTTCTTTCATTATTTAGGGTTAAAGTTATTACCTATTTTTTTCACATACGGTTAAAATTCTTAACCTTTTAAATAACTTTATAATCAATCATGTACTAGTTTATTCATAAATTTATCGAAAAGTATTATAATATACCTAGTTTGAATTATAAATTATTGAAATATTTAATAGGTATCACATAAGACCTGATGAAGTTTTAATGGTTATTTAATCAATGTTTGGTTACATAAAGCTTTAATGTCCGAAATTATCAGTTACTTAGCATGTTGTTAATGAATTTAAATCAAATTTTACAAGTTTTTGTATCAACATTTAATTAGTATTTAGATATTTTCAAAGCTCTTATTAAAAACAAAAGTTTATTTAGATATCATTAGTAATCACTTGACTGATATTGACAATGTTAATAAATTTACGTGTGAAAAATTGTTTGTCTTTTCTTTATTGTTGTGAAAGTTAAATTATTATTATCAATAGCATTATTATTAATTGTGTGAATTTTGTTAGCATTAATTAATCCAGTATGCGTAAATTTTTAAAAAATATTGATATAAAACTCATGGATCGATTATTCTTTATCAATTTATATAGTGAGCCCAGTGACTTATTTTCATAAAAACACTAAATCTAAAATAGTTGTTACAACGAATTTAGTTGATGGTATCGCTAATAATTTATAGAGTCGGATGAACGTGAATGAATATGTAAATTAAGTACTCTTTTACTTGCAATGGTTTCGGATAATCTTTTGGACACTTGGTCATCCTTTGTATTCAAGAAAACTTGGTCATCCTTTGTATTCAAAAAACTTGAATTAGTAATAGGTAAATTCAAAGATGAGAGTAAGGGACTTGGATATAAGGAATGGGTTTTCTTACGACCAAAATGCTATAGTCTTTTAGTTGAAACTGAAAGTAATAAAGCAAAGGAAATTACTTTTGAAGGAACTGAAATAAAGCATCTTTCTTATCTTGATTGTTATAGAAACGATACATTTTTTTCTGTTCCTCAGACGAAAATAGAAATCATCAGTATTTTATTTTTAAAAATTGTAAAATTGCTTTAAGTAACAACGATGATAAACATCAATGGGTAGGTAAAAACAAAAGTTTTGCATTCGGACATTATTTAGGTATCAATGCCACTGAAGATATTGATGCTTTTATTTAAATAAATGTTGTCTTATAATGTGTTTGTCTTTTGATTCTATTGTTTTGTAATTATTATTATTATTATTATTATTATTATTATTATTATTATTATTATTATTATTATTATTATTATTATTGTTAGAAATTTGAGTAATAAAATGAGACTTGTAACCGTCTGGTGTCAGTAATAATCCTATCGTGGGGAATTATTTTTTATTTTCAAAATTAAATTTTTTAATAGAATATAAATCAGTATATTTTATTTGCTGTAAATTTCAAATTTTAGAGAAATTGGTAAAGTAAATCTTGTATAATTTAATTTTTTACATTTAGTTAAGTAGAAATTTTAAACTTTGTGAATTAATTTCTTAAAATGTTGTAAATCCAGTGTTCAAATTAAAGTTTTGAGTGACTTATTTTTAATAAATAAACTATCAATATACTATAATTGTTGTAAACTTAAATTTTTATGAAAATTATTAAAGTTTTATGATTATTTTGATAAAATTGTTACGTAATAAACTACTAACAAAATAGTCAGTAAGCTAAATAATTTAGGATTGAACATTTATTTTAATACGAGTTTGATGTTAATTTATTATGTTTAATGATTATTTTATATATTTTTTTTGTAATAATATAATTAACAATTGAAAATTTCATGTAAATATAATTTTTTAATATATCACATTTTTCGACGCATTTCGAAAATTAGCAACGCAACTCAAAATTAGGTTATCAAAATTTTTGTGGCTCAACTCGAAAGGACGCAAGTTGGAACAACGCAACTCGAGACTCTAGTGTAATAATATGAATAGTACTAGTGAGTGATTTTGTTAAGTCTACGAAGTTGGAAGGTGTGTAGGTGTGTTGGTCCACAACTTCGTGACAATAACAGTTAGGTAATATGTGTCTTATTGACCAGTGGTCACGTGACATAATCGTGAGGTTAGTGGACAAAGGTCAATTACTAGGTAGCAACTGAGTGGACAGAGGTCAATCTCCAGGTAGCAACAGTGTGGACGCAGGTCAAATATTATGTAATAATAATAGGTATGTTGGTCCATGTTACATAATAAGGGTTAGGTAATAAGTGTGTTTCCGGGTAGTGACTGACCAGTGGTCACGTGACATAATCGTGAGGTCAGTGGACAAAAGTCAATTACTAGGTGGTAACTGAGTGAATAGAGGTCAATCTCCAGGTAGTAACAGCATGGACAGAGGTCAGATACTATGTAATAATAATAAGTGTATTATTGACCAGTGGTCATGTGACATAATCGTGAGGTCAGTGGACAAAGGTTAATTACTAGGTAGCAACAGCGTGGACAGAGGTCAGATATTATGTAATAATTACGTAAACCAAGGGGGTTTGTATCTGACGGGCTCACATCCTACTACTATATACTATTTCCGGATATGGTAAAGTCGGATATTATAAAATGTGGCAATATCGTGTGACTACAGAAACATGTTCAAATTGAATCTGATATTTTAAAATTTTGTGATAAAAATTCTGACAAGAGGCACTTTAATATAACCGGAAGTTAAAATAATTAATGACTTTAAAATAATGTTTATCAATTTGGGAGGGGAAGGAAAGAATTATAAAACCCTTTCTTCCAGAATTATCAATACTTTGTGAAGATTAGTATTAATATTTTTGGATATAAACAAAAAACCTTCTTTTGAATCTTTGTGAATATTGAATGATGTTAGGAAATTAACCAGCGGTTTCTTGGTCATTGAATTCAGTAAAAGTCTTAGTGGCTACACTTCGACTTACTTGTCTTTTCTATTAAACCGTTTCATTTGCTCTCAATTTCCGATCGGTTTATTTCCACTTCCGATCAACTTTCCGTTTAATGAGCACCTTCAAAACGGAAATTTTTGAAAGTAAATATTTATGTTATTGATAATTTTTAAAAAGTTATGTTTTTTGTTTATATCATTCAACAGTTGATTTCGTATCAAAATATATATAAAAATTTACCCTTTCAGATCAGATTTAAATTCTGCTAAAATATTCGGCTCTTGTTTAATATCTCAGTATTTTCGTTAATAAATAATTAATTTGATTGCATTTATGGATAATATTATTAAAACCAATCTGAACGAGAAAATATTCCCAACTTAATAGTGTATAAATAAGGAATACAGCAATTAGCACCAATTACCAATATATATTGACATAATCTTTTATTAAATTGTTCATTAATTTTAACTAATTTAATATAATCTCATACATCAAAAAGGCATTCTTAATTCAAAATTTTATTTATTTAAATATGAATTATATTTTTTAAAATTTTTTTATGATTAATTAATAAATATTATAGTTTTTAAAAAATTTGCAAGATTATCAAACTGTGATTTCACAATATTTATTTTATCCTTTATTATTGTTTCTTTGTTTTTCTTAATAAATAAGTTTGATATATTACCAGAGCCATCTTATGTTATCTTTGCTTAGCACAAGCAGAATCTAATAATTAAATCGTTTTTGTTTAAATGTATAAAAAATCAAACTTTTTTAACTTTTTTTAATAATTATATACATAAAAAATCTGAAAATATCTTTTAATGCGACTTATAATTCTTAGCGAACGGATTCCAAATTTGTAATACAGTGAGAAAAAAAAGAAAATTTTGTCTTCGATAAAATATGATCAAAAAAGGAGATTTACAATTTTCATTACTTCTTTGAATATTAATTAAATTAATAATTTGTTAAATTACAATAAAATATAATCTGTAAATATAAATATAAATTGTAGTTTTCAAATTATAAAAAATTTTTACCAATGCGTACTGATATTCTTCTTTGAGATCTCTGTTTTCACTGAGCAATTCAATTTTTCTTTCATTTAACAATTTGTTTTGTCTGATTGTCCATAACATTTCTTGCCTTAGTTCACGATTTTCTGATTCTGTGTTCTTACATGCTTTGGACAGACTCTCCAGTGCTTCCTGAATTAAATTATGGTTTTAATAGAAATTTGTGACCCATTCAATAATATTTTCTTTTTAAAGATTTTGGGAGTCTACTTAAAAATAACATTCTAGTTTTCGTTCTGTAATGGTAAACAAATGACAAATATTGGGTTTGATTGATAATGAAGATATTATTTGAATTTATATTTAATACATTATTATGGTCATATAAACAAATTTAATTGTTTATATATTTAATAAAGATTGGAATTAATTAACGAAATAGATTGATTTCGTAATTAAATCTAACATTAATAATACATTGACATTTAATAGTATTAATTTCTGTTCAAATAGTGTTTTATTTTAATTTAAATAATGTAAATATAATCTTTTAACATCATTATATATCAATTTCTGGAATTTTAGTGAGTTGTTTTATCGAATTATTTGTATTTTTTGAAGTAGTTTTTGATTTGAATTTGAATAACAGAAAGGAAATTGGATTGTTGTTTACAGAAATTTGAAATCATTGGAATTTAATTTTTTTGGTTATTAATTTCTATCGTCCATGTAATATTTAAATGATTAGTAGTCGTCATCGATTTAGGACTACTTATTCCCGTGAAGGAGTTTTTCAACATGGATATATTGGATAACGACAAGGGCTTCTCAAACGTGATCTCGGCGCCAAAATCTTCCACGGGACCATGTTCATTCCTGCGATTTCCTGTTATCAATATTTTTTAATTTTAAACCTAGTTTCTTCAACAAAAATATAAAATATTATGAAATTCTAATAATAAAAAAGAGTAGAAGAATTTATATTATTAATAGAAATTTAGCATTTCTAATCTAAAAAACAAGAAATTAAATTGTTTTATTCGGCCAATAAATGACATGATTTATATTTGATTGTTTTATTATAAAATTACAAAATAATAAACATCAATTAAATTACCATAACGGATAAATATTTTATTGAAGAAACGAAGGGTTGTAATTTTAAATTAATATTGCTGTTTTTATAAAATAAATATTTTTATTACAGTTCAAAATTATATCTGATAAATTAAAATATCTATATAATTCGTCTAGTTTATTAAATAACGAAAATAAAACATTGATGTTACCAGGTCAAAATATTTCCTATTTCATTTTATGAATAAACTATACGGAAAGTGACTAACATTGTTATTTATTTAAAATGCATTTATATAAATGATATTCATATAAATGCTATCGGCAGAAATAAGATTTTAAAGTTTAATTAAAATGGATGTAAATCAGAGTAAAATTGCTAATTAATTCAAAACAGCTTTTCCTGAATTTGCTCAAGAGAACAATGTAGCGGAAATTCATATACCAGATACATTATTAGCAGATGCGAGTATTTAAACAATAAAAGCCACAACCTAGTGGGTTAGATAAACGTTTTTTTCGTTAGCAGACTTATCCTATGTAATTTTGTAAGTAGAATCAGAACATTTTCAACTCTGTGTCCATAGCTCAAACCCTATTGTAACATAAACGTATAACTTATTGTGAGTTTAGCCAAGAATATTTTCTAACGAATGATTGATTACAAATATATCATAATTCTAAATTTTTCGCTGTTGAACAAATCAAATATATTATGAAATTATCCCATGATAATTAATTACTTTATTTTAAAAAGAGGCGGTTGATGACTTTAAAACCAGGTTGGATACTAGGAGGGTAAATCGGGGGTAGACATTTCTTTTAACAAACTAATCTTTATATATTTTTACAAATTGTGATTGATTATTTAAACAACTTGCAAAATATAATAAAAATGCCGAAAATATTGAATAGTATAATGAATGTAGACGACCGGGGCAGACATATTCTGTCCAAAATATTTCTGTACCCAGCCAACTAAAAGCGACATTATATATATATATATATATATATATATATATATATATATATATATATGTGTGTGTACGGAAATACGTAGTTAGTAGGGTATAGAAAGCTTTGTTTATTCACAGTGCCTTAGATGCCCCTAAAGATAAGCCGGCCCTGATTTTAATTATTACGATTAAAATCTATTTTGATATTTAAATATATTTTTTTAAAAACAACTGATTATAACAATTTTTCATTTAAACGTAATTTAAAAAAAAAAATCATGCTGAAAGAACAAAAATTTACAATCAAAAAATCTCGACATTTTTAAAGAAACTGAAAACAATCTCTTGAGTTTATACAATTTATTTTTAATTAACTTATTTTTATTATCTTTTATCGTATTAATTCAATAGGAAATTTATTTTTTGATTAATTAATTTTTATTATCAAAATTTTTCTAAGTCATTTTCTCGACATAAATTCAAAGAAAATTAATATTTAATTACGATTTTGGACTAACTTCAAATAAAAAAAATATTATTATTAAAAATTATGTTTGAAAAATTTATTTTAAAAAATAATCACATATTAAATTATGGAACTTTCTTTGTAAGCAGCCCTAGCGATTTCATTAATTTTTTCATTGGATTCCTGCTGGAACTTTTGATGTTCTGTGATTAGGTGGACTTTCATCTTCTCGAGTTCAACCGCCTGCTGGCAACGAATATTTTTAATTTGATTTTCCAGATCCCTAATTTCTTTGTGCTGTTTTTCACGAATTATCTACAAAAAGAAAATTTTACATAGATATTGATCAAATGTTATAACAAAAAAAAATTAATCAAAGAAATCCTCGTTTCAAGAAAACATATATCTACAGGTAAATATAATTTTATAGTAGGTTTTTCTAAATTTTTTTTTAATACAATATAAAATTTCAAGTATATAAGGGCTGAAAATTTCATTTTCTAATTTTATAAATCATTAAGAGTAAAATTAGTAGATTTTACAAGCGTATAAAAATGTGTTTGTAATAAAGTATTGAGATGGTCACAAAGGTTGTGCGAATTAGCAAGCAATTTAGTAATCGTAATTATAGAATTGTCTCTATTTCGTTCAAAATTCGCAATATGTTTAATAATAAATCTCAAACTACGATTGGATTATGTTTGGATTTTGTTTATCAATTTATTTGAATTTTATAGGAATTATGTGACTTTTATGTATGATCACGTTATATATCTTTTTTACTTAACACGAGTATAAATTTCAAGAATGGTTGGTTATTTCATGCTGTTGAGTTTATAAAAGATATTTTTTGTCTTATTTCAACAGTGCCGCACTGACAGGTTCTACAAAATTGAGTACTATTTGATGATTGATTTATAAATGAACTGTGATGTATAAGTACCATATTATGAAAGGGATTCCTGTATAGTTAAGGTTATTTTCAAATTGTAGATATTTATTTGTTTTAATATATTAAATATAATTAACATTAGAGGTTTCTCTCTCTCTCTCATTTTTAAGATTCTTCATAATTTCTTTCTTTGTCCACTTCAAGCTCATTTTTTTCGTTTCTATTGTAGATGATATTTATTACAAATTTGTAAATAGAATATCATTATATACTTGCCGCCTACCCAAATACTTTAATTTGGTTTTTAGGAGGAAATATTTTAACTTATTAAAAACATTTACATTGTATTTCTTTATGTAATTATATTTTAAAAAATACAGTAAATATTTTATTGTAATAAAAAAAATTTTAAATGTTGATTTTTTTACGAAACAAGGATTTAATTTATACTTTAATGTGATAATTTAACCCATTTGCAACGCTCTAAATCCGGCACACTCAACTGAACGCCTGTTCATACAACTAACTTCGGTAAGACTTTTACTGTTTGTTCTGTTTAGAAATAATGTCATAAGATTATTAAAATGATTAATTTTCTTTGTACTCTTGGTGATAAGAAACGTTTTGTATTACGTTGTGTATTATTCCATCAAATTATGCAAATGCGTTAAACAAATAAATAATAAAAATAAACATTCACCAAATATTCATCATATGTTCGTATTTCATCCTTGAGATTATTGATAGTTTTATCTTTTTTTTCAAAAATAACTTGTAAATCTAAGTAAAAATAATTTAGTGTAAAATTAAATTGTAAATAATAAATATGGCTACCATTTTTTTTATTTTCAGATTTTTTTAACATTTCAAGTCTCATTTTTTCGAAATACTCAATCATGCTTTCATTATAATCATTGAGAGTTACCAAATTAGTTTTTCTTTGCTCTTCTAAATCATTCAAATAATTTATGAAAACTTCCTAAATAATATTTAATTAATATTAAAAATTTTTAAATAAGTCATTTTATTTGACATAATAATTTCAAATAAAAATTAAAAACAATATATATATATTATTTTTATAAAAATAAAGAAAAACGTAAAGATTTAAAGACCGACAAGCTTTTAATACCAATTATTTATATATTAATTAAAAAGTGCTTTATCAAACTTTGATGTGGAAATTAAAATTTTGGAATTTTAAAATAATAAATCATATCAAACAAGTAAATAATATGATAAGCTCTTGCTGCAAAGTATATATAAATGAATGAAAAAAAAATTTTGATTATAAAATAATCCATTTCAATTTCACGAAAATGATTTTTTTATAATAACAAATTTTTAAAACCTTTTGTGATAATTAAATTATATTTAATTAAATTAAGAAACAGAATTTATTCTGATTATCAAAAAGATGCAGAAGAAGAAAAGATTTAATTATTATAATAAATAGAACAAATTCTGCGATTTCTACACATCTTTGGCACAACCTTTATTAGTTGTGATTTAATAACACTTGATTATCACAGTGTTGAAGATTTGTGTAACATGGAAAAAAAATTTTGATCAAAAGTCGTAATGAAAATAAATGAAAACCCATAAAATTCTAGTTAAAATTTGATAAAGGATCAATCGAAAGTTTGTGATTATCATTAAGAATTTTATTGATCGACAGTTCTGTAACATAAAATACACCAATGGTAAAGATGAAAACTATAGTATTTTACAACTAGAAAAAATTTACGTTCATGATATTTTTCTACGGCAAAAAATTTATTATTAAATGGACAACTGAAAATAATCAAATTAAATTTTTTCTTAATTGTATTATTTACATACTAAACTTAGTTTTTACATTAGAAGTATTTATAATCTTTTAAAAATATTAAAATTTTTTTTATTTTTAAAAATTTAAAAATAACAAATAAAGTTAATTTATGATTTTTTTTCCAACCACTAGCAAGTTGTTTTATAAAAAAAAATATTTTGTAGACAATTTCAATTAAAAGTGGATTTTAAACGTATCTTGAAATTTTCTTGCTGAAAATCAAAATTCATTAATTTGAAGAAATTTAAACAAAGAATATTAAACCAGAAAAATCACTTCAAAATAATGGCTTTTAGTCTAGAACGTCAAATAAAAATAAAAAGATGAAAAAGAATTAGATGCTAAAAATATTGAATTCACTAAATTGACAGATACTAAAGATAAATTTCAGTTTTGAATTTTCATTTTAAAAAATATAATATTCACAAAATTTTACGGTGGCGTAACATAGAGTAGAAAACTAAAGTAATCCTTTATGGCCTCGAGTTAGGAAAGGCACATTCATAAATAAAACTTATAAATTAGCCTTTGAAAAGACTTGAAAGAAACTATAAAATAGATTTTATTATAAATACAATATTTTCTTGGTTTAAAAAATTTATAAAAATGAATTGTAAATTATGCAAACTCATTCTTTATACACTAATTTTTTTACTCTAATTTTTTTGTAACGTATTTCACTTGTTCAAAATGTTAAGATGTCAAAAAGGTTTCAAACTAGATTTTGCTCATTGGCCTAAAATTTGTAGTTAAGTGGTAGCCCAAAACGTTTCCGATTTGCCACAGTTAAAATCTGTACACCTACAGATAACAACTTTTCTTATGAGCATAGCATTATTACTTCTTAAACTAATTGCAATTGGAACCCAAACGTTTCTACCAACGTACAGGTAGGATCTCAAATGCACCAATGTAAAATGAGGGGTTAAAACCCTTCAAAAATTTTCTTTATGGTCTCTTGAAAACTGTTTTCATCCATAAAATGCAACCTGCTCCTTTTTTTCAATTCACTAAACTGACTATTTAATTCTTGTTGTTGTTTTTATTAGTTTCTTTAAATTCTTCTTTAATTTTGCTATGTTTCTCCATTCTAGATTTGATTTTTTCTAAAGATTTCAAATCTTGAAATTTCAAGTCATATTTCATCTTTTTGTCATTCAGTGTATGGAACAATAGGAATTTTATTAAGGTTTCTTTATCCGTTTTATGTTTGAATAATTTCTCAGTCAACTTAACCAACTGCTTCCAATAATCTTTCACGTTCTTTTTTATGTATTGATCATAAATCTCTATAGCTTTTTCAGACAAGTTGACTCTGACAAAATTGTTCTGAAATCGATCTTTTTATTTATTTCTTTACACAAATTTGTTTCTGATTGTTTCAATTGTTTACTACTTTACCATATTGTTCAAAGGCTTGATCAACACCATCAATTTTTATTTTCAATAATCATAACATAAAAAGAATAATAATGTGTCGTTATAACGATTATTAGAGTAACGGTTATTTTTACGGTTTTTACTAGCATAAAAGTGCGTCCGAAAAAATGTGTTTCGACAGGCTGTCGTTTTTTGAATATCCTTAAATCAAACTTTAGGCTTTAGCTGGCTGATTTAAATTTGAATTTTGTACTACAGATTTCATTAAGTACTTTGAAAAATGTAAAACTAGTTAAAAACTGTTTTGCATTTACAAAAATCTCATTAATGATTAAATATTGTAACTAAAAATATGTAACTAGTACATTAAGGTTATTAAAAAATTTTGTTAACAATTTGTTTATTTTAGACTATATTGAGTTTAAAATTGCTCTACATTCCTAGAAAATTATCATACGACCCGCCAAAAAAATTTAATTAATATGTTTAAAAAGAAGTAAAAGTTCATGACCAATATAGAACAGGCAGGCAAACATAATAATGTTTATAAAAATATATAAATTAGCACCGTTTCACATCTGGCTTTTTCACATTCAGATTCCAAAGTTTTATTTTGTTCCTTTCTAAATTTATATAAATAATAATTAACAAATGATACTAAATGATATTCTTGTATAAGTAATTGTTTGTCATGAAGTTTCATTGATAAAATAGCAAAGCAAATTATATGATTATCCAATACACATAAATTCCTTAGCACGTTTTTTTATTTATTAGTGTGACTTTGGCATTCACAATATTAACTTTTCGATTAATTGTGTTTAATTTTAATGTGATTTTGCTAATTTTTGATTTTAATAATTAATAAATATTTAACATAAATTTTGAGTACAAATTTTTTGTATGTTAATTAATTTTTTATGTTTTTTGCAGACAAAAATATTAATAAACAAAAATTAACCAATCAAAATAAAATATTAAACATAAATATTAACTCAATTGAAAAATGCTAACTAATTATATTATATAACATCTAGTTATATAATTCGACCATTTATCAGGCTTTTCAGACTAGAAATTATATTAACCAAAACTAAATGAAAATAAGGAATATTTAAACAAAATAACCAATAATAAACGTAGTCAAATTGTATCAAAAATAAAATCATTTTAATTTTTTAAAAATAAAATTAATTTTTAAAAACTCAAAAAATATTATTATTCTTTCAAATATATTTTATAAAATAATAAAAATTCAAAAAAATTTAAAATTATTTTTACATAATAACTTTGACAAAATTATAGCACTTAATAACAAAAACAACATTCAATTATTTAAATACATTCAAATCCCCTGTAAACTGAGCCCTTTTAAAAATTTAATTATAAAATTTAAAAATCTGCTTCACAAGTTAGTCGTTTCCAATGATTACTCAAATGTGATAAATATATTCTAAAACTCAAATTAATTCCCCATTTGAGATTCGTTTTTTGTAAAGGATTTTTTCAAAAAATACAGGTGTAGGGAATTATTTGGGGTAACATAAAAAATTAAATGAATTTAAGCAAATTTTAATTCGTCCTCTATTTTAGAAAATTTGGACTCATACGTAAAAATCATACGTAACATCATAAGTAAAAATGTTTCAGATCATTCTATCATTTGAATTTTCAAATAATCTCATAAATTTTTCTCCAACTTGTTCGTTTTGAGCTATCATTAAATATGCATAATCATTGAGAAAGCACTTCTCAAAACTCTTTCTGATTTGATTTTCATGCAATAAATTCCATGATTCCAACAGACATTTAATGGAACTTTGATTCGCTCTATCCCTGTACTAATTTGCCATTTAGAGTAGTGAACCTTGAGGACTGTGTCCCGTGGATATTTGACTTGAAAAAAAACCTTTCATAAAATTTCATATTAATTAATTTTACTTTCAAACCTTTATCTTATGAAATGCAACCAATTTTAACTAAAATTTCAACTTATGCAATCGGCTTGTTATTTACAATTATTGCATTTTATAAAATCTAACTTGATTTAATTTACATTGGTTTACTTTAATTTATATAAACTACTTTGATTTACATACATTTTAAATTTAAAAAGTATTCAAAGACAATATTTGCATGTAGAAAATACTTAATTTTTAAAATATTTAAGTGTTTTTAAAAGAAACCATAAATCGTATTGAGAAAACATCGAGAATCAATGTATTTTCATGTTTTTCATTCAGAGTCTAAATTTCTATTTAAATTGACATATAAGACTTCAATTCAAAAATATCATAATTTTCATATCGATTTTATCAAAAATAAATGTATATGATTTTTATTCAAGAATTTATTTTTATCAGTAAATATTTTTTACATTGAAATATTATTCTTAAATTTCAATAAAGTTTGAAATGTTTTTAAATCAAGAAATATAATTGTATGAATTTTTATTTAAAGTTTTTTTTGAGGATTAATTTTTTTTAGTAAATCATTTTAAAAATTTTTACAATTTAAATTTATTCTTAGACTTTTTCAAAAAAGTGTTATTTTCTATGAAGAAAAACAAATAAAAATAAAAGATAACGCCAATAAAAAACTCTTCGTACCATATATTTCGACAGCATAACTGTCATCTTCAAGTACAAAAAACTAACTAAAAATATTATGAATTAACTTATAATTTAAAAACAAATTATTTTTTTTAATATTAATTTTATTTTCTTATAAATAAACACTTAAAAAAAATTTAAATACTTTTTACTAATTTTAAAATGTTATTTATATAAATATTATAATTTTTAAAAAATGTAATTTTTATAAATTAAATTATTTTAATAATATTAAAATTAAGATTTATTTTTTTCAAAAACAATACAAAAATATGATTTAACATTAAACTATTTAAAAACATTCGTAGTCATAACACTTTGCACATTAATCTTTGGATCCATTGACCTTATCAGCAAAACTTCACATATCACGCGTTCCCAATAATTATTAAACCTTTCAACAAAATTCTAAAATCAAACATTCCTATTTCACTTTTACAGTCTCTATTGTGATCACCAATATTGGTCAAACCCTTCAATCGACAATGCTCTAGAACTCGAGTACAGAAATGACGGGAAGTCTCTCCAATGTATGTGGCATTGCACCAATTACATGAATATTGACAAACGAGATCAGAACACAATCCAACCGGAGTTTTGGATTTATTAATAAACATATTGGTACCTTACACGAATTAAAGACGATCTTATACTCTAGATTTCCTATCTGTTTACTTAACTTTCTTTTATAATTTGTAAAACCTTCAGAGTACTGCAATACTAACACAAATTTAGGTTTAATCTTTTTATATTCATTTTTAGTATTATTTAAATCAACGCTCAATTCACACTCATTTGTCAAATTACACTCAGACTTTCCAAAACATGGATCCTTAGGATTTTTAATCAATTTGTCAACAGACTCTTTTATCATCAACAATAAAAATGATTTAGAATACTCATTCTTTATCAACAACTCAACCAATTTATCAACACTTTTTACTGAATTAGAAAAAGTAGAAGATAAAAACCAAGAACGATAAATCAATCCCTTCACAATATTTCTCGTATACTTAAATTCACAAAAGCTTTCTGGAGAAGTATATGGTACGAAAAGTTTTTTTATTGGCGTTATCTTTTAATTAAATCGTTGCCAAATTTATTTAATTATTTATTAATAAAAATAAAAATAAAATTATTTTATAATAATAACAATAAAAGTTAAATTAAAAAAAATTAATATTATTAATAATAATAATAAATCCATTAATTCATTAAAACAAACAATTTTATTTAATAATAGTAAAATAATATTATTAATAAAAAATAATATTAATATTTTAAAAAATAATTGACTTCAATAAAACAAATAATTAAATTTTAAAAAAAAACTTTTAAAACAGCCTCCCCCTTCCCTATTAAAAAATTTAGGGGAAGGGAGTAGGGGGTAAATTGTTAAGTCATTTATCCAATCATTTATCCAATAAGCAATTTATCCTAGTTGTCAATGTTTCTGACTATACAAAAAATACTTTGGCTATTTTATCAATGAATTATTTTTAGGCTTTTTATTCGAGAAAAAATATTTAGGCTTTTTAATTGAGAAAATATTTTTAGGCTTTTTTATCGAGAATTTATTTTTAAAATTTTTAAAATTTGAAATTTGAAAATAAAACAAAAAATTAAATTAAAAAATAAATTCATTTTAACAAAAAAGTAAATTAAAAAATAATTAATTTCATTAAAACAATTATATTTTTTTAAAAATTTTAAAAAATGTAGGGGTTTTCGGGTTCCTCCTGGACATATTCCTCAGCTGCACTACTACTAAGCGATATTTAAATTTTAATAATATTAAATCAGAAGCAATAAATGGTATGGTTCTTTAATATTTATAAACAATAAACAAATAAACAATAATTCCCGGAGCAGAAGCATATTTTCAGAATTTATTCGAGAAAAATTTGATTGAGTGGATAATTGCTTTTGGGGTCGGGGATTTATTCAAGTTTTAGTGTATAAATAGATTATCTGATTGAAACTAAAAATCTAATGTAATTTTGAGTGGCGTTTTTAGTTTTCAAGTCAGGGCTATGGTTTTGTTTTTTTTTATAATTAAAGATTAACTTAAATTTCAATGTTACACTAATAATGAAGAGAAAAAGAGTTTATTAACTTTAATTATACATATAATTAAATTATTTTAAACAGTTTTAAAAAAATAAATAACACTTGACAATGGTAGTGCAGAAAATTCAATTTTTGTATTTTTGTTATAATGAAAATAAAGAAATACTAAAAAAGAAACTAGATCAATGACGAAAATGTCAATTGAAGACAAATTATACTATTTATTTCGTCAGGTTCACTGCTATCCTCATGTAAGAACAAAAACTATATGAATTTTAAATTACTTATTCGAACTGTAAGGCAAGATAATAAATGACAATTAATTAAATTAACATATTACGTAATATGTCCAAATTGTAGTGTCATTAGATCAGATGTTATTTAGGATGTCTGGTGGTTGCGTTTGAAAGTAAGTATATTTTTGTGCTTGCAGGTATTCTGTATAAATGATTATTTTCTTAAACCATATTTATGGCTTTTATTACATGATGTGATTGACATCCCTAGAAACTAAAACTTCTACTTTTGAGAATTCGTCCTCATTTTGCCTTTCATCTCCTGGTCGTGCAATGTATTCTTCTAAGCAGTCATATATCGGATTGCACGTATATTGCCCTCTGATTCTGAATTTTCATTGACTTTCAAGGTTATTTATTTTGTTATGGCATTTTCCTACATTATTCATCTTTCTACGAAAATTCCAGCAATGATATTTTTATTGTAATTTCTAGAAAACTAGCTTCATTTGGCAATCGGGTATTCAGCTCGAATGTGTTATTCTTCCAGAAAAACCTTACAATTTTAAACTCCAATTGTTGCATAGTTATATCTTGAATTACGGGTGTGACCTGTTGTGTGAAAAACATGTCTTGGTTTTCAAATTTGATTTAATTGTGACTTTCTAACTATCTCTGCACATACTTCATTTCGTGTAGCGACACCAATAATTGCTCTTTCAGAATTTCCTCCATTCTTTCGCTTTTTCCACTGACTTAACTTCTCTCAATTTTAATTCTTTCTTTGTTTTTAAATTTAAAATGGTATGTTGTATTAGAAACATCAATAACACTGGCTTTGTTAACTTGTGCCTCATGATTTTGTCCATTATTTTACAGTTATGAAAGATGCAATTAATTATCAATAAAAAAATTCAGAGCTGAAAGAGTTAATTGGCATTCGGAAGGCTTTTATTGCAAATTTTATACTTTCAATGCGTCGTCAGAAAGTGTATTTAGCCCATCCGGTAACTAATTGTTCTCAGATTGTTGTGAAAAATACAATAAGAAATAAACTCGATAATTTCGAGCTCTATTGCCAATTTCAAAGAAACTGTTTAGAAATGCAGTTGATTTAATATGGAATTTTATTAACGTTTTACGGATGGGTTGCAGTGTTAGGATGACTTCTACAAATTCATCTTTCGTGCTTTTCAATTCCTCAAATAGTTTCACTGGAAATTATACAAATATTATTTAATAATCAATCGTTCCGGCTATCTCGTAAGTTTTTATTCTTTTTTACGTTATTTTGGTTCAGTTTTAGGACAGCCAGGCACAATTAAGTGGTTAAAAGTAAAGATGTTAACAATTTATATATTAATTTATTATAAATCATAAGAATAAAATAATTTTTAATGTTTGCTATAAGCAAAAGCTTTCTTACACTTTTTCCATTTCCAATTTCGTATCTTCAATTTCTTTATTTATTCCGTGTAATCTGTAAATTTCATTAAAATTTCATTAACTCAAAATAAATTATTATAACTTTTCTTTTAGGAGGGCTTCTTTGTCTTCAAAAATGTCATCAGTATCAGACGTTGTTGGTGCATTTTCAATATCTTTTTCTTGCTTTCCAGAAGTATTTCCTTTCTTTTTACTTTTTTTCTTTCCCTTTGGTGGCATATTTATTTTTTATAAATTGAAATTATTTTTCTTGTCTTTGAATCAAATATTAATTAATTAAATTCCTTTCAGTAATTCATTCAAATAAATTATTTGAATGTTGCTAACATATTAATTATATTAATTCTGTAAAACAAACAAAATATTGTCTAAATGTCTTGTATCGTTTCTTTTCAAATAATTATAATTAAAAATCAATTTTCTTTTAAAAATGTTTAAAATAATTTTCATTAAATTATTATTGTATGTTGCTTACTTTTTATATTTTATATTTAAATCATATTTATTTCTTTTGAGCTGGTTTTCGAATAGTAAAAAACGACGCCTACCTCCAAGTAACTGGATCTCTGTGAGTTTGAGTCTATCGTCCGACTGGATGAGCGAAAATTCATGTGGCTAGCTTAATAACTACTAGGTTTAAACCTGTTATCTAGAATGAACCAGATAAAAATCGGACGGGCAAGTGACAAGCCACTACCTGTCGTATAGTTAATGTTCTTTATTAAATTGAATCCGAATTGTTTATTGGTAATATATCCTTAACCTTTGCTTCACAGTTCTAAAACATAAAGGCTTAATAGGCATAAAACAAACTGTAATAGTTATACTGGGTTTGTGGCATTTGGGAAATACTTACCTCTAAGAACTCCTGCTGAAGGGTAGGAAATCGAATATCGGTGAACTACAAGTCAAATAAAAACAAATTTTTAAGGTTAATAACCTAAAGAGATTTAAAAATATTTTTTTGAAAATAAATATTAATAGAAGATTTTTCAAAAAGGATTATTTTATTACTATATTTTATTACACACCGAATAAAATAAATACGGTCTCACTGATCCTAATATTCTTAAAACAGATAATTTAAATTGCAGATGAAGTTTCCATTTAATAACTGTTGGGTAAATACTGGTTCAGTGTATGCATTGTTAAAATAGCACGGTAACACAACATTAAAAACTGACGTATCAAAAAAAACCTATAATAGTACACAGAAACCCCAAATAATCAACTAAAATCATAGAAAAACACAAACTAAAATCCCAGAAACACGAAAATAAATTAAAACAAAGAATAAGAAGACCAAGAAGAAATTTAAAAACATAACAAGAAAAACACAATCTGTTTGGCAATAAAAAATAAAAATAACAAAGAAAATAAGTAAAGAAAACTAAAGAAAAAAATACTAAAAGAAATTTAAAAAAATATACTAGGAAAACATTAAAAATAAAAATAACTTAGGAATTGTGATGAAAAAGATGTCAAAATATCGTTAGAGATTTCGTCATACTATAACTAAAATAAGGAAAATAATAAATTCTTAAATAAAATTACAAATTAGAATTAAAATAAATTAAAAATTATAAGAATTGATAGAAAAAACAAATTAAAAATATTTTTAAAATATTTTATTGAAATAGATGGTGAAAGATATTTCATGATAGTAGGAAAATGTAAAGAAACTAAAAAAATTTAGTGAGCATAGAATCAGAAAAGAAATCCAATAAAGATTTACATTTAAAATGTCATCAAAAATATGGATTTAACAATGTTTAGACTAAGAACGCAATTTTCAACTTTGATTTAAGGCATGAACATGAATACACAGAAAATGCACACAAAACGTAGGACTAAATACCGTAGCAAAAACGGACAATTTTATTACACCTGATTCAATTCATTAAAAACTTCTATAATAAAATGAATAAATCAATAAAGTTATAAAATAGGAACATACTAAGTTGGCAGGACGTCGACGTGTTACTTTGTAACAAACCACCCTTCGGTGTCTGCCTAGTCTGGTCAGGTCTTGTTACACTGATCACGGGGTAGGACACCGTCGTAATTCACCGAGGCGGCCATTTTCAATGTTGGTCGGAGCGGTATGAGTAAAATGCGGGTAGATCGCTACACCTAAGGGGTTGACATTAGCAAATGTCTAAGTAGGGAAACAATATTTTTCTTTAAATGCCTGTCGAGAAATTGATTACAACAATGGGAACGACTAGTGTTAAGTATAGGAATAAATGTACGATGTATTAAACCGAAAATCAATATAACGAAAGGAAAAGATTTAATATCTAACGCGACTCGGAAAACGACCGGAGCATCAATATTTTTCGTTTTTCTATGCAGATTTATGGACAGCAGATCAACAATAGATTTTTATACTAAATACGTTACTGTGAAAACTAATGTTGAATGTGAGTTAGATGCAGGATTGTGCCGTGTGAAAGTTCCAACTAATTATTATTTTTATTATACTTATTATTAAACTGATATAAATTTATAGTAACAATTTCTTCCCATTCAGTCTCTTTCGTTATAAACCTTTGACAGCATGCAGACAGGGTATAAAATCCCGAAATTAACGTCACAGAGATCTGAAAAATCTAATCCATTAATTCTCAACAACGATGACAACTCCCACCAAGAATGCCGGAAAAAATATGATCAGTTAGTCGCAGAACACGAACGCACGCTCGGTACGTGGTTCGCCCCCGAGGCTGTGAAAGCCATCCACAAGCAAATTCACCGACTAACCAGGTGCCGCGAAGATCTTATTGCCGAGAACCGAGCGCAGCGGATCGTGATCAACAACCAGAGTGCCGTCCTAATAGCCTCTTTTAATGAAACCGAATTGAAGAAACGATTAGCCGGCCGTGATCTGGCGATCAAACTAAATATAATCCCTGCCGAACATATACCCGAAACGGCCACAACTGGTCCTCCACAAACACCGAAAACTAGTAAGAAGCATAACACCAGTAAAAACCGATGCCGCCGTGAACGACGTCGGGCTGAGGGAGTCACTCTGCTAAAAAATGCAGCCCAGACCCTGGAAGAAGCGGCGATGCTAGTCGCCGAACAGCAGGCACAATTAGCTAGAGATACCGAAAACCTGCCGGAAACGAGGAAATCCGGAGAACATGCAACCCAAATCTGTGCCGGTGAAACGGACGAATTGCAAATTCGGATAAAGATTCCCTTTCCTTCTACAACCACTTCAGGAACCGACGAAAACCGCAAGCCCTCTACTTCAATCGGTTATTGGACGGACGAATTTGGGACGAGCTCTGACACTCGGTTCCCCAAGTCGGATCCAACGAACTAAGAATTGATAGAAAACGAAGATTTCCCGTCGACATCGACGAATGAAAGCCGGTTCTTGTGGAAAACCGAATTTCATTTGGACACAATAATTAAAAATCATTTTATGACATAATTATATTTTATCTTTTATTTTCATTTATTGCTTTTCCTGTTGTAAATGTTATAATTATAAAATAGACTTTTATTTGTTAAACTTCTTAATAAATTTCAATATGTCTGGGCACAGATGAGAGAAGGAGGTATGGAGGCTTGCCTGAGTATAATGTAAGATTGATGAAGTTTGATGTATGCGAATAGTATGATTGGAAAGCTGTATTTAATTTAAAATGTTGAAAATGGAAATAATTATGATCATTGAAAAATTGATTTTAAGCCTTTAAAAAGAATATGTTGAGAAATGAAAGAATAAATATGAATAAAAAAGAAAATTGTAGATATTAAGAGGACTTTATTTTCTTTTAAAAGCGATCAGGAGATTTTCTCAAACCTAAAAACAGCTGATTTAACAGCAATTACAATTAATTAGATAAACATTTAAATTTCCGCCGGTTATTTGAGTAAAGGATTTTCCAAATTAAAACAAAAGTCGAGGTTACTGATATTGTTTCGAAATTTTAATAACTAATTCGGAAGAAAATCGGAAATTTTAGATAATTTAAAGGTCTGAATTTTCAAAAGTTATTTATCCAATTTTTCTTTGGAAAATATTCTATATTTTAGAAATAAAAATTAAATTACTAAATATTTAAATTTAATGTTAGCTAAATTTGACTGATAAAAGATGAATAAGTAGCCCGAGCGCAAATGAGTATATTTCCGGCAGAAAAGGTGCACGAATACTTACTAACGAATTAAATGAGAC
>CM039679.1:145245848-145290848 GCA_022537955.1 Schmidtea mediterranea | reverse complement strand
TCCAGGAATTCCATAAAAATTCAGAGGTTCTAAACCATTGTAAGCAATAGGCTTTGCGCGAAATTGCTGAAAATAGTCTGCAAGGAGGAATACGTCTAATTTTAGGTAAGTTAACATGTAGTCTAACATTGTAGTGCAATTTTTCTGTGTCCAAATTAGTTGGGCGGTAGCATATTCATCATCAGATACAGAATCCCATTTTGGAGGTAGTTCATAAGTCGATTCAAGGATCTCTAGTGATACTGCAAAATCATAAGGAAAGATACCCTTTGCCTTAACAATAAGACCATCAAAAGCAGAACAAGTTAGAGGTAGATCAGTAAGAGTTTTTACAGCCTTGGCTAAAGAGCAATTTACAAATTGCATACTATCTATAAATCTAACAGCTAATTTCTTAATATTTACAATCAAAGATATGAATTTCTCAGTTGTTGTAGGAATGATATTTAATTTCCAAGACGGAAATTCATTCAATCCATACTTTAAAATATGATGAAGGTCATATCCTCTCAAATTATGAAAGACGATAGGTAACTGTTTGCTTATTTTCCTATTTATATTACAGTTACGACAGGCAGCACCAAGATACTGACCTGTAAAATGATCATGGTCCTTAACCTTATTTCTAATAAGCTTTTTACAAAGATAGCAAGTTCTACATGCGATGAACTGCTGTTCCTCATTAGAAGTAAGATTATTCATAGGTTTTTTACCATGATTTTCATAATATGGTAGGACAATTGTGACAGCAATTTCCTCTACCTTCTTTAAAAATTTCAATACACATTCCAAGCCTATAAAACTGAAATATTGTGTAGTATTTGTTAAATTATTTATTAATAATAAGCCTGCTGATATCGGCATGTGTATTTGATGATGTTTTACATCTTTAGGCAAAACAGCCTCAAAATCCGCATAAATTACGAATGGTGGGTAATCATTTTAGAATAATTTTTAAATATTAAGTTTTTATTTTCAGGGAGCGTGTATAGGGTTGTTCCTATTTGATTTTTAGCGCACAAATCAACATGTGCCTTAAAGGTTTTATCATAATAAAACCGTTTAAACAATGGGGACACCATTTTACGTGAATTCTGGTGTTACATTCACTACTCGAACGACAATTCAACAGTCTATTTAAATTAAAAATTGCGGTATAATGAAAATTATCACCGTCTTGTAATAATAAAAGATTAATCGGGTTACCACCGATAACCTTTGTTCGATGAATTAAGGCAAGGTGAGGATGATGAGGTACATAATCAATGTCATTCAATTGTTTAGAAGGGGTGTTGTTATATTCAAAGACATTGATGGCCAAATTTAAATCGCTATTATTTCTCTCAAATTTTGGTATGTTACAGAGTCTCATTGGACAATCTGTAATTGAATCATAATTCAATTCATCCATAAAAGTAGTGTAAGAAGAAACACGCTCCCTATTCTTTAAAACTATATCACGCTTTAAAATCGATAAGACACTATATATAAAACACGAATGATCTGTGTTTTTAACGTTTACAATAGCCTTTTTACCTACTAGAGATTCAGGCGTAGGGATAAAACTATGCCCGCTAATCGACTTACAGGATAATACGTGGTTAAAATAAAATCGATTTCGCGAATCTTAACTACGCGCCACCCACTTCCTAAATATGTGAATTTTTCGATTTTCTCATTTAACCGACTCACACCATCAGCAAGAAAACTATCGGAAAAGACACATGCACTATTCGAAAAGAAATTATCTTTTATTTCCCCATCTTTTTCAAATTGAATGAGAGCTGTAAACTGAACTTTTACAGATCCCATTTTCTTTATTTCGATTTGTAATTTATTTACAAGTTTATCAGTTAGGGCGATTTGAACAAGATTTTGATTTTCTAAATCAAATCGAATATTTTTACGGGAACCTCTTAAGTCAATCTCTATTTCAGGTTCATCGTTTATTTCAATATTTACAGAACCCCCTATTTGAGTATATTCAGTTTCGTCATCACTAATGATGATTTCTATTTTTTTAATTTTAGCAGGGATACACGGCACGATTTTATCAGCAGGTCTTTTTGATTTTTAGTAACTGTTGTATTATTGTTTTTAGTGATCTTTGTATTGTTTGTGTTATTATTACTAGCATTTTTCGCATTAATCATTTGAAATAATGCCTTTTTATTAATTTTAAATTGATTTAAATGGCTAGAGTGTTTTTTATAAAACTCTAGATATTCAATGTCTTGGGCTGTATCGCATTTAGGGCAAATAAAAAAGTCGATGCCATAGAATCTATGACCATAGTAACTTTCCATAGTCGTATGGCATTTCGAGTTATGACCAATTCCAGATTGGCAATAGTTTTTATACAAACGACCTGATAAATATGTAATTATTATCAAATGTTTATTATTATTTAAATCATATATGAATCAAATAATAATATATAAATGATAAATATGTAAATATTTATAAAATTTCAATTCGTATTATAAATCCGTTATTTCTATTATAAATCACATGTTTGAATAACATTTCGTAAATAATTTATAAAAATTAATATTCTTATTATAATCATATATTCATTTTCATATTATAAATCATATATTTCTATTATAAAAAATAAATCACATATTTCTATTATAAAAATAAATCATATATTTCTATTATAAAAATAAATCACATATTTCTATTATAAAAATAAATCACATATTTCTATTATAAATTAATATTCGTATTATAAATCATAAATTTCTATTATGAAAATAAATCACATATTTCTATTATAAATTAATATTCTGATTACAAATCAAATATTTCTATTCATATTTCAAATCATATTAATCATATTTCAAATCATATTAATCATATTTTAAATAATATATTTCTATTATAAATTGATATTCTGATTACAAATCAAATAATATTAATGATATTTCAAATCATATATTTCTATTTCAAATAATATTACAAATCAAATATTTCTATTTCAAATAATATTTCAAATAATATATTTCTATTTCAAATAATATATTTCTATTATAAATTGATATTATGATTACAAATAATATTAATCATATTTCAAATCATATATTTCTATTATAAATTAATAATATTTAAAGTATTATAATACTTTACATATTATTAACTTATACTCATTAAAATACTCTTATAAAATAATGATAAATTTTAAAATAATAATGCTCCTTAACATATTTAAAAAATAATAATGTTCATTAAAATATATTAAAAATATTTAAAAATCCTACATTTTTTAAACGAAATCTCGTCTCCCCCAGAAACGTCAGCAGAAACGGGGGCATAATTGTGGTCTTCCCCAGAAACGGGGGCATCAGCATTTTCATCTCTATCCAAATCTACTAAAATGGTTTTAAAAATAATAAAATAAAATAAAAAATTTACCATGATCGATTTCGTCTTCGCTATCACTGATAACAATGATTTCCGTTACAATAACTTCTAAAACAATAATAATAATAATAATAAATTAATAAATAAATTTTCCACTATCATCGATTATAATAACTTCATTATCTTTTCGGTGACATCATACCAATTAAATGTACCTTAATAATAAATAAATAAAAGAAATAATAAAATAAAAAACTTACCGTTTCCCTCCGCCAATAATTTTCTTAAAATACTATCGTTTTCCATCTTGATTATATTTTTTGAAATCCCGCGAGTAAAATTTTGAAATAATTGTGACAAATTCTACTTTTGTCAATGTTTATAAAGAGAATAATATTTTCAGGATTTAGCCAATCGCATTTTAGCAATACACACATATAGGTGAGAGATTTTTACGCATGCAGCCTATTCTGTGTAGGCATGTGTTCTTTGTAAATCACATGCATACTTTTGTTTGTATGTGATTTCTTTATTTAATTTTGTGTATGCATGCACTTATCATGTGATGATCACGCACTTATCATGCACTGTCTTTGTGATCACTCACTTAACATGCACTGTCTTTGTGATGATGCATTAGCTTTAATTAAACACATAATAATAATATTAATAATAATAATAATAAAAATAATAATAATAAAATAATAATAAATAAAAATATTAATAGTTAAAACATAACAATAAACATTAATACATTTATTAATCATCAAATCTCTTGGATAATAACCAAGCTAAACAATGTTGACCACATGTTAAGGTCCATGGTTTTTGATACATAGTTTTATTATAGACAATAGGTTTACCCATTGTTTGCAGTTTCGAAACCATTAAAGCCGGATAATAGAAACCCATAGGATCAAATACAAATATCTTGCTAGGCTTCATATATATTGCTAACCAATGTTCTCCACCGAGATGAGATGATTGAGTATTGACGATAATGGCTTGATTATTACGTAAATATGGAATTTTATCAAGAGGAAAAACCCCTAAAAATTCATGTCCTAGTATTTGTTTTCCAATTCGATAGACCTGAACAGAACTACATCAATAATATTAATAATACATTTCAAAACTTACTCCATGACAAATTATCATAAATTATCTATACATTTATACCAACAACGTTTGAACTTTCTTCAAACCAACACTGTTCTGTTTGCAGTTATTTGAACCTCATTTTCAAATACTCCATATATTACAACATGTACCGGTTCAGATGTAGCTTTAGCAAACTTTATATCTAATCGTAAATTACCATTTTGAGGTAATTGACTCTGATTTAAATCGAAATCGGGTGCCAAAACAAATGTGAAGAATGGATATTTGTTTTTAAAATCTTCAAGAGTTATACCACAATTAAGGTTTTTATCCAAATAACCCATATTTCTAACTATACTCTGCATATATGTAGCACAATAATTATCATTTTCGAAATCTTGAGTATATGTTTCTCTATAATCACTATTTTTCGATAAAGTTAGCGATGTTACACCAAAGTTTTTGAAAATTGAGCTCGATGTTAAGTATGATCCATTATATTGAGATTCACTTTGAAATGTTACCAATATAAAGTTGGGCATTCTTCTATCTCCAAATATTTGTTCCTTATAGAAAGAAGCTGAACCCTTAGCAATTGCAAATTGAACAATTTCCTTTGTTTTCAATGGATATATTGCATGCTTAGAATTAAGCCCCAATTGATGACCTGCTAATACAGAAGGCTCAACACGAACTCTTCTTACCAATAATTTTGCATCAACTAATTGAAGAATTGGTGCTGTGGTAGCACTTGTTAGTGATAATGCCGAATCAGATCTTTTCAATCTAATGTGTACATTAACACCTGGGAGTAAATATTTCGGTTGATCCATAAAATCGATTTGTAATGATGAGCACATGGTAAATAATTTCGAGCCTTTAATCCACTTTTTCCTATCATCATCACTACCATAACCCATAGGAGTTAAACATGTATTTTTAGTATCACTATTGTAATTTATAATAGTTTCTATTAGAGCTTTGTGAATATATGTACTGTTTCCACCCTCAATCTTGATATTATTAAATCCGAGAACTGCATCTTTAAAAAGTGTATGAAACAAGAAATTGTTTGGTATTACATCACTAGGTTCACCCAATGGTTTTCTATCTTTATCTACAACTTTGATCTGAACAGTTAACAATGTATCGTTCAAATCTAAATATTCAGTTTGGAAACCGTTATTATAAAATTCAATATCAGTTCTACTATCCATAATAGAATTCATCGGGAATACATCCTCAAAGGCCCCCATTTCAATTACTGCTTGGGGAGATGGTCTATCAAATAAACACAATTCAGATTTACCACAAATCATTTTTGAAATATAGTTCCATGCCCTTTCATTCGTTTGTTTATATGTTTATGATGTCTTTTACGTTTTGGAATCGGTGTTGGTGCTTCGGGTTTTTGAAACATACCTGCAACACTAGGTAGAACTTTCCCTAACTCGGATAATGCATTTGATTTCAGAGATGGCAATATTTTCTGCTCATTCATTATCACATCTTTAGCAGTTTTCATACCAAAACTACCAAGGCGTTTAAGAATAGGAAGTGCAAATCTACCAATTGTTCTCAACCAACCTGATCCATACTACAAAATGGGAATGTATTGTACACAAATGTAAAGTCTTGCAAAGCAACTTCCCAATTTCCATGTAAATAAATGGGATTTTGAAGATCAACCATAAATTTACTTGCTTGATTTTCCGGATGGATTAGTGGACAACTATTACTCGGTAAAATTGTATAGAAACTCATTTTACTAGGTCTTTTGATGATATCCATGAGGGTTTTTGATATCCATGCCATTTGACATAGTATTGTTTATCCTTACCCACCATTTTAGTTTTCAATATTTTCTGAATTCTGAACACTGTAGGTTTGGAAATAACTTGTAATTCCTGTTCATAGAATTTCCCTTGTATTAAATTGTTATCACTATCTTTAATAACATACATTACAGGACTCTGTTTAGTATTAATTTTAGTAATTTGAAATACCTCATCACTCCAATTACTATCAAAATTTTTGATGAAAGGTGAAGCAGATATTTTACTAATTCTAACGTGATCACCAACTTTATATTTTGGTTTTGTAATACCAACTGTTTTAGACCGTACTGATTTAGCTAATGTTTTCGAGCTGATATCTACGGGTCTCAAACCATTCAGACCTCGATGTGATGAATTATTATAACTAACAAGTATTTTCGGTAATACATTTATCCATATTTTATTACCTTGATGCACGAAATATTTCTTCAATCTATCCCTCAATGTCCTGTTAAATCTTTCAACATGTGCGGCTTTGTATTGAGAATGTACAGAATAATGATTTATTTTGAGACGATCCAGGATTTGCTTAACTTTACTATTGTAAACAATAATTGTAATAACAATAATACCCTAAATCGGTTTGCAAATTGTCTGGATGCTCATTTTTAAACATTGAGTTAATTGCTTTAGATATTTCCTCTGCAGATTTTGTCTTTGTTGGTACACCGCGAGCAAAACGACTGAAAACATCAATACACGTTAAAATATATTTATAACCCCTTGTTAATCTTCGAATACGGTATCATCTCCATCAAATCCATTTGCCATAAATCATTAATACCGAATGTTTTATAAGCTCTCGTTGGAAATCTTTTCCGCATTGGTTTGTTTAAACTGTACGCAAGCTGATCTGACAACCACTTTTGCGTTTCCTTTTTCGACTTTGGGACTCTTTTCTTTAACTTTGCCACTCCACCGAAACCTGCGTCGTCTTCTGGGTTCGTCCAAATCTTCTCCATTACAACAAGATGATTTAAATTTTAATTTAACATTAGGTAATGATTGCCCTATCGTTTATTGTGATAATAATGATAATGCTAATGGTAACATTGCTCCAATAAAACCACCTTGTTGTTTATATATGATTTTTCTCATTTGCTTACGATTTTTATTATTTACTAGTGATAACAAAGGCTTACGATGTTTATTCAATACTAGTTTTTTAGAACTACTGATTTTAATTTTACCTCTGACTACTTTTAATAGAATTTTGAGTAAATCATCGACAACAAAAGTTGGAAATGATTGTAAAATAGACATTCTTTTCATACTCGAAGCCTTTAACAATGCATTAAAATATGGGAAACTCCTATGATTTTTTACAATTTTATCTGTTTTCTTACTCTTTTTAATAATGTTTTTCGAAATTAGATTCATTGCAGGGTAATTCTCAGTTATTAGCTTTTTAGATGGTGTATAACTAGTTTTTGGTGGAACACGTTTCTTTATAGTCTTTTTAATATTATGTCTAAGTTTTCGGATATTTTTAAGCCTGGATTTCATAAACATTTTTACATGTTAAAGTTTTCAACTTTGTTTATATACCATGGCACCTTCTTTATTGAAAATATCTGTTTTTACCCGTAAATCATCGTTACATTGTTGTGTGAAATCAAGAAATATATATCCATGTGGTGATTTTGTAGCATCTTGAAATGCACTGATGAGAAAATTACGATTATTAGGGTATGCTTGTCGAGCAAGAAAATCAATAACTGTTGCATCTCTAGGATTCTTGAAAATAACTAAATATTGAACATTTAAATTCCTTGTCGATGTGCACCACCCTGGTGAAATAGATTTTGAGTAATGAAGATCACAGTAACACCAACATGTCTACTGATTTTTGTGAATAAATTATTAAAATCCTTTTCTTTATTAGCTTCCTGATACAAATCATCAATAATGATGGCATCACCTTTCCTTAAACGACTTGACCAGTTTTTATCGAAACCCTTTACTATTTTCATGTTTTTCAATTTACAGAAATTATCCTGAGTTAATCCATGTTCTTCATCTGCACCCCTATGCCAATAAATCTTGTTGAATTTTGTTTGAAATAAATTAGATTTCAGTAATTTACACACAAACATAGTTTTACCACTACCACTTGGGCCGACGATTTGATATACAGCATCATTTCTTAAGTCCATTATTAATTTGTATAATTATAGGTTTTTGTTTATATTATATGATTTAATGAACTCTTCCTAAAAATCATATATATAAATTAATATTTCATTATTGTTTAATTATGTTATCAAATATAAATTATAAAGGAACTTTCGATGTATCAAAAATGACGTTTCCAAATGGTAAACCCCAGCAAATTGTAGATAGGAGTGGAAAATACCCTATAATATTTTTCAAATCCGGCAAATGCAGAATCATGGGATGCAAGAAACCTTTAGATGTCAATAAATTACAATATAGAATAAAGGATCTTAAAATACAGTCAATTACAGTTACCATGGATATGGGACAATCTATCAATCTATACAACATGTCAACAAAATGTCTTTGTATGTTCGAGCCAGAATTATTTCCTGCATTGAGGCTTTTAAAATACAACCCAATGTGTGTTAACGTGTTTGCTAGCGGCAAAATAGTCATATTAGGGTGCGAAATCTAGAGTACAAAAATATTGTTTGTGACATACAAAATGAAATCACCGGATTGGTTGATATCTGATTGGCTAATGATTGATTAAAACAAATTGCTTATTCATTTTATTTCATTTTTAAAATGGAAAATATTATGATGACGAGTACAAAATTAAGCAAAAAAGAGATCGAAAATTATGGTAAATTTATTATTTATTATTTATTAATATTAATATCTTTGTTTCCAGATAAATATCAGGCCGTATTACTGGAAAGGTTATTCTTCTTCTATCCTCAACTCAGAGCAATAGTCAAAGACCAGCCTGAATCAGTAATTCCAGATTTGGTCTATACAACCACCAACATATGGATTTTTAACATAATTGATCAAGCTCTATGGGATATTAAGCTTGACAGTAGACCAAAGGAGATGGAACCCGAATACCCTTGTATTCTGGGTTGTAGCTGCTGCGATTTTCAATACCAGCGCTATGTGGAATGGTGCCTGGCAAAATCAGTTAGAAATTCTTCGAAATACCAACTTTTTCGAAAATAAATGTTTTGAATTTTATTTTTTGTTTTGTTTTAGTGTTGATAGTAATAGTTTTATTTTTGTTAGTGTTGGTAATAATATTAATAATAGTCATAGTTTTATTTTTGTTAGTTTTGGTAATAATAATAATAATAGTAATAATAGTAATTTTATTTGTATAGTAATAATAATAGTAATAATAGTAATTTTATTTGTATAGTAATAATAATAATATTACATTTTATATAGATGATATGTGTAAAATCATAAAACTCAACGGGTTAATTTACATACAGTCACGCACTTAACATGCAATTATCATGCACTTAACATGCATGATTCTGATTGGTTAATCAGTTTCTGTCAAGGGTATAAAAGTGCGTCACCACCTTATAAAGATCATAAATCAAATATGACCAAGAAAATAAGCGTCCAACCAGTTCAGATATTCCACAATTATAAAATGTATTTTTTAAAGGAGCCTATTAATATGCAATTGGCAAATCCAGTCAAACTCAATAAGACTCAATTTCAATCTCTCGCTGGCACTCTATCAATGTTAGATATCAAGGATATAGATAATACGTTCAAAAAGATCAATTCCAATTTAAAATGCAATAAAAATGCTTTCTTCACGAGTCAAAATTAGAGATATGTTGACTCTAGTTGAAGCATTGAGTAAAGAATCGGATTGCGAATCTGAATGTCAGAGTGATTCTTGATGTCAGAGTGATGAAATTATTAATGATTCTGAAGAAATTATTGATGTTGAAGAAGCTACCGAAAAAGATGAGCCTACCGAATTTAAGAATTGTATTGATCATGTTATAGAAAATATTATGATAGAATCTTGTGGTGATGAAGAATGTACATGTAATAATCAATAAATCTTTAAAATATAGTTTTTTATTAATAAAAATAACAAAGAAATATTTATTAAAATCTATGATAAACCCTTGTTACATAAATATAAAAACAGATACTCCAGTGAATAGTTTTAATAAAAATTTGCAATTCTCGATATAAATATCAGAGCGTTTGGCTTCTGCGGCAACTTGAATAATAGCTGTCCATCCACCGTTTGATTCTACCCACGGATCAATTTTTGTTTCTATCACCTAAATAATAATAATAAATTAATAACAATATAAAGTAATATACCTCTATAGACCATTGGAAATAATTTTCATAGTCGGATCCAGATTTTAATATCATGTGTTTCATGTACATTAATCCTACTATTATTCGCATCCATTTATTATTTTCATCGAACATGTAACTAAATATTGATTGGAATGCCTTCTTTCTCTCCAATGGTGGCAAATTGAGAATTTTTTCATAATCGAATGGGATGTCTTCAACGATTTTCTCGGTACGGTTTACCATAAATTTCATGTTTTTAATGATTTCATCTTCTTCTCTATTATTAGAGACCAGCTCATTCAACAAAGTTATAAAAAATTTAGTTTCTGGCATTTTATAAAAATATTTGAAAGTGTAAGCTTATTTATACTATATTCGACCAATCAGAATCATGTAATACTAAGAAAATATGTAAAAATATATAATGGAAATGGCAATGATGATTTGTTGGCCCTGTTAACTTCTTTCAAGTTGTTGCCACCACTGTTAACCGGTTGTTGTTGTAATTTCATTCTACGATTGAACTGATCAGTTGTTTTATTAGAATAAAATTTTATACTATATTGAACTTGATTCATCATTTTTTCATTAAGTTTACGATTTTCTTTCAATTCTAATACTGATTTTCTTAATTCATTTTTGATAGTACCAATGGTCTTATTTAAATATATAATATCATCATATAATTCGTTTTTAGCTCTTTTTAAAGTCTCATATGTATGTTCAAATCGGAATTCTAAATTACTCATTCTTTCAGATAATCTTTTGACTGGAGTTTTCAAATATCTAGGCCTATCTATCATATACAAAATATCCATCAATACAGCGGTATCTGGACATACACATCTTGTTGAATTTTTACCTTGAACGGTTACAACAATTGAGTTGGCCATATTAAAAACTAATAATATTATTAAAATTTCTTTAATCATTTTCAAAACATTATAAATTAATATTTATTGTTTATAGCTAAAGATTTGTGTGTGTGTGTATCTAAATTAGTATAAAAGTAATTGTTATTTCAATTTTTATCATTAAAATGATTGTACCGAGCGCAGTTCAAGCTATGAATGAAATTAAACATTACGGTAATTTATTATTACTATTATTATTATTACTTGTTTTTTAGATGATTATTTTAAAGTTATTAAAGAACGTCTGGAATTCTATTATCCAGAAATACATGGAATCATGGATAAGCCAGCATCAATAATTCCAGACTTGATATTCAATCATACATCAATATGGATATTTACTGTAATCGATGAGTTCCTATGGGATATCGAACAAAACAATTTGTCCAAAGATATGGAACCCGAATACCCTTGTGGTGATGGATGTCATTGCTGCGCCGCCCGATATCGGAAGTATGTGGAATGGGCTTTGAATAAAGCTCTTAGGCAATACTACTATAGTAGAATTGTCTCTTTATAATAAATTTGTTGTATATGTCTCGGTTTTCAATATATAATAATAATAATATTTATAAAAATAATAATAATAATAATAATAATTTACAAATATACTACTTATTTTTATAAGTAGATATATTATAATTAAAAATGTTTAAAAATTCCGTGACCTTGACCTTGAATGACCTTGAATGACCTTGAGGGAAAAAAAATTGTACTTTTAAACATAGAAAAATTTTTGAAAAAAAAATTTGAAAGACCTTGAAAATATATGTACTTTTAAACAGAACAAATTTTGAAAAAAAGTTTGATGAGTCATCCAATGACCTTGAATGACCTTGACCTACTTTTCAATGACCTTGAATGACCTTGAATGAGTCATTGCCTTTGTTTTAAAATTTTTATGAGTCATCCAATGACCTTGAATGAGTCATGGTCTTTGTTTCAATGACCTTGAATGAGTCATTGTCTTTGTTCTAAAAATATTTGTACTTTTAAACTTAGCGCAAAAAATTTTTTTGGGGGGGGGGGGGTATGTGAGCTAGAGGGCCTGTATCCCCACTACTCTCGAGGAAATGCGAAATTTCTTGATGCAAAGAAATTGTAGAGCATCCGAGGGCACAATTTGTTCATATTTAAGGAATCAACTAATATCACATAAAAAAGTGGAGCCAAGTATCGCCGCACCAAACTCGGATCGCGTACTGGAAATGCGAATGTAGTATGTGACGCGATTCCAAGAAGAAGCTTGGCAAGAATAAAAACTTATATATGTCAACGAATGTGGCTTCAACACTTGGACAAGCCAAACATTTGGAAGGAAAAAGAAAGGGAAAAAAATATATTCGACAGTTCCAAGTAATCGTAAACCAAATATGTCACTGGCTTTGGCAATTGGTGTAAAAGGGCCAATTCACAACAAATTGATTGTAGGATCATTCAAAAAGGAAACATTTCAGATTTTCTTGAACGAACTTACGTCCAAATTGAATGGAGATGGATATCACATTATTAACGATAATGCATCCATTCACGAAGGAGCATTATCAACAATTAACTTTATAGAATATTTACCACCGTACAGTCCGTTCTTGAATCCAATCGAAAGTGTCTTCAGCAAAATTAAGTTAAGCATACGGAAGACTATCGCAAGGAAAAATGGCTTCAGCTCAATTTCCTTCCCTAGTAGATTCGATGTAATCAATGAGACTCTGGAATTCGAGCTAAGAAAAGAAGAATATAAAAATCTTAAAAAATATTTTTTCCCATTCGGCGATTTTTTCCAAAGTGCTGCAAGAAGATTGAAATATTTGGAGATTGAATTGTATTTTAATAAAATGTATTTGTCAATTAATCTGACTTACATTTATAGTATAATAATTCCAATAAATTACATAAATTGGAATATAAATTCCTAAAAAAGCCTAAAAAAATTAATTCAAACTGAATTAAAAATAAATGATGATTAAAAGTATTATTTAAGAGCTTGAATAATGATCTCATAACTTTACGAGATCACAATCCAAGCCTTAAAAAATACTTAATTAAAAAATTTTCCTGTTAGCCATTTTAAAAATGGCTAATTCATAAAATTAATCTTAATTGTAATTGGATGTTCATTAAAACTTCTATTATAGAAGTTTTTAATGAATTGAATCAGGTGTACTGAAAATCAAAATTCACTTTCGTGTTTAACCATTCTACTTATTGAAGCGCTTTCGAAAAATTTTCTTATAATTTTTCACCTGATTACTCAGAACAGTAAATAGTAAATTATTAATTTATGTTTTTTATTTTTAACCATGTTTATGAAATTTTGATTTAATGTATTGTCAATAATGGTGGTTATTCATGAGAATAGTTAGTAACGACGATGGTGAATTTCAATTAATGTTTTTAATGTTTTATTTTATTTGTCTCAATATTATTTAAAATGATGCACCCGAAAACTTAAAATATGTCGATTGTACAGTTGTTTTCATCGCACAAGAGATATAATTTTAATTTCCACATACAATAGTAGTATTTACAACACAAGAAAGCTATTAAAATAACACAGACCTTGGTGAGTTTCTCCAGTATATGGGTAAGATCTTTGTGAGACTAACACTCATGTTTTACACTCCAGACCATGTAGCTCATGAAAACATCATTGATCCCACACGGAAAGATCAAGTAATTATTCATAAAACAGACAAAACCTAGTTATGAACTAACAAATTGGATAATCTTTATATTGATATTTAATTTAATTAGAATATTTAATTAATAAAAAAATAATTTGTTTAAATAAATATAAATAATCAATAATATTGGGTTGGTGTTTGGTACCTGAAGATAACAATTAAACTGTCGAAATATATCGTACGAAGAATGTTTTATTGGCGTTTTCTTTTAAGTAAATCGTTGCCTAACTTATATAATTATTTAATAATAATAATAATAATAAACACAGCGCATGCATTATATATACATATGTATATAGGCATTTACACACTTCATTCATACTTGTCCTTAATTTTTTACCATTTAAACATCAAAAGTTGAAAAATTAAAATTTTCTACCTGTTCGTGTACTGGGAAAAACATTTACTTAGGGTGATTCGCACTTCCCATTCCCAACTACCTCATCTATCCTAGGGCTGACTTTCCCACGCATACCACATAATTTATCACCTACTGCCATACACCCATTCATCGAGTACTAAATTATAATAAGGAAGTAGGAGACAACGCTAAAAGTAAACCATATAATTTTTTAACCACATTTAGTGACAATACCGAACTAATATGGGGAGTACAATCAATATGAAGGTACAAGGAAAAAGGAACGAAGTAATACACAAAGAAATGTCCATAAACCTAGAAAACACTTGATTGCATTGGGATCGCAATTTCCACACTTGGCCGCGAATCAATCTTCTGCATCGATGTCGACCGGCAAACATCGACGTTTCGGATAACGGGTCGAAGGAGTCGGCGTTATTCGACTCGTCTCCATTCGTGATGAATTGGCCGATTCCAGTCTGGGCTGGGTATCTGAGAAGGTTCGTTCGCTTAAGATGCCTATTTCGATAGGCGTAAGGTTGAGCATCGTAGAGATGCGGATTTGATTGGGCTGGCCATTTTCTGCCACATTTAGATTTTTTTGGGCAGCGGGCGAGCGATAAAAGCACGGAGATGCCGGGGCGTAAATCACGTCTGGATCCAATACGGGGAACTCTGCTTCCTCATAAGCTGGGGGCGGGTCAGCTATTTCCACTTGCTCTCCCACCCTCAAGTTCGCCTGTAGGAGAGCATTTTCTGCCCGTCATCTCTCTCGATGACGGCGGTTCCGGTTGTGTCGACGTCTTTGAGTCCCAGTTCCATTTGCGGCACTCCCGTTTGGGGAGGTCCATTTGACGGTTGAGTCACTTGGTGTATAGGGAGATGTTGAGCGGGATAATATCAATTTCCTGCACCCATCTTCGACTCGGTAGGCGAGTCCTGAGTTCAATCTCTGTGAAAATCTGCCGGAACGCAGCGCTCTGCTCGGGTCTCGATTATTAGGTCGTCGCGAGTCCGAGAGAGACGAGAGATTCTCTGATGCAGGCCATGGGTAGTCTCGGGCGTACTCAACGTGCCCTTGATTTTCTGATATTTAGCCTGTAGGGTGGCTTAATCTCTTTCTAACTTTTCGAGTTTCTGTATTGTGGCCATCACAGATTGTGAAATTCGAGGTATATGGGGCAAACTTGATAAATTGGACATTTTAGAATAGGCAGAAGTTTCTTTGAACAGATTTGGTTGAGGTTTCGATAACTTAGATATACTGAGACGATATTTGTTGTTATATAGCTAAAAAGGAGAAAAGAAGAGCATTACTATAGAAGCGTAATCGCTTGAATATTTTTATTAATATGCGACTATTGAGGAATCCTAATACTTATTTGTGCGCCTTAATTTACTAGGTTAGTTCATAAAGAAAAATATAAATCATATTATTAATAACAATTTTAACGATACTAATTAAGGTGATGATGATTAGTAATTCGCAATTTCAATAATTTTGCACAAAATTTATCTATATAATTAATATGGATCGTGATTATGACGAGGAGTATTAGGGTTAATAGTGTAACTACGAATAGTTATGGAATTAGCGATAATATTATTCATGACGTCAGTATTACCTAATACTAAAATGCTTAATACTCATAATAATATTTTAGAGATTAGAATTGAATCAAATTAATCAATGTGGTTAATGTGACGGGAATCATCTTAGGGTCGTTATCGGGAGTAATCATGGAAAGAGTTGATCTACATCAGGTTCTCCGTCTACGTCATTTGCTTCGTTCTAACCCCCTAGTTTAAGATTTCGTTTGTCGTCAGTGTCCCACAAAATTTCGAACTAGTTTGGTTCATGTAGAAGATTACGTTGGGCTGGTGGCAGTTATATGCATTAAATGTTATTTGAGTCATTTCGGGTGGTGAATCCACGACTCTTTTATAATCCCCAGAGTATATAATGTTAATAAATAATCGACTTACTGATTTCCTAGGCAGTTCTGTAATGAAAGATAAATTCCGACTTTGCATAGCTATATATCCGATTTTTAACCCCTAGTCGTTGGATGCTCGGTTTTGATTTACTGACATCCAAATAATAATGTGATATAGTCGATCAATAAATTATGCATATCATATATGGTAGAGTCTGTGATGGCCTTCACTTATTGATTTTTACGGACTTCATCGTGGTATTGATGCGTGGGACTGTATGAATTCTAATTTTCACCGTTAATAACCTGAGACGGATCGCGGGGATAGACAAGTATTAGTTTAGCGTTGATCTAACGTCTTGCCGTTTTCGAAGTGTGCGATAAAAATTGTAACTCATTGCGATATTCCTTAAGTTTGGTTTAATTGTCTCTGAGGGCACGTTTATTCATTTAGAATGATCACACAGAGTGCCTGACACCTCCCCAAAAATTTGAATTCCATTTCTAATATTGTCTACTCAATTTTCGCCGCTAGCTTATCTCTGCTACCCGGTCGTAGCTCGATTTCAAGGTTCGCAAAAATTTAACTTATGATCATCTAGTGATCATTCCTAATACCCTTAGCTACTGTCGCACTTCCCGTAGGTTAGAAATTTTCTGCTCGCCTCGACCGACGTTTCCATCAGCCGTTGCGAGTTGTTAAACGATACCCTGCGCGTAGAGTCCTGCGTCTTTCGACCAGACCTCGCCGCGGACGACCGAGATTTCAAGAAGGCTCGGACCGCGATCTCAACTAACGGAACTTAATCCGCCAGCCGGACCACCGACCTGCCTTCCCGATACCTATTACAATACGTATTATATATATAATAATTAGGGGAACCTCGACATATAAATATCAACATCATTAAAAAATTTAAAGGAGTAAACATAAAAATAATTGAAACGTTACGGATATATAATTAAAGAACAATTTACAATCATGATAAATAAAAATGTCCTTACTTAGTTGACAAATCGAAAATTTTCAAAGGTAAATTAAATGGAGTCAAGTTTTATAAAGTTGAAAAGTTTAAAAAGTTAAGATAATGAATTTGGTCACTGTTTATATAGTAGTTTTGTGCCTGTGTGCAACCAATAGGCGATTTTTCGCCATTTTAAGGGTTTTTAATTATTTTTTTTACCTTCAAATTATTTATATAATTTTTTTATATATTTTTCCTTATTTTTTGATATATTAATGTTATGCTGTTGGATTTTATTTTTATTATTATTTTTCTGTAGTGCTCTTTTTACCCTTGATATTTTATTTCTTGGTCGCCGCTTTTGCCTATGTTTTTTCTAAACCTTATTTTGCAAGGTATTGGCAGTTTATTTTATTTCATGTAGGTTTCTTTCTGCATCTGTAGGCTTTTCAAGGATTTTAATTAATATTTGTTTTATTTAATTTTGTTTTATTTTTATTTTGTTTTATTTAATGTTTTATTTTATTTTTGATCTCTGCTTGCGGTGTGTGTGTATGTACAGTGACCATTTTCCTTATTTTTATTTTTTGTTTTAATTTGTTTTAATTTTGGCTCTAAGCCCAACATACCTTAAATTGCCTTGTCCTACTTTTTGACATCAAAGGAACATGGCGTCAATGATTTTAAAATGACCTTGGCATGTTAAAGGGGCTTAGTATGGCACGTAGTTCAAAGTATATTAGTATTAGGAGTAACGTGGGTTTTTATCTAGACTTGTATTTCAGTATTAATGTTGAATAGTTAAGTAATGATAGAGTAATGAGATGGTAATGCTACAAGTGAGATTGTAGTTTGTTGTCATGATATTCAAAATTTTGGGTTTAATAATGTTTCGTTAGGAGCGAAATTTCAATTTATCTACAAGTAATCATTGTTGTTTATCAAGAACAAAAATAACAGAGATAATGTTTAAATGGTATGGAATTAAACCGAAAAGGTAGCCCGCAAAAATCGAAAGGTAGGTTTAATCAAGTTATAAAGGAAAACTACTTCAGTTTGAGAATTCTATCTTAAGTATGGAAAAGTGAAATAAAATTAAATATTTTATTAATTTTAAAAGGTTACAAAACGAAAAGATAATTCTTTAAATGATCGTAATTTAAAGTTAAATAATCAACTCGTATAGAATCATTTAACTTGTTTAATTAAGATAAAGGGAAATGAACTCAGGATATTCACAAAACTAAGTAAAAAACCAAAAATAAATTTGAAAAAATCTGAAAAAATGAAAAAACCTTTACAGATTTCCAATGATCTTCATTTGTATTTAATAATTAATACAGGGTTTCCCATCCTTTTTTGACATTGTCCTACACAAATTTGACATTGTCCATCCCAATTTGACACGGCACATTTAGTACCCAAAATACAATATATTTTTGTAAGAAAAGTTATTGATAGGATGTTATTTTACAAAGCAATTATTTACAAACATAGTTGTTACCTTCTAAAATATTTCAAACAATTATATTAATTTTATTTATAAGAAATTAGATATTCGGGGATAATTATTTGAGTATAATTAAAATTTGATATTATTTCAGTTTTAGTGGTATGACTTTTTATTGATAAAAAACACATAGATAAGTTTGATTTTTTTAACTGAATATCCTGTACTTCTAACATAGATAAATTTTAAGGTTCAAGATATACTCCCTGATGCTAATGTAAACCGCGCATTTAGCGAGAAAACATTTTAAGGTTTTTAGTGTCATGTAGTCAAAAATTAAAAACATAAATATGTGTGATCAAAAAAAAATACTCTTGACATATCACGTATTTTAAAGTAAAATGCTCTTAAAAGATGACAGTTTTACAGATCATAAAAATGAAAAATTAATAAAGAACCAATTACCAAATCTTTTAAAAAATATTAAGAAATAATTATAAAATTACAAAATGTAAAATAAAAAATAAGTCATGATATTTATTTCTTCAATTCGTAATGACTTCCTCTGCAATGGCACGTGTAGCATATCTTATCATCGCAATCATTGTTGGTAATTATTCTTCTACCATTTTCGATCCCTGTCATCAATTCTTCTTCGTTATTAGGATTTGTTCTTTTTGTATGTTCCTTCCTACATATTTTCAATTGGATTAAGAAATGGTGAATACGGAGATAAGAAATCATATGAAAAACCTTCTGCTATTATTAGATCTTTTACTGCATTTGTCCTATGAAAAGCTACATTATCCATAATGAATATAGCCGATTACACATTTGTTTCCCGCAATCTTATTATTAGTCCATTGATAAATGCCATGAAACAAGCGGTGTTAAATGGTGTGGTTTGTGTTTGATAATGGACTATACCAGCCCGGGTCATTGCACAGCATATTTATATGTTTCTTGATCGAATTGTTGGTACAATTGCTACTGCTGGTGTGCCTACTAATGATCTTCCTCAACTCACCCTTGTACTCACCTTAAATCCAACCTCGTCGATAAATATGATCTGCGAATCTACAAACTGAGCTTGTAATGCGAAAAATCTTATTACATAAGCTTTTCTCGCAGCAATTGTATTTTCATCATTTCAGCGCACTGGTAGTTGAAATTTTCAATATACCTTTTTATTGATGATTTAGTGATCGTTATTGTCATTTCCGTGTGTATCCTGTCACATATCCTCCTTGATGATAATGTGCAATCTTCGTCAATCCATACCCTTATAGTTTCTTTCTGTTCATCAGAAAGTTTAGGCTCTCCTTTTTTCAGTTGTTAAGCAGGTTTCTTGATATTTTTTTATTATTGCCAGGATAGTGGTTCTCTTATATTGTATTATCCGGCTTATTTCGTTGTCAGTACTTCCTGCATTATAAGAATCGACGATTCTTCTTCTGTCATCATCAGGAACTGTTGTATTTCGGCGTCGAGGAGCATTGACTGCGGAATTAAGGATAACTGTTTCGATATTGTTTTCTGTATTTTCTTCAATATTTGAATATAATACAATCCGATCTGCATTATTCTCCATGATCTTGTTATTGTCGCTTTTTATATAGTTTTTGCTTATATTACATTTCCGCTTTGGGTTTCTTATAAATCAAAAGATAATTATAACATTCGATTTAAATGACATTTCATAACATATTATTATATATATTTTCATAAAATGCTATAGACACTATGTACGAAATGCCATGTATTTTACGATCATATGCGACTTGTTTTACTTTATACGATTAGCATGGATCTATAACAGTTATTTATGATTTTATTTTTAGACGAAAATGATTTTTTATGAACAAAATGAAACACGAGTAACTATTAAAAGTCATACATAGGTCATTAAATTTAGTTAAATGACAATCAAATGCGTAATTTTTATGTTCTTACAAGACATTATTAGTCAGCAAATTATATTAAACATACTTTTATGTTTTAAATGGAAACTATGCATAACACGCGAATGATTGACATTTTCTTGCGTTGTCATAGTTTTTCATTTTCTAAAATCGTTTGTTTTAATTTGTCAAATTGGGGTGGGACAATGTCAAATTACGATGTGACAATGTCAAAATACTATGGGACAATGTCAAATTGGGTAGGACAATGTCAAAATAGGGTGGGAAACCCTGTATAATTTTTAGGCTAAATTGTTCATTAATTATTTGGATATTAAAATTATGGTTTGAGAGAGCTCTTGAATTTTTCGCGACGTTTTTATTAAACTTATTAACACAATCCTTGACAAAAATGCCAAGCGATTTTAATTATGTCACTACCATGACCATGAATCTTTACCATCATGTTCATATCGTGTATCTCTTTGATAATCAATGGGAAAGCGAGCTCTATGTTCAAAACTATTCTCATAATCATTCATCTGTTGATTCTTCACAAAAGGTTGAAGTACTTCCATTTTACTTTCCTTCATATCTACCTTATTTCACTTCCCCCACAAATTGGCGTTATTCATAACTACTTCGAATTAAGCTTTTTACTTTAAAGTCGGTAAAAACGGAAATATCTCAAAATCTTGAGCAACGTATCCTTTATTTTATGATTTTGAATTATGATGCTTATATTTTGAAATTTTGATTACGATCAAGCTTTACTTTTATGATGGGTCTGATTTTCATTATTTCACAGCATCCTCATCATTTCATATCTATCTCTATTCTAGATTTTAATTGTAAGTTATACCACCTATCTTTTGAGAGAATTATAGGGGCTTCATTCCAATATCTATGGCAGATTCGTGGATGAGTAAAAGTAAAGCTAAGATCCCAGAGACGACTTAGAAAAAATTTATATGATAACACAAGTTCAAAAACAGATATAACGTCTATTAATACATAGACAAAACACACAAAAATTAGACACATTGATAACATCATGAAAACATTGTAAATTAAAAGGGTCCCTATATCATTCGCTTTTGCTAGCGTCGATTTTAACAGGTAGTGGTTTGCGACGACGTTTTCTTGACATGAGATCATCCTACAGGTTGACTGCGCTGAGGTTATGAACGGGCAGGCGTTGTGATTACTCCACTACCAATTGTAGTTTTGGACGTAGCATTACCGATATTGAACCAATATCTAGGTTCATTGTTGTGGGATAGTTCTGATTCTTGGATGGTGGGTGAAGCTTGGAGTTTATTTATTGATGAAGAGGGCGCTTGCAGTGATGAAATAAGCGGAATATTAAGTTTATTAGGATCTATGAGACCATTCTCTGCTCAGTGCTTCACCTGACGCTTCTTACTTTTCCAGGGTTTACTTTAGACGTCGTCGGTTTTATGAAAGTTATGATCTAGAATCAATTTTATATTCTGAGCAAGATTTTGTGGGTGAAAATAGACAAACCAAATCTTCAACATAGTGATATAATATTAAGTTGAGTATTTTCAATTGGAGGTGAAGAATCGATTGGATTTTTGACTATATCAGCCATATAGAATGAGGTGACCAAAGTTATTATAGTGGTTGTTGTAAAGGAGATTAATCCAGAATTCATATGTGGTATTGATATAATTTAAGATTGTGGAGTAAAGTTGATATAATATAATATAAAAACTTCATTTAAAAATAAAATTCACTTTGATGAAGGTAGAATAAACAAAGCTCTCATGATGTTGACAGGTGAGAAGATCGAAGAAGGAATGTTCAGGAAAAACAGCTGAATTTTCATGGCCTTAAAATTTGATCTGGGATTTACTAATTTAGTATGACTCGTGAACGAACTTCAAGATGTCCAATAATGCAAAATCCACGGCGTCAACCAATGCACATGAAGAACAGAATTGAAGAACTGATTAAAGAATAATTAAAAGCAAATGTAATTTTGCATTGTTAGAGCTATTGGAATGCTCCGTTAATGAAAGTAGGAAAGAAAGATTGATCCATAATAATATGTGTAGATTATCGTGAATTGAATGCTATGTGTTTGAATGCTAAGAGTTATGCCATATTGAAGTTAAAAATTTATTTCATTATATAGACAAGATATTTAACTGGCCGAATATGCAGAAGACAATTCAGCTTTGTCTACGATGTTGTGATATCTGTTCATAAAGGAAGATCGATCAGGCAAGAACCAAGGAAATATTTATCCCTATATATATCTTTGAATTTCTTAAACAAATTGTTATGGATGTAACGTATATTGAAAGGAATACTATAAAAAATATGGTAGTAATAGTTGATCGTTTTGGTAAATTGATTTGTTCAATTTACAATTTTCAAGGCGATAATTAACAGTTGTATCTATCGTTTAGAAAAACCAAAGAGCATATTGACAGACAGAGGCCGTAATTTTGAATGAAAGCTTTTAAAATAGAAACTACAGAAACTTGATATCAAACAGGAATTCAGCTCACCTTACGGTATCAATCACATAAATTGGCTGAAAGGGCCATAAGAACGATAAAAGATCTTATTACAGCAACATTGACGAGCGGGTGTGAAGAAAAGAACTGAGAAAAGCTTTTACTTAGAATAGATTTAAGCATAAAAATCAGTTGGTACTGCACAACGAGATTTTCACCATTTGAGATAATTAATGGCGAAAGTAGGTAGATGTATCCCATCTGGCACAAAGAACTCTGATGGGCTGACAGAAAGTGATGACTTATCGAGTGATAAGTCATCTACATTTTGCGTTGCCTTTGGATAGAAAATCAAATCCATTGGCATTTTACTGTGTCTCAAATACATGAGGTAAAAGGGTGTTTTGCCTGTTACCGAATGTACCGAATTCCGATATGCAAACAAACAAGATGGTATATGCACATCCCAATCTGTTTGTCCGGAATTTACATATGACGCCAACATGTTGGCCATCGTTCCGTTGAACCTTTCAACCAATCCATCTGTCTTGGGGTGGTATGGAAATGTATTTAACTTCAATATACTGAAATAGTTATTGATACTTTTGAGGAGATTACTCATGAAGTCCTTTCCTCTATCAGTTAATAACTTTGAAGGCACTCCATATCGGAATACTATTTTCTCAACAAATACTCTAGCTATAGTATCTGCCTTATGATTTGGAATCGGGAAAGCTTCCGGTCATTTTGTAAGATAATCACAAAAGACCAATATGAATTTATTTCACCATGCTGATTCTTTGAACGGACCCAATACGTCCATGGCAGTGATCTCCATCAGGGTGGATGGTACATGCATTGGTTTTAATGGTACTTGTGGTTTTTTTCCAGTGTTCCTCCTGGAAATACATATCTTGCATGTTTGACACCATTGTTTTACATATTTTTTCATATCTGGCCAAAAATATTTCGCTTTCAGTCTAGACAATATATGTCGTACTGAAAGATGTCCTCCCAATGCTCCATTATGATATTGTAACATTAAAGGTTCCCGGTACTTGCTTGGTACCAATATCACATTGTCTCTAGTTTCCACGTATTTAATGAGACCTTCCTCCAAGATAAACCTCTCTTTATTCTTTTCCCAGTACTTTTGAAATTCATTTGGTACTGCTTTTGTCTCTAAGGCTTGTCTGATCATATTTATTTCATCATCACACTTTTGTGCTTCTACTAATTCTGATAATGTGTTCGCTTTTCTAGTTAACACAAAAATTGTTCCTTCTAATCTGCCTTCTTTTAAGTCTTCTTTTTCTGGTTCTTGTTCCATCCGAGATAGGGCATAGGCATTACCATTCGCCTTCCCTTTTCGATAAACAATTTCAATATTGTATGGCTGTAGTCTCAAAGCCCATCTTACTAACTTTCATGCTTCATCTCTGTGTTTCAATAACCATTGTAATGGTCTATGATCAGTGTAGAAAATGAATTTTCTACCCCGCAGGTAATGACTAAATTTTTCCACAGCAAAAACCAAAGCAAACACTTCTAATTCAATAACTGCATAGCTTCTTTCGTGTGGTTTTAATCCTCTGCAACTGCATATTCATCTCCTATCTCATCTTGTTGTCCCAGTACTGCACCAATTCCTCTAGTACTGGCATCCGTCATCACCATAAATTGTTTCTTGAAATCTGGGAATCTCAAGATGGGTGGTTTTACCAACGCATCTTTTAGATTGTCAAAGGCTTGTTGTTGCTCATCTCCCCAAGCAAATTTTACCCCTTTCTTTTCTAGGACAGTCAATGGAAATGCTATCGCGGAAAAATTTCTAATAAATTTCCGGTAATACCCAGTCAAACCTAAGAATCCTTTGATTTTTTTTACGTTCGTTGGCTGGGGAAAGTTTCTCACTTTCTCTGTGTTAGCTGGATCTGGTTTTACACAATCATGAGATATCACATGTCCCACGTAAATCACTTCTTACTCTGCCCATTTGATTTCCTAGGTTTCACTTTGAGATTCGCCATTATTAATCTTTTAAAAATTTCCTCTAGATGTTCTAGTTGTTTATCTAAATCTTCTAAAAATATGATAATATCATCAATATACACAATCGCATGATGTGCATCCATCAACATAATATTCATCGCCATCTGAAAAGTTGGAGAAGCTCCTTTTAATCCGAATGGCATTACTAAATACTAGAAGTGATCATCGGCTGTAGAAAAGCCTGTCATCGGTATCGAATTTTCACTCATTTTAATTTGGTAAAAACCTTTTTGTGCATCAATCACCGTGAAAAGTCTCGAAATTTTCGTTTTATCATATATATAGTCTAACAGTGGTAGCGGGTGATTATCACTTACAGTCTGCTCATTTAATTTACGGTAATCATTACATAATCTTACCGACCCGTCCCTTTTAGCTACAACCACAAGCGGAGAAGAATAAGGAGATTTACTTGATCTGATTATATGATACTTTTGCATTAATTTAATTTGTTTATTTACTGGTTTTTGTAAGCTTTGATGGATTCTATACGGTCTGATTTTAATAGGTTTAGTTTCGGTTAAATTAATTTCATGCTCTAAAATATTTACTTGACCTAGGTCATATTCATGTTTTGCAAAAGCTTGGTCATATTTCCGTAGTAATTGGTTTACTTTGATATTTTCCCTTCTTGTGAGGGCTTTACTATCACAATTTGGAACATCATAGTACTCGATATCTGGATCTCTTTCCTCTTCATGTACTGACATTACTTGTGCAACTTTCTCTTGGGAGTCTTTTAGTTTCACAATTTTCCCCACTAGCGTATCTGGATACAATATCAACGTTTTATTATCCATATTCGTAATTCTGATTGGGATTCTCCCTTCACGTATCGTTGCTAGATTTTGTGTAATGGGAGTATTATATTTACACGCAAATTCCGCTTTTTGTTCGAAAGTAACGTCTCCTTCCATATCTTGATGAGTCGCCACAAAGCAAACGGTTTCTGTCAGCGTTGGTATAGTGACCACCCGGTCTAGGAAAACTACATCTATCTTATATGATTTCCTTTTCCTTCCCGTTAATTTTACTAATTCGCCTGTTGCACAATCAAATACAATGTCTTTCAACTTTTTGAGTATATCCATACCCACAATGCATTCCGCCATGCATTCTCTGGTGACTTTTATGTCATGCCTGAACTTTTGGTCACAAAGTCTCAATTCACAGTCTAGTATTCCAATGACATTGATTGCTTGACCGTTAGCTCCTGTCGCTGTTGTCAAAGTAGGAACAATTGCTTGCAGCTCAGTTTCATTTAACAAGTTTGCCTCTATCATTGTCAAATCTGATCCTGAGTCGATAAGTGCATGGACTGTATGTCTATTGACTTTTATTTTGATTGTTGGTTTATTCGCCAAATTCCCTGTGGCTACCATACATATAGATGAAATCTCCAGTACGTTTTCTCTGAATCTCTTGGCTTCAAGTTCGGTTCTTTCTGCTTCTGGCTGACTTTGTTTGTCATAATTTTGTTTCAATTTCTCCAAAGTGTTAAACGGGTATGCTGGTACTTTTTCCGTAGTTTTATTCCCAATGTGGGTATTGTATTGTATTGTCTTTCACGTTTTGGCCATGGTAAGAATGGAATTTTTTCCAAATTTGTTCTATCATCATAGCGATATAGAATCTCTTGCTCGACTTCCCTCGGTATGATCCGTTTGTTGGCCTCATACGGGGGTCTAAACTTTTTGGCAAAGTTTTGCTTTCTCCTCTTTCTCCGCTGAGGAGGGTACTATAGAAATTTGCTACTTTCAAAATTTTGAAAATTCGGTTTTTTGTTGTCTGGTATTGATGAGTTGTAATCTCGGGCTGTGTTGCCCTCTATGTTACCTCCCTCGTCAGAATTGTCATTGTCTCAATGACTATAATCCTCATCCCACTCTCTCACTATTTCATGCTTGATTAAATTTCTCTGCTTGATCATTTTAATTTCCTTGTTATGATGTCGGAATACTGCGAAATTTGCACATAATGGGCATATTCCCAATAATAGCTTCCACGACCATCCTCCGATCTTGAAGATACTATACGTGGATAATAGTTGTGATGCAATAAATTTTAGTATCATAAATATGGCATATATTCCTGAACATCCTGCTACTAAAATGCCAAAATTGGTAAATCTTCCCCAGGTTTTCTTTATTACATTTGATGCTGCTTGTCTGTAATGATCTGTTCCGAATAATAAGTTATAAACCGGTTTTCCATCATAGTGCTTGTAAATCCTGGTTATTATTTATGTAACCCCTCGATCACACACTTCCTCTATGTCTTCTGGAGTGTATACCCATCCTTTGGATAATTTTTTAGGGGTCTGGATTCCACTTTTGATGTCAACTTGATAGCTTGAAGTACTTCTACTGGTTTTGATGCTGGTTTACGATCTGGTAATGTTATCCAGTGATTGTTTATCTTGTAAAGCGGTGACATTGCCGGATTACACGTTGATTTCTGGGGTTCTTCCCCTTCTTTTAATATTCTATGCGTCACAGGTGCCACGAAACGTAGCTTAACTTCGTATAACACTGGGAGTTGCAGAGTGCATTTATCATACTTGGCAATTTCGACTTCAACTATCTTACATTGATAACTGTAGATGGCCTCACCCATGATTCTGCCGAATGTTCCATGTTCCATCAACATTGGCATTATTAGATCTGGATTTGCCACAGAAATTGCTAATCGTTTTCGTATTATTTCCCCGTTCAATTGACAATCGTTTAATACCATCTCTTGGTACATTTGCCTTTGCAAATCATTATATAGGAAATCAATTTTGTTGTTTACGTATTTTATAATTTTGACATCAGACGTATGCATCTTTTCCGCTGCTGGTATATATTTATGAGATAGATATATACTCTTGTAATTGATTTCATAAAATGTTGTGCTACATTTCATCTTTTGACCTTTTCTGACCAAACGTATGGCATCATTAGGGTCTTTAGACACTATCACCAATGGTGTGCTTTTTTCAGAGATATACTCTCTATTGATCTGCTGCATTTTCTTTTCTCCACATACTCCGTCTTGGTATTTATGGCTCGTAAATCTTGATCCATTTAACTTTGTAAATGCTGTTTTCTTTAGATATCCCAGTTCGCAAAATTCTCTCATGGTTAAATACACGAGTGTAGCAGCTCCCGTTTTACAATACCCCAACTTTACATTGCATTCCGGATGGGTCATCATTTTTCTTGATGCCACATCAAATGTTTCTTCCTACTCTCGTAATTCTATTGAAAAATCTTCGACATCTACTATACTGTTTATCACATCTCGGCCTCTTGTTTTGGTTCTGCCCACACATGATCCATCTGCTTCTATTGGGCCTCCCTTGGTGATAGTTATCCCGAGTTTCTTTCCGACTTCCGCTGATATCGTTACTTCATTGTCTATTTTAAGAGTGCTGGTACAAAATGCATTTATACAGTCATCCACCTGTATTGGTACTGATTGGGGTATCAATTTGGCTTCTAGAAATACCGAGTAACTGTGTCTACCACAATAATATTCAAATGTTGCCTTCTGCAATCTACACTCTTTCACTCTTTTTCGGTAAAAATCTGTTTCTTGATAGACATGGTATTCCACATCCTCTCCCTTAGTTACTTTATCTGGATATGCTTCCCTGCAATCCACTGTATCTACCGATAAATGAATTTTGTCTAATGACGGATTACTGCAGTCGTATGCTGTCATTGAATTCACTTGTCGTAATATTCCCATCATTACCAACATCATCATCATCATATTTGCAAAGCTTCCCATATTTTGTGGGATTGATCCTTGATTTCCGCCATTGTTTGAGATGTTTTCACTTAGCAAAAACGTCGGTTTTACCGTTTCTTTGATCGCTCAGAACCGATTTTCTGCCATTCATTCCTCGAAGTTGTCTGACGTAACTTTAGCCATTCTATCTAGTTCTGGATTTATACGTAACTGATCTTTTTGTATTACTCTAAACGCATTCTTAAACATCATTGCCAGGATCATTATCATTTTGCCTCTTGTCAGGCCTTCTTCGATAAATTGTTCAGCCATATCTAGTATATCTGCTCCTCTCATAGCTTCAGGAATTTTCCTCATAGCTTCTCTAATTTCTACTGTTAACTTTTTCATATTTACGCCTGTATCTTTTGGAATCTGCCAGTCTTGTTTAAAAAGCCTCATGATCTGTTACAATCTTCGCAACATCATTGATTTAAATGCTGGATGATTTTCACTATCATCATCGATTTGTTTTGCTATTCCCGCCAGGGATTGAAGAGTTAGTTTCTGTATTTTATCTGAGTTTAATTGCTCATTTGGGGGTGATTTCATTTGACTTTTCTTTGGCCTAATCCTTCCATCTTTTTTAACTTTAATCTCTGGTTGGATTATTCCTGGTCTGGCTGGTGAGTCTGGTTCTCGTGAAGTGCTTGCACCAACATTTGTTTCTTCTGGATCGAGCTGGATTATTGTATCGCTCTCGTCCTCTATGATTTGCTGTCTGAATACTCTCCTGGTAACGGCTTCTCTATTTGCTTCCTCCTCTGTGGGTTGATCATAGTTTTCTAGGAATCTCTCAATTTCCTCATCCAAATCCACCGGATATGGAAGTAGCGGTGCGAATTCACTCTTTGGCAATTCTACCTGTATAGGTTCACTTTCTATTTCTTGAGCGTCTGGCAATCTCATTATTTACCACGGCTTCCTTGGAACTTCGATTGGTACTATTAATACTAGAGTTTCCTCTCTTGGGAAACATCCCACATCTACCAGGAACTCATCATCGTCTACCTGGCATCCATGTATCACTATTAGAAATGTTGGGTTTTGGATTATTTCAAGTCGGTTCTCTCTGACTCCTGGTGTTCTTTAAATTAACACAATGAACGACCCAACGTATATTGAAACAACAGGTTCACAATTTATTATCACGCTACAATGACCAATCAAAGTTTATACGATTCTCCGCTCGGCGTTGATGCTTTGCAAACAAACAATATTCACCTTTTGATCCTTTAGTTCTGTTGACTCTCGTTTTCCTCGGTTTCTGTTTGGTTTGATCCCTTTTCGCCTTTCCGTATTCTTAATTCTATTTCTTCTTTTCCCTACTTCCCTAATTCGTTTACCACTTTTCCTACAGTCTGATTCTTCGAACCCTAGCTGAGGCAGAATGCCGATTTTCTCTGATTTTCCTTTGCTTATATACTCCTCGAAATCAGGATGACAAATGGTTATTGCCGAGCCAATCTTTCGTTTGACATTTTCTCCTACGTGTTTGCTTCGGCTGTCATCCATAATGGTCCAACGAATCCAGATAATTAATGGCCCTACCGGTCTTCCTACGCGCGCTATCTTCTCCTTACTCTTTTCCCATTAATCATTATGTCAAGCTAATGGGCCCAAATCTTCCTTTTGTTTGCCTTTCTTCTTGTTTACCCAGCTCGGGTTTCCTTCATCTCTCGGGTTCTCCATTGGCTCGGGTTTCCCATTAGCTCGGGTTTTCCATTAGCCAATTAATTAATTAATTAACGTTTTCTGTTTTCATACATTTGAATGTTTTTCAACCCTTTCTAACCCTTTTCTGATAAATCCCTAACCGTCATCTTGTTGACCATTAGCTAATCTATAACTGTCCCGTTTTTCCCATTCGATTTCGATGATTTTCCATTTATTGATTTTTCTCGGATTTCCGGATTCTCGCCTTTCGTAATTGCTTTTTGCATTTTCTAATACTGTTTCCATCGCACTTTCCTTTACTATTAATTCTGTGCACGATCCCGCTTTTATTTGCCTTTTTTCTTCGCTTACTTTCCATTTGAATTATTATCCTAAATTTTATTTAAATTTTTAATTTTAATTTACAGACCTCAACATATCTCCCCCTTAAAAAATTTTTTTCGTCCTCGAAATCTATGTTTTGCTGTGATTATGTATTATTATTATTATTAATATTACCTTATTATTATTATTACTATTTATCCAAATTATTACTTCAAAAAATATTCCCCAAACAAATATTTTCCCAATATCTTCAGGTAATTTATAGTAAATCAAATAAATTGCAATAATCGACTTTCAAAATTCATTTTCCAAAAGACCTATTAATTTCCCATTTGCATTTGTTGATATTCCCGTAGCCAAAACGTCACTCTGAAATGGATCCACGGTCCAATTCTTATTTGCGCAATTGTTTTTATTTTATTTTTGTTTCACATCGTCTTCCGATTCCTCTATTTCTTCTACTCTCATTCAAAACATCGCGAAATCGGCCTCGTGTTGAAACAATAAGATTTCCAAACGGTCCAACCGCCTTTTCAGACGGAAGTTTTCTTCCTCCAAATCTGTTATTCTGCCCTGCATGCTACGAAACTTTTGCTTTAGTTCTTGCGTACTTGTTTTACACTCTTTGCATGACATCTCCGAGGCTTCTTGCATTCTCTGAAATTAAATGATAGTAATTTTTTTTGTATCACTCTCTATTCGCAAAGCATCAACACCTCGCTTCGAATCTCAAACAAATTACACCGTTCATCCTATGGTACTTATAAAACATGCACATTGTTAATATAAATGTAATATATTTTTATACTCTATTCATGCAGATCACAATTTATAGTCTTGTCTCATAATATGAATATGATGGTGGTTGAAGGATAGTTAGTTGTCTCTCCTTTACACATATCAAAATGGTGATGATTATGAATGTTATTGATAAGATGAGAAACCTGTTATTAAAATGTAAATGAGATATTCACAATAGTTGACTGTCAAATCCGAATTTATCATCATTAGTTTATTTGAGTTAGGTTTTGTCGTCTCTTGGGTCGGTAATTGGAAAGGTGATGTGGTTGTATCTGATTTTCGTTTCGATTCATTGATTGTCTTGACTTCCACGAAAACTGTTTGCCATCCGCCTGGTTCGGTTATCCATCGCTGATATTTAACTGTTAATTCCCATGCCGTCTCTAAATCAGAAGTGTAAAGTGTAAAAAAATGATTACCGGCATCTAATATAGTCAGGGTTTTTTGTTTGTAGATAATAACAACTCTTTCATCATTTCCTGATTTTCTATATATCGTTACCGGTCCATTTCCAACACTCAGGGTTATACGATTTGACTCGTCTCTGAGATAGATAGACTGGGTCTCACTCTTAAATCGTGACCATTGGTTTCTCACTACCGTTCCATTTTCGAGGCATATGTTCTCGTAGTAGTTTGCATTAACTGAATAATTTTGATTCATTTTCAATTTCTCGTAGCGGATAACTGATTTTCGCGAGTTAAGGGTGTCGACATTTAACCCTTGAAATGTGATTCGCACTTTCACCAAGTCCACTGGCTTCCAATATATATTGATTCCATTTATCTCTGGTTCTATTTCGATCAAGTTTCGCATCTCTTTTGTGTGCACTTCTATCGAATTTGCGTGTACCACTTTGACATGTTCTGTCTCAACAGCCATTGGTATTTGAAATTTGGCTTTAACTTTCGTACCGCAAATATATCTTTATCATAATTCAGTTCTACCACTGGTGCCGTATTGTCTAGTAAATCAATAATTTCTATTTGGTCTGCGATCTCGCATTTACAGCTCCATACTATATTTGTTAGAGTGGAATATATATGTATTTTCTCCATTCCTCGGATTTTGCTTACCGCATATGGTAAGTCAATCTTTTTGCCGCTCGCAACTGTTACTAACATCAGCATTATTGCTACATATAATATCTTATTGAGGTAGCTGACTGGTGTTGGATTTTTCGTGAATTTCTGTTTCAATTTTGTTTGACCCGTTACTTTATTCTGCTTGGACCTTAAGGGGTATCTAGATTCATCTTCCTCTGGCACTAGTTTGCATCGATTTGCATGCACAATCATCGGTTAGCCTTTTTACTCCTGAATGGTAATAACTTCAAATTTGTTTCGGTGGTGTCGCACACTTTGTAGGGTCCTTTAAATGGTCTTTGCAATTTAGGCGATAAACCTTTGAGAGGTTCCGGCCTGTTCAGATACACTAGATCTCCAATCTTTATGCCATGCGCATGTGCTTTTTTATCGTAGGTTTCTTTATATTTCTCTTGGTTATGCTTTATTGTCAAACCGGCTTTAGTCCATACTGACTGCATTTTTTCTTGCATCAGTGCTTTATAATCGGGTATCTCCATATATTGAGAAATTGGTGGTTGGAATTTGAGATCAATCGGCATATTATTTTTCCTTAAATACATCAAGTAAAAAGGGGTCTCTCCTGTACTTTGATTTACTGCATTTCTGTAGGCAAATAGACACGGCTTTATGAAGTCGTCCCAATCTTTCTGTTTTCGATTCACATATGACGAGATCATATTTATCAGTGTCCCATTAAATCGTTCCACTAATCCATCAGTTTGTGGATGATATGGTGACGTATTCAATTTCCAAATTCCAAATAGGTCTGTGATTGATTTGAACATTTCGCTTTGAAAGTTCTTTCCTTGATCAGTTAACAATTTCTTTGGAGTACCATAGCGAAATATTATGTTTTCCACAAATATTCTAGCAATCGTGTCTGCTTTTTGGTTTGGAATAGCGTATGCTTCTGGCCATTTGGTAAAATAGTCACAAAAAACAACAATGTATTTGTTTCCTTTTGTTGTTTCCGGTAATGGTCCCAGAATATCCATTGCCGTCATCTCCATTGGTGCTGCGGGTACTGGCATCGGTTTTAATGGTACTTTAATCTTTTTACCAGTATTTCTGCGGGTGATGCATACTTTGCAACTGTTACACCAATTTTTCACGTCTTGTTCCATTGTTGGCCAAAAGTATTTCAATTTTAATCTCGATAGCGTCTTGCGCGTTGACAAATGACCTCCCAACGCTCCATCATGATACTGCATCAGTAATGCGTCTCTGTGCTTGGCTGGTATAATAATTAATGCTTCCCCATTTTTCCAAAATTTAAGTATTCCATTATGAATTACATATTTGCTGTTTGCATCTGTAAGTCGTTTCCAGTCTTGTTCTTTTCTTATTTTGACCGCTTGTTCCATAAATTGTTTTAATTCACTATCGTTTTCCTGATCATTTTGAAGTTCAGACATATTATTAACAGCTTTGATTGCAGCGAATATAGTACCTTCCACTTTTTCAGGTGTCCCCTCACTATTATTTTCTGGGATTCTTGACATTGCATCTGCGTTCGCGTTAGCTTTACCTGTCCGATATTTAATCTCAAAGTCGTATTCTTGGAGGGCAATCGACCATCGTATTAATTTACTGGCTGAATCTCTGTGTTTCATTAACCACTGTAATGGATTATGATCTGTATAAACAGTAAATTTTCTGCCCAATAAATATTGTCTAAAAGTAGTAATTCCATACACTAACGCTAACGTTTCCTTTTCAATCGTTGAGTAGTTTTTCTCGTGAGGCCTCAGTGATCGGCTTGCATAGGCTATTACGTGGTCCTTTTCACCTTCAAATTTTTGTCCTAACACCGCACCCAATGCAACGTTGCTTGCATCCGTCATCAAGATAAATTGTTTTGTAAAATCTGGACATCTTAATATAGGAGTTGTTACTAATTTCTCTTTTAATGTATTGAAAGCGTTTTGTTGCATTTGTCCCCAAATAAATTTATTGTTTTTCTTTAGTAACGTATTCAATGGTTGTGCGATGTGAGAGAAATCTTTTATAAATTTTCTGTAATAGCTCGCCAAACCTAAAAATTGTCTAACCTCATCGGCATCTTTTGGTACTGGGTATTCTTCCACTCTTTTGATGTTATCTGGATTAGTTTGTAACCCTCGCCGTGATATTATATGTCCTACATAAATCACTTCTGCTTTGCCCCATTCACATTTCGATGGTTTGATTTTTAATTTTGCACTTTTGAGCCGTTTAAATACAGTTTCTACATCTTTCAAGTGTTCTTCGAAATCATTTGAAAATATTATTATATCGTCGATATATACCAATGCATGTCGAATACCTCGTAACACATAATTCATTCCTCGTTGGAATGTAGCTGGGGCTCCTGTTAATCCAAATGGTAACACATTGAACTCATACAGTCCTTTGCCATCCGAGAACGCCGTCTTTCCTCTATCTTCCTCTTTTACCCTAAATTGATTGTACCCTTTGTTTAAATCAATAACTGTGAAATATCGTGCCTCTCCCATTTGATCGAACATTTCTTGGGGTACTGGAATTGGATAAGTGTCTTTCCTCGTAACTTGATTTAGCTTCCGATAATCTACGCAAAATCGTAAGTCTCCATCTTTTTTCTTAACTATCACTATTGATGAGGAGAATGGTGACGCACTATCTCGAATTATTCCAAATTCCTTCATTGCTGTAATCTGTCTATCACTTTCATCTTGATGAACGTAGGGGATTCTGTATGGCTTTATTTTTATTGGAGTTTCGTCTAATAACGGTATTTCATGCTCAATTACATTGGTTAGACCTAAATCATATTCGTGTTTGGCAAAGATATCTCGGTATTTTCTCAGCAGTTTTGTGAATTCCTTTTTCTGCATCTCATTTAAATCATTGCTTACCACTTCAGGCTCCTTGTACACCTTGACGTTTCTTGGTATTTTACAATTTGTTTCAACAGACATTTTCGATAATTTTCCCAATTTTGTTTTTGGGTGTAGCTGAACCGGTTTCTTACTGCTATTCGTTATATGGACTGGTACTATCTGATTTTCCACTTTGACAACTTCGTCACATATCGGTAAATCATATTTTTCGACTAGCGTTTGATTTGGTTCGAATATAAAATCACCATTATCCACACTCATGGTATTTGCACAATATACCATCTCCGATTGTGGTGGTATTGTCAATGTCTGATTCACAAACACTTCACCTGCCCTGTGAATTATTTTTCCTGTTTCTCCTGCTATCAAATTACCTGTCTTTAAATCAAGTGAGACTCCGTCCAGCTGCTCTAATATATCCATACCGATCAGACATCGTACTGGGCTTCCCTTCATTATGAGCGCATTGTGCGCTATTATTCGGTCTCCAATATGGAATATGACGTTAAGTTGTCCAATTATGTTTAATTCATTTTTTGATAATGACCTCACTATTTCGTCGGTAGGCTTTATTTGCATTTTCTCCTTCACGTTTAATACATTTTCCGATATTATTGTGTGACTAGATCCCGAATCAACCAAAGCTTCTACTTTATGTTTGTTCATTTGTATAAATATTCGGGGTTGCTTTCCTCTTCTTGTTAATGTCATCATTGAGTAGTTGCATGGTAAGCCTAACATATTCTTTCTCTCGATCTCTGCGCTAGAAGGCTCGATTCTCTCTCCTACCATTCCTTCACATTGTAATGCGATATTTTCTACTGGTTTCATCTCTCGTAATCGATCAACTGGATATACTGGTGCTGGTTGCATAAACGATTTTGGTATACACAATTTTGTAAACGTGTCTACGCTACTCGCATTTAACAGTGGCTCTTTTAAGATTTGATAGGTTCTCAACGCTTCTTTATTCATTCCACTTAGTTCTTGATTGTCAACATTTAACAGTGCACTATCACCCTCGTTGTCATTGTCATTATTCTCGTCCCTTGAAGGGTTGTACTAGCGTAGCTCACCTTTTTCTTCTTTAATATTCGCGCTTTGAGTATCTCCAACTCCTGATATTGATGATGAGTAATGAAGAATCTAGCCAATAATGGTATGCAACCAATTACTAATTTCCACGACCAACCTGTGATCGCGTATAATCTGTGTGTTGATAGGACTTGCGATATTATTACTTTGATTACAACACATATTACATAAATTCCAATCAATCCGGCACACGCTTGTCCAATGAACATAAACTTTCCCCAGATCTTTTTCATTGTATTATACGTCGCTTTCTTGTAATGATCTGGAGTTAACAAATACTCGTAATTTACCTTCCCACTTCCGCTTGGGAGAATTGTATCTACCATCTCCATTATTACTCTTTCTTTCTTTGATGGAAATAACAAGTTTCTGCGGGCTTCCTCAATGTCTTCGTTCGAGTAAATTCCACTTTGCGATAATTTCTCTAATGACGTAAAATTTACCAGATATTGTAATTCTGTCAATTCTAAGTTTTCCGGTGTCTTTACTTCTCGATGATCTGGTAATGCAATCCAAGATTCTGGTGTTAGTCTGTATAGTGGTGCCAACAATCTATTACACTGTAATACTTTCGGTTTCACGTCCTCTTCCAGTAAGATTCGTGTTACAGGCTCCATAAATCGCAACTTTCCATTTAAATTCACTGGTAACTCGTTGGTGCATTGGTCATACTTTGTCAGTTTAACTGGTACCGCTTTACATTTATAGCTATATAGTGCTTCACCGAAAATTCTGGCAAACACCCCATTTTCTGCAATTAACATTGGTGCTACCAAATTAGGATTGGTTATAGCCATTGCCATCCGATTTCGGAGTATTTCTTTGTTGAGATTGCAATCATTTATAATAACTTCTCGGTACACATTTTCAACAGTATTTTGACCAAAGTGAAATAAATAATCTATTTTGTTATTAAAGTAATTTGTCAACTTGATATCTCCGGCATGTATGTTTGTTTGGGCCTCTATAATCATTTTCTGAGATACATATATACCTTTATAATTTGTCTCATAGACATTTTGTCCACACTTTGTTTTAGTTTTCTTTTCTCAGGAATCGCATCCCGTCTTCCTCTGAGGTTGACATTAACACTGTTGGAGTATCTTTCATCCGTAGAGGTGTGATTCTTGTTGTTGTACTCGTTGCTGGATCCATTCTTATTTTCTCGGGCTTTTCCCTGATCTGTTCTCCCGTTATTTCTTTAAAACTCATTGACTTCAATTGCACTAAATTGCACTTTTTGGTATCGACATCGTACACCAAAATTGATTCTCCTGTCTGACAGCTAGATTGTTTCATGTTGCAGAATGGATGTGTTTGTAGTTTACCAGTATCATCATCAAATGATCCATCAAATTCTCTTAATTCTGACATGTACTCTTCTACAACCACGGCTTTGTCAATTATAGCATCGTCTACTTTGTATGGCTCTCCTTGGCAATCACCATTCGACTTTATTATCCCTCGCACGGTTACAGTCTCACGGATTTTGTGGTTAAGCTTTGCTTGTAGTTTGATATCTGCATTAATTTTCAACTGTCCTGTTTGAAAGGCTGCCAAACAATTCTCCGGAATTATTTCTATCGGTCTAGGTATCGATTGCATTTTCACCATCGATGAGTGGCTCCATTTTCCACAATAAAATACAAAAGTAGTTCGTTTCACTGTACACTCTCTCACCTTTGATCTTCGAAACCCCGATTCTTGATATACATGATATTTTACTGGATTTGTCACTTTAAATTTTACTGGATATGCATCCGAACACTCTGCTACGTTTACCAACGAGTATACTCTTCCCATTTCGGTTTGGGAGCAGTCATATGCCACCAATGAATTCGTCGTATTTATTATTCCCAATAACATAATAATAGGAATTATCAACCATGGAAATGCAAGTTTTCCCTTTTTCCTCACTGTCTCTGTTTTTGGGCTCTCAGCCTTTTGTATTAACTCTTCCCATCCGCCATTGTTTGCGATCCACTTCATCAAATATTTATTCGTCATTTCAGTAGCTTTCTTTATCAATGATTTGAATTGTCACTTTCCAGATAACCAAAAGTACCAATCTCCAATATTATATAGGCTAGCACTGTCAATATTACATCTCGATCTAACTCAGTTCGTGTTAAGTCCTCAATTACTGCTTCCTCACAAAATTCCTTTTCTTCATAATTTCTTTTAATTATCGACGGTAATCTCCTCTTTAATTCCGTTGCCAATCTTTTTACAACTCTTTTCTCCCCCTCCGAAATATCATCTTCTGTTTCAGTTTCATCTAACAAATACAATTCCGTTACTAAACTTTTTAATATTCGCTCAGTTTCGCTTGATTCATCTAAACGCTCAGTTTCGCTTGATTCCTCTAAACTCAAAGATTCAATTTCCGCATCATTCTGTTTTATCCCACATATCGCAATGTCATTTTTCGTCTCAACAAAGTTCTCTTCACTTTTCATCTCATCTATGCTCGGTAGTATCCTATTATCGGTGCTCCTTTCCTCAACATCCCTTGTAACTTCATTTTCTGATCTCATTTCCTCATTTCCCATTGTTTCTAATCTCTGCAATTCATTAATTTCTTGATCAATTTCTCCTGGGTCATCTACAACTTCAGTTTTAATCTCTACATTATCATTGTCCACTTCCTCATACAGAGGCCAAAACGGTACTATTACTGCATCTTCTTCCATTTCACCACTTTGTTTTGTTGCGTACACATTATTAATACAATTTGGGTTACATCCGTAGTTTAAGAAATATTCGTCATCATCCAATTCTCGTCCTTTGAACGTCAACACGATAATTCCGTCATTACCTAATATCTCCGCTGCTTTTTCTCGTATTTTCTTTGCTTTTACACTCCAATGTTCCTGATAATATTCAATCCTTTGATCCGCAATATTTAACGCTATTATCAAAGACTTCGCACTATTGTCTGCCGCCTCATAATCATGTCCTAGTTTTCGAATTACCTCTTTTAACTTTGCCTGATAACTCGTCGGTTTATTCGTATACGGTACGATGCATTCAAACAACCCTTCTTTCATGTCTCGATCCATTTCGATGCTCATTATGAAGTCGATATTCGCATTAATTTTATCTCTATTCCCTGCATACAGGGTATCCTGTAAATCTGCTAGAATCTTTTCCCAATTTTGTCTGTCTGAATTCAAAGTATTAACAGCATTAACAACTTTTACTTTATTTTTCCAGCCTGGTATCAGACCGCAATCTACTAAGTACTCCTCGTCTTCCAGACATCGATTCTCAAATTTTAGTTGCACTTGCCATCCATTGTATTGACGCACTATTCGCTCCTTTAGGTCTTTGATTTGTCCGTAGGCCTTTACACGGAATTGGCACTTCACATTATCAAGTCCCGTCGTTTCCACTATGATATCATCTAAATCCTTGTTGACCGCAAAGCCTTGCCAAACTTTTGCATTTGCTTAAGTATCTCATCATCTCTGTTTCCTTTGAATAACTTTGCACATAAATTTATGGCTCTCTTTAGTTCGCTTTGGGTTAGTGACATCACACTGAGTTCTGCGATCCATCGTTTCAACTGGGAGTTGTCAGTTTCCATTTTCTCAAGCAATTTTCCAACTCGGGCTAACAGTGCAGTCGGATTCTCATCTGATGCGATCTTTCGCACTTTCGGGGCAGGTTTTCCTCACCTTCTGACACGGTTCCAATTATCATATGAGATTCAGTTTCTTCATCTGATTCGAATTTAGCCACTAGTTTGTTCAGCTTCTGTCGCATTTCTCGAAATTCTTTTTCCATTTTGTCTTGAAATTCCTCTCTCTGAGCATATGTCATGTTACTGGTGTTTGGCATATCTTCTTGGAATCTGATTGATTTCTTTAAAATAGGTCTGCTGAATCTCTCTGAGTTCCTTGGGCATAATCGCGCCATGTGGCCGTATCCCTTGCACGAATGACATTGTATCTGTCCATTTGTATTCACTTTGTCCCTTTGTGGTGAAGGTGACGCTGACGATGATCTTGATCTGGTAAAACAGTTTCTGCTAATATGCCCTTTCTTTCCGCATCGATAGCATTCGACATCACTGCTGATCCTTTTGTTTTCTGTGAATCTCTTGTTGGGGCTGGGATTTTTCCCATATTTGAACCAACATTGATTTGAGTAGTGTCCAGACTTTTTGCAATGTTCGCATTGAGGATTATTTACCTGTCCATTTGATTGTACACTCATCGCTGATCTACCGGCTTGAAATCTAGTATTTGGTCTTAAAATTGGACTACTGATTTGATTTATTTTCTTTTCATCCCATGGTGCTCTCACAGGCGTAATTGACCGCTCACGTCTCTCCACATTAACTCCAAAAGCATCTGATCTTTTTGCACTTTTTAAATTCAGCTCTATCTTCATGGCTTTCTTCACGAGCTCATCGAAATTGGAAAAATCCACATAACATAGGGCCTTTTTGATTTCGGAGTGGACTCCGGTTATAAACTGATCTTCTAACAGCTCTTTAACCTGCTTGGCCATATCTACTTGATCGGGTTTGACTTCGAAGGCTTTATCTGCTAAAGTGGTCAGATGATAAGCAAACTCACTGACCGATTCATCTGGACCTTGAACTCGATTATAAAATTTCTGTCGCATGATTCTTTTGATATCTCCACCAACCAGTTTCAGTGCCATTGCATCCTTCAATTTTGTCCAATCATTGCCAACATTTCGTTTGTCGACTTGCTGCCAGGCTTCTCTTGCCGCACCCTTCAGATAGAGTGGGAATCTCTGAACCATAATAGCTTGTGTCCATCCGTATGCTGAGGCGTACATATAATAATCTCCCATGAAATCTGCAAATTCAACAGGGTCTCCCCCATATTGATTGACGGGTAATTTCTGACAACTTGCGAAATCAATCATCTCTCTATTGAGAGGCATAACAGCATTATCATTTGCCATTTGGACTTGTTTGTGACTTCTGAGGTTGTATCGGTTCACTTTGAGCTAAACTTTAAGCGTTAAACAATAATTTAAAATTACTTTTCAACTTCTTTTAAATCTCCCAATAATAGCCTTTTATAATCTCGTTAACACTATTTTCAAACTTCTAAGCCGACTTTCACTCACGTCAGTACTAATTCTTTTTATAATTCCTTTTTCACTAGCTTCCAATAATTTCCTTCCGACTTTCAATCACGTCGGTACTATTTTTTTCAATAATTATTTTTCCACTAACTTTCAATAATTTTCCGCCGACTTTCAATCACGTCGGTACTATTTTTTTCAATAATTATTTTTCCACTAACTTTCAATAATTTTCCGCCGACTTTCAATCACGTCGGTACTATTTTTTTCAATAATTATTTTTCCACTAACTTTCAATAATTTTCCGCCGACTTTCAATCACGTCGGTACTATTTTTTCCAATAATTATTTTTTTCACTAACTTTCAATAATTTTCCGCCGACTTTCAATCACGTCGGGCTCACCAGAATATATGTTGGGTTTTGGATTATTTCAAGTCGGTTCTCTCTGACTCCTGGTGTTCTTTAAATTAACACAATGAACGACCCAACGTATATTGAAACAACAGGTTCACAATTTATTATCACGCTACAATGACCAATCAAAGTTTATACGATTCTCCGCTCGGCGTTGATGCTTTGCAAACAAACAATATTCACCTTTTGATCCTTTAGTTCTGTTGACTCTCGTTTTCCTCGGTTTCTGTTTGGTTTGATCCCTTTTCGCCTTTCCGTATTCTTAATTCTATTTCTTCTTTTCCCTACTTCCCTAATTCGTTTACCACTTTTCCTACAGTCTGATTCTTCGAACCCTAGCTGAGGCAGAATGCCGATTTTCTCTGATTTTCCCTTTGCTTATATACTCCTCGAAATCAGGATGACAAATGGTTATTGCCGAGCCAATCTTTCGTTTGACATTTTCTCCTACGTGTTTGCTTCGGCTGTCATCCATAATGGTCCAACGAATCCAGATAATTAATGGCCCTACCGGTCTTCCTACGCGCGCTATCTTCTCCTTACTCTTTTCCCATTAATCATTATGTCAAGCTAATGGGCCCAAATCTTCCTTTTGTTTGCCTTTCTTCTTGTTTACCCAGCTCGGGTTTCCTTCATCTCTCGGGTTCTCCATTGGCTCGGGTTTCCCATTAGCTCGGGTTTTCCATTAGCCAATTAATTAATTAATTAACGTTTTCTGTTTTCATACATTTGAATGTTTTTCAACCCTTTCTAACCCTTTTCTGATAAATCCCTAACCGTCATCTTGTTGACCATTAGCTAATCTATAACTGTCCCGTTTTTCCCATTCGATTTCGATGATTTTTCCATTTATTGATTTTTCTCGGATTTCCGGATTCTCGCCTTTCGTAATTGCTTTTTGCATTTTCTAATACTGTTTCCATCGCACTTTCCTTTACTATTAATTCTGTGCACGATCCCGCTTTTATTTGCCTTTTTTCTTCGCTTATTTTCCATTTGAATTATTATCCTAAATTTTATTTAAATTTTTAATTTTAATTTACAGACCTCAACAGAAACAATCCTCACAATAACTTCAAAATTCTCTCCCTGAGTTTTCTCACCTTGTGAAAACAGGAACATTGTTGCTTCAATTGCACTCTCCTGGGTATTCTGATTTCCAACCATAATGGATCTTGTCGACTTGCATCATGGCGAATAGCATGTACATTTTTGATACATAACAGCTTTGATTGTGCTTGAAATGGTGAAGTCACTTTTAATAAAGGCAGCACCAATGGCATTATATCGCTCAAAGTATTTACTGGGATGCGTAATTCTAACATCCAATTCATTATTCCCTTTAATGGCTTCCCCATCTCAAGGGTTTGCATTAGCTCATATCCCAACCTTTGTGGGATTGCATTAGCCTGATTTAACTGTTCAATTTCCATTTCAGTTATCACAAACACATTATCTGTATCAATTACTTTCACTTTTTCCATCGGGTAAACCACGTCTACCGTATTATTGTAGTTTGGTAATATTCCATAGCTCAATAGCGTATCTCCCTCTAGCACTTCAGCTCCTTATTTATACAGCACATAATTACAACCGGGTCTCGCATCTTTTAATAGTTTTACGAGTTCTCCCACAGTTTCCTTAGGGTTTATTTCAAACCTATGCAGCATTTTCCCAGGTAATACTGTGAACACTACTGCCTCACTTGTTTCATAAGCATATCTCGGGCTTGCTCCGATTTTCCTCTTTAGGTTTTTTATCAGATAATAATAGTCTTCATCCCTTTCTAGAGTGGCTATAATTCCGAGAATTTTATCAATTTCAGCTTCCTCAATTTTCTCTTTATCAATTTCTTTTAATTTCTCTACAACTTCGCCTTCCCACTGATCGCGATATTTTACTAATGCTGCTCATTTCTCTATAGTTTCCTTTCTTAGAGATCTTTCAAACTCTCATTGACCAAATGGTGTTTTAGCTATTCCATCAACACCTCTTGTGGATGACGTGGCGTTTGCTGTTTCTGGTTCACTGACCATATTACATCGATTTTTCTTGGATGAAACAGCTAAAACCTCATTGCTGGCCTCTGGCTCATTGTCCATAGCCAATCGATTTTTACCTGGTGAAACCGCTAAACCATTACTGCTGGTTTCGAACTCGCTGGTTCTAACCTTGAAATTTTTTTGGGGATCCACGGTATTAGACTCATGGTCCGCTCCTTGATGCTTTTTCTTGCTGGAAAGCATATAAACCTCATTATCATCAATATTATCATTTATCGTTAGCCGAGCTAACCTGTTTCTTTCCTTTTGGATTTCTAATTCAAGTTGTTGTAGATAAGTTAATCTCTGTTCCGAATTAACTGCGAACGTAGTTGTTTATGGCTGATTGTTATTATTATTATTGCTGTTGTTATTGACATTACTCATCTGATTCTGTGGACAAGAACGCATCATATGACCAAATTTTCCACATTTATGACACTTTACTTTACCTGTCGAATTTACCTCATCTCTATGTACTTTATTATTTCGATAATTATTATTATTATTACT
>CM039679.1:145198348-145240848 GCA_022537955.1 Schmidtea mediterranea | reverse complement strand
TAATCCGGTAAATGTAGAATAGTGGATGTAAAATTCCATTAATGATGAATGAGTTACAGTATATAATCACAGGTATTGAGATACAATCAATTACAGTTACTACAGATATGGGAAAATATATTAATCTATACAACTTTTCTCAACAAATCAATTGTATGTTCAAACCCGAAACCCTGCTTTGAGATTGATACAATATAACCCTCTGTGTGTCAATGTGTTTTCGAGTGGAAAAGTTGTTGTGTTAGGACTTAAAAATTTAAATTACATCTCATTCGTTGATAATCTAGTAAACGTAATCATGCGATTGGTTGAATTTTGATTGGTTGAAATTTCTATATAATTATTTCATAATCATTTACAATTTCAATTATTTACAACAACATGTCCCAACTTTCTAGCAACGGTAAATTATTATTTTATTTTTTCAATTTTAATTCTTATTTTAGAAAAATTAATGTCGATATTGATCAACAAAATCGATGAACTATTTCCAAATTTCCTGAGAGAAATGATTTGTTGCGCACCGGAAATCATCTCGTTTAGAATATTGCTGGCAACAGAAATCGATCTGGAGTTGTGTTACAAGAATTTCTATAGAACGTCCACCAAGACTTGCCAAAGGTTGATAATTGCACAATTTGTGCATATGAATGCGATGCATGCTTGAAGCGAGAAGGAAATATGTGATTTGGGTATTAAAATCCGAACTAAAAGAATATCAATACCCTACAATAGTAGATTGTGATTGATTGTTTATTTTAGTCAATAAATGTTTTCAGTATATTAGTTTTTATCATTTTATTGTGCAAATCGACTTTTTGTCAATAGTTTTATTCAAATTTTATGTAAACTACTAGTGATTTTTTAATAAAGGCAAATTGCGAATTTAATACAAATTTGTTTATTGTAATTCAAACGAACAACAACTGATGTGCAATTTAAACAAGGCAAATACAACATAAAAGCACAAATTTGATTGTTCACCCTTTGTTATAAATACACAATGCTCTTTGAGTTTAGTGATAATTTCAAAATGACTAAGAAAATAAGTGAAAACAAAATTTTTGAGAAACCAGTTAATCTTCAACCAGAGCAACTTTTCCATAATTACAAAATGTGTTACCTAGAAGATCCGATGGAAATAAAGTTATCGAATCCAGTTAAGTTATGCAAAACTCCTTATCCCAATCTCATAGCTACTTTGTCAACCGAAGATGTTGAGGTTTTAAAGAAGATCTTTATGAAAATAAATAACAATATATAAATGATCTCTACAGTGTTTTTCAATGTTTGTCAACCGCGATTTTATGATTCTTTTTAAGAAAAATGTTCAAAGAAAATAAGAACTGGTATGCCACAATAAAGATTCAAGGATTTAAAGTTGACCAGAATAAAATATATTCTCCAATACGGCGATTAGTTATTCTTGTTGATTTTTAAAAAAAAAAAAAATAATAATAATAAAATAAAAAAATAATAATAATAATAATATTAATAATATTTAGAAGAATAATAATAATATTTTGTTGAAAAAATTTGGAAAGATCTTATCAAATTCCTCTTACACACATACACGATTGGTAGAAAAATTATGATTAACAAAGGAAAATGCAATACGCTTGCAAGTTCAATAAAGACATACAACACAATTACAACTTTAATAAATACATGTAAAGACATTTAATAGATTTCAATGCAAGTTTTTGAAAATAATTTTTGAAAAAATAAACTTAATAATAATGTAAATAATAATAATAAAAATAATTTATCGATTTTGAATTTTCAAAGTTTTTAGTAAAAGTTCCTATTAAATGTCCTTTGCACACACATACACAAAGGATAGAAAAAATTTTGACAAAAAAGAAATAAATAAATTTTACCAAGGAGGGAGTCGTTCTCTGACTTAGAAAGTTTTCGAAAAATGTATGAGTCATAAAAAATCTTTACCTATGGGGGGTATGTCTTTGTTGTGACTTTGAAAAAAATTTATATGATTCATGCTTTTACGCTGACATGACCTTTTTGCACTGATGTAGAACAAGGATCGTGAGTCATATACACATACGCAACACACCACATAACCCCTAACTCACCATCTACTCGATGAGTCATCGTTTTCCGTCAGCCAATCAGAACGCTCTGTGCTGGATGGCTCACATCTACCTACTGGCGAAGTGTTAATTTACACTCAAACTTGAAGCAAGCGGATATATCAAAAGAATAATTGATGGAAGATGCGAGATACAAATCAGATAAAAGTGCGTATAATATGAGAGCTATGGACGCGACAAAGCGAGACACTCGTATTTTTTGAGGTGTGATAGTAGGTATTAATGCGCAACGAAAAGTACTTTAATGTTAGGATCAATAGTTGCAAGTCGGTACTTAGGTGTGCCCTCTGGAAATATGTATGTTATATGATGTCAAATGTACTCATATGAATTGTCTAATGCCTAATTATATGTATTTGAACAAAAATTATTGAGTTTTTCTTGTCGAATTTTTTCAGGCCCACAGCCGAACATACAATACAGCAGGTCATTAAAATCATACACACTATCAGATTGTGTAAGAGTGGTTTCTCTGTCTATAATCTGTTCCCCTTGAAAGTCTAGTCATGGTAACGACTGACCCAAACGTCAATTGAAAGCAAACTATAGGGCGGTGTGGGAGATCGAAGGCCAGTCTTTTGGCTGACACTCTTTCACCTATCTCCCGAAAAATCGACCTAAAATCACCATTACACATCACGAATCAACGGCTTATAATTTAGCAGGTTGAGACTCAACTGCATATAGTTGTTTACCAAGATCAAAATATAAGTGTTTATCTTTCATCAAACAGAAAACTAGTTTATTAAGCATTTCTTCATCTTTTTGGAGAGGATATTTGGAGTTTTTGCGTAAATTATCCATTTTAACGAATTGTGGACCTACAAGTACCTTATACAATTTATGAAAATAATCAACCTCGTTCAAAACTACAACTCAACTCCATTTATCAAACTTACACACTTTCACAGGTTTTTAGAAAGGTTCTTTTAAACTACGAAATCACTAATATTTTGTAATTTATTTTTCCTATGATACTCAACAGCACTTGATTGTAAGCCATGCTTAACTTCTTCTATATTAATAAATTTGCTATATGAAAATAATAAGTAACCAAGCCGTTGATTCTTCTGATTATATGGTGTCCTTCGATGTAACAAGTTTATTTACAAATGTCCGATTAAATGAGACTATTGATCTTTGTTGTGATTTGTGGAGAGAGAAGATGTTGTATTATCAGACATTAGACAAAGTGGCATTTTGTGAATTTTTGAGGTTAGCCACTTCTAATGTTGCTTTTATTTTAATGATAAGTATTATCAACAAGTTGATGGAGTAGCTATGGTATCACCTTTAGCTCCAACTCTTGCGTCAATCTTTCTTTCAAAATTAGAAAAACAGATTTCGGAATTTCCTTTTGTTGAACCTAAAATATATAAACGTTACATTGATGATATCTGTTTAGTATTTTCTAGTTTTGATGATGTTGTAACTTTTTAAAATTATATGAATGGACTTCATTCTAATATTAAGTTCACAGTAGAAGTCAATTCATTTCTTCCATTTTTAGAGTTACTAGTCAAAAAACGGCTAAAGATTTTGAAACAAAAATATATAGAAAGCCAAATGCTACAGGCTTATACAATACTTTGAATAGCTTTTGTGACTTTAAATATAATAAAAATATTATTAAGGGTTTGATTTTTAGATCTTGATCATTATCTTTGACGTTTGAAAAGTCTAACAAAAGTATACAAAAGCTGATTTCTTTAGAATCTAGGGCATATGTAGAAAGACTGACTAAAGGAACCATAGATTACCTTATGATTGCGTCGGATGAAAACAATGGCAACCATAGCCCACCTAATGATGGTGAACCCATAAAATCGCATGATTTTTTAATTCCATATTCGGAAGGTTTTAGAAATGTTAAATTGTCTATCACAAAATCATTAGACAATTCAAATTTGTTTAAAATAGTTTCAAAACCGTTAAAATCAATAAATATGTTTAGTAATGAATCTCAAAGCCCAATAGGTTTAGTTTTTGATCTAGTGTATAGATTTTCATGTAATGGGTGCAATGCCACATACATTGGAAAGACTTCCCGTCATCTTCGCACACGGGTTCAGGAACATAGCCGATTGAGAGATGTAAGTAATATTATTGAGCATAGAAAAATGTGCAAAGGCACAACTGATTTAAAAGATTTTAAAATTTTATATAAAAAGTTCAATAAGTGGGAAAAAAATTTATGTGAGGCGTTGATGATTAAATCGCAATCACCTAAAATAAACGTTCAATCAGCATCAAATTTATTAAGATTATTTAATGAAATCATTAAATCGTAACTATTAAATCATTATTGTCTCCGTATATAACATTTAACAAAGAAGATGATGATAGACTGAAGATGAGGATAATTTCTTCGAAATATATTTCTTATATTTGGCATTTTAGAGTTTTTATTAATAATAGACCATCATTTTTTTGATATTTAGATACAAGATTAATATTGTCTACAAAAATAAGTTGAAGAAAAATAAAATAAGGTAAATAAACATTCTGACTCACTCGTATTGGGTTGGTAAAAATAAACCTCACACAATGCATTGAATTGTAAAAAAATGCAACCTACTCGACAGACAAACGCTGTATACTCGCTTGACGTAAATGTGCCAATAAGAAAACGCTAGATTTTGACAAACCACAAAGAAAATAGAGGAGACCAGAGTCAGGCATCAAGATATCGTATCCATCTGACGAACTACCCTACCCGAGGTAATAACGAGGGATAAAGAAACTTATTATATTATGCACGATAAAACTGTTGCCAACATAAATGCAGTCCATAAAGAGAACATTAGGAGTCCGTGTCAAGAGTATCCGGGAATGGGCCGATAGGCGCATCATTTGTGAAGGAGTAAGGTGAGATCTCCTTAAATGTCGGATGAGTTGCAGTTGCGCCAATTTGTCGGGTACAGCGTCATGAAGGATATTGGGCAAAAATTGACTTTAAGGCCAAACCAATTATTGTTACCCTTACATTGGGTTTTAGCAAAGTGATTTCTTGAATCCATATGTTCACCCAGCGGATTGGGAAATGTGATCTTCCATATCGAGTTTATTGGTTCTAATAAATGCTATGGTTTAAATTTTGATTATTATACCTTCGTTAGTCATTTCAGTAGATTAGATAATTTAACTCTTAGTTACTTCAGCGGACTCGGACAGTGTAATTCATATTTTACCATTTAGTTAAATCCGGACCACCAGACGAGAGATCTTTGCAAGACAAAGACCGAATTACGATGAAATTCACTGTAAAGAAGGCCGCAATTTACCGACAGGCCTTATGGTATGCAGACTACTCTCTGGCTACGAGAGGTGAATCTCGTTGGTCAATTTCATCCACATCGTAGGACGACGAAGTAGGAAGACGAAATTTCGTGTAGTTCAAAAATAAAGGCTTTTCCTCTTTTCTATTGTTATTTTCTCGTATCAATTATTTTTTTATTAGATAAACTGGAGTTACTCACGACCAATAGAACGATTTTGCTGAAATTTAAGTGGAACTGATGCGAGGAAGTCCAAATTGAGACAATTTCTTAAGTTTAGCTAAGAGATTACAAATTTTCTTTTGAACTTTCGTTAAAGATCGATATTGATAACTAAGAGTGACTATTCTGCTAGAGATTTTAATAAAATAACTCATCAACATACAGTTGTTCATTTACCATTTATATTTTAGACATGCAGGCAATCCGTTCGATCAGTCGAGAGTAAGTCAAGCTCAGGCAAGAAAATACTGAATTATATAGCCAACTTCTGCAAATGAACCGAGAAATACAAGACATAACCATGCTAAAATACGAGAAAAAAACAATTAAAATATAAAATCTAAAAACATAAAAATAAATTAAAATAATAACAAAGTGCAACAAGATCCGCACATAACAAACACAGAAATAACATGAGAACACGAAAATTTGACCAAAATTTGACAATTCACCAAAAAAACGAAAGTCCACGAAAGTTGGAACCAAGATTAAATAATTTGAATTGGAAACAATTCAATTAATAGTCAAAAAATAAAATTGTCAAATTAAATCACAAAAATAATAAATTAGAATTAGAATATACCAGAAAATCACAAGGTCAAATTTTGTTTTACCACATCAAATTTAACACGCAAGGTTAGGGTCGTACAATAGGTATATATACCGATTCATTTTCACAGAATTTTAATCAGTTTTTGTAGCAAGAGACTCGAATACTCGTCTTACAGAACAACTTATTTTAGTGAAACTCATTTCTACGATTTACGATGTAAGTGAAAGAATATCCGAGAACTTTCTCCACGTCTCGCACAAACAACCTCTTATGAGCTCTGTTTGGGCGTCAGCGTGGGGAAAGGTTTGTAATGATAGCTGATGATGTTGTCATTCCAATTATCTTCAAAATTTATTATGCCAATTATGTTCAAAATGTATTATGCCAATTATGTTCAAATAAAACTTTAAGCAAAATGAATTATGTCGAAATTTTCCCCTCAAACAGCCGATACACCACCCCAAGATAGCAAAATCAACATACCTCAACCGAACTGTGTAAGCGCGGTGTAAGTCCGCCAATAGTTTGTGCCCGTGAAGGCTACGGCGTGAGAACGCAGGAGCTGGAACGTCAATATTATTTCTTATAGGGGAAAGTGGGTTGAAGAAGGAGTAGCCTTTTGGCTAGTCCATCATCACCCCTTTCCTGAAAACTCGACCTAACTTATGAAGAGACAAATCGGCTTAAAATCGAAACACCGAGTAGTTCAGTGGGTACTCATAATCTCTTAATATCGACACAATTTAACCTAAGGTCAAATAAGGGAAGGTGACGGGGATTTAACTCATGAAAATCGTTGCTATGCTAATAATTGCGATAGCGAAAAAATAATAATACATGACCAAAATTAATCCTAATTAAAAATCAGTTTTTTGGATCTCTGACAACTTCGGTAAATTCGCAAAGTCACGATATAGAATCCACCCAACCGTAAGAGTAAGTTGACGGTCAAACTTCCAAATTACGTTTGTTTCTAAGTGGTAGTCAATTAATCAAAAAAATTAACACGCACCAAAAAATTCCTATCATTAGAAAGACATGCAAAATTACAAGGAAGTTTAACGTTTCAGTGACACAGTTATTAAAGTATTTATTTGATTCAACTCTTGTTAAAGGACAATTGAAAGACATGATTTATAAAATACATATTTAGAATGATAAAATAAAACATTAAAATTCCGAAAATAGATAAATATTATCAAATTTATTTGGCATTAAGATTAACCTAAAAGGGGGTATACCAAATCATAATAGTGTATGGTACCGAAACCCAGGAGCTCAAGTATTAAATTTCAAATGTCTCACCTGAAAACCACCCCAAAGGTTAACAAGGTCAAGAAATAAAAATAAAAATGCATCAAATATAATTGCATGTCGACATCCATCAAGGAAATACAGCAAATGATAAACAAAAGAAGAAAGAATGTCATATTGAATGATTTTTCCAAGTAAATATATTTGTACCACAGTAATATAATCCACGAGAACCAATACGGGAGTGATCAACTGATGGCGTATTGTGAAATGATGTTGAATGACGGGTACGAAGGGAGCACGCCTCGGCCAGTCGGGGATGCGAAACTGAAAGTTGATGATTCGTCAATATGATAAAAAAGGAAATTGATTACGCACTAAGGCAGTCGATAAGAACAATCAGATACAGTTGTAGTAATGTCCCCGCAAGCTACTAAAATAATTATTATTAAATAACAAAATCGCAGACAATTACCAAAAGATTTTGTCGGAAATAAGTCCATAACAATAAAATTAGAATAACCTATCGAGATAAATAGTCGATCTATAAACAGTTGACCTGACATTTTTGGACATTTGTCGAGAGAAAATCAGCCATCATCAACAGACGAATTCGCAAACGCGTCACCGGGAAGGAAGAACACACCCGTCACACGCCCTTTAACAGAAACAGAGTGTATGCCGCCGGAATTGCAGCCTCGACTTACACACCACTGCCTGACATGGACTTACACACCGGCACGGATATAAGTAGCAGTTCCACTGAAAAATTTCATTTTTTATTGAAATGTCAAGAAATTTGAACGACGTTCACGAAGAGACAAGACGAAAAAAATCATTATTGAAGAAAAGGAGATAGCACGAGATGGTAAGCTTAGCAATTATATTAACTATATTTTACCAACCCAAGCCTTAGATTGTTACCCCGAGCCATGAACCGGATTTTTGTTACTAATCGTTACAACCCCATCAAGAAGGATCCGTATAAAATTAACGAGATAAACAACATCTATTCTGTCATAATTATCAAATAAATATAATGGAATTCGAGCGTTAAATTTTTTCAAATTTTCTTTAAAAGAAGATAAAACCTGACACTCTCCTTACGGGGAAAACATGAATATGCGAGCGAGTAACAACGTCGGCCACTCTAAGTTCCCAAATATCAATCCCAATAAATAAATTTCAAATAATTCTCAACAAATTCCCAATAGTCCTCACTGAATTCAAAGAATTCCTAGATGGCATGTTTTGCGATTCCCCAAACACCGAGCCAAATGACTAGCGTTATGAATCAAATACAACCTCAGATGTGAAGGTAAAAATACTGACAATTAAAGTTTACCACAGAGACAGATAGAACAAGTCTAGCTAGCTATTATAGGACTCCAACCGACTTAATCAGTGCAGGGGTCGAGATTACCCTATCGCAGATCACTCTACACGAGACTAGTTTATACACAAACATGTACGAACCCTCAAACAACCACGGAATTCGACTAACAAGTTAACGCTAATTATGATCTCGAAAGAAGTTAACATTATCAGTCTTTCGTGTCGACCATACAACATCACTAAGCAGAACACCAAGTCTAAAATCCGACGGAATCGATTTTCGCTCTAAAAGAGATAATCGCAAATCTGTACAGACAATGACGGAAACTCCCAAAAATCTTCCCCATAATTAGAAATTTCAGAGGAGACAAATCCCACATCAGATCCATTCATCTGCCGCAACCGAGTCAGTTTTTATTCAACCCTAAATACATCGCCAACTAAATCATATTTTTTTGTATAATTTATCAAACAGAGATGATGGTACAAAGGACAACTGACAACTGTTAGGTGAATAAAATGCAGAAATATTGGTAACACCATACTGCCGTTATTGTGGTGGATATAGCATGCTAACTAGAGTCGGAATAATGATTCGAATAGATTAATTTCGTCGACAACTTCGATAAAATCGTATTGGAATATAAACAAAATAATTTGAATTAAAATAACGGAGTGTATTACAATATTGACGACGAACCTCTGCATTAATTTAAAAATTACAAATGCCCTTCAGCTTGGATAGATTTAAGTTGAGCCATACAATTGATCAACCAAAGGGTGGACTAGACGAAGTTAGACTCCATTATCTTTGCATCACAACTATGTGTTCGACCCGCGTCTAAAGGAATAATAACAATAAAATTCCCAGTAAACGATTTAATCATTGTGGTCCTTTTAAATAATTCATGGATCGACGCGTACCGAATCATCGCACGATTCCCCGCACACTTGACCGCCAAATGTAGGCAGGCGATGTGGGACGCGGGGTTTTCAATATCCCCAGTAAGAGAAACCAGATCAGGCAATCAAGGAGATTCAGGGAAGGTATAACTTCCTTTCATAGCGATAAAGAGGGAGCCCGGCCGTAACCCGGCCCGGGAAATCCGAGGCCAAGCCGAATTTCGTTTGGCACGCCTCGACGAACACCAGAGAGAGACCAATCGACAAGTGGAGAAAGCCAGGCAATACCTGATGCAAGTAAATGCGGATATCGCGGCGGGCAAAATACCCAGGACGGATGGGCACGCCCCCCGATACAACGTGTCGTACGAGCTACATGATCGGAAATTACGTTAAAGGACCGCAGCTATGGACGTGGTGATACCGCGAACGATTCTTCCCCAAGAACTACGGGATGAGGAGAAATACTCGGATAATCGTCGCGACCATCCATATGCTCGCCCGAGCCAGAGGTACAATCAAGGTCATTCCGAATTTACACGTGGATGGTATATAATAAATATTTAGGAAAAGGTTTTTCTGTCTTATTTTGTTGTTAACCCTTAAGGAAACAAATATGAGAATATTACAACCCGACTGATGGTAAACTTGACACAAACCGATAAACAATAAATTGATAGAATTTGGTAAGAGAACAAAACTTGACGAGTATTTATCATTGTAGATATGAGTTCAAGCCAAACCATACAACTGGTGGGTTTCTGGGTGTTGATATTTTGAAACTATATGGTTGTTACCAAGGCAGCCCCATACAAATATTTACGCTTACCACTCGGCACCCGTTGCTAAGCAACGTTGGAACTGTGTTCGAGTGAGTAGATCGTCCGCAAAAAGTGAGCGCTATTGCTAATGCTATAATTGACCGAACGATCCATAGGTCCAACAAGCTGTCGATAGAAGGCTTATGCTCGCTTTCGATTTTTAGGTCCCCTTGTTTTCCTATCAACTTCAAATGTTAAACCATGCTGTTATCTCGTTTATCCTTACATCTATTCCCATAGTTCTACTTATCATTGTGAGTGTTGATGATTTTGCTCCGCCTGTAAACCCTTTGTTATGTAAATATTCACACAGTATCTCTCTTACCCTTATCCCTGTTATAACTACAATGTTCCCATTATTATTACAAGTATTATCATGGTTACTAAGTATTATTCTAATCCATTATCACTGCTTTTACTATTATAAGTATTCTTATTACTACCATTACCATTATATTTATTATTATTATTATTATTATTATTATTATTATTATTATTACTATTATTATTATTATTATTATTATTATTATTATTATCATTATTATTATTATCATTATAAGTACCATGATCGTTATTATTATTATTTTTATTATTATCCTCACTATTATTGTCATTATTATTAATGTAATTACCATTATCTTTACCATTATCATTATTATTATCAAATTTTTGTGTAGGGATTTGTCCTTATTCCTCGGCTTAAAAAATATATATACTTTGCTTTTATAAAAATTTAGCCGTAATCTATCCTAATTTTTCAGTTTTCGACAAAGTATTTTCCTTGAGTCGAAAAATTTTAGCAACGTACCGCCCTTATTTTACAGTTTTATAAGGATATTATACTAACAATTGAACAAAATTCCACTTTTACTTTACTATTTTCGATAAGTATTTTAATTAATTCGGAAAATTTGAGCAGCGTTCCGCCCTTATTTTACGGTCTTATCCGGATATTCTATCAATTATTGAGCCGTGTTTTACTTTTACTTTGGTATTTTTGATAAGTATTTTAATTGATTCGGAAAATTTGAGCAGCGTTCCGCCCTTATTTTACAATTTTATGACAAAAGTTTTAATCATTTCCGAAAATTTGCGCAGCGTTCCGCCCTTATTTATCGTCTCAACTCAAATAATTTCCTTAATCCTTATATATTAATCAAAACATTATTTTTCATGATTTTGGGCGTTCGGATTAATCTTTTTCCGATGGCTATTTATTTTAACTGTTGCAACGACTTCGCAATTTTCCCCGTTACCCTTCCCTCTCTTTGTCCTTAGGGTCTATGTATGTTCATGTAATATTTGACGAGTGCCCACTGGACTACTCAGTGTTAGTGATTTTGAGCCGATTGTTGTTAAAGATTTTAGGTCAAATTTACAGGAAATGAGTGGCGGAGGAGCAGCTAAAACACTGCTTCCCTCCTCCCAGTTTCCCCTTAAACGGATAATATTAACGTTTAGGCCCGGCGTTATTCACGCCGGAACCTTCACGGACACAGGCTATTGACGGATAAACCGCACTTATACAGCCTGAATTGTTGTGTAGATTTTGCTTTCTTGTGGTGCGTGAGTGGCTGTGGGCCGAAAAAAGAAATAAATAAATATTACCGTACTAATCGGGTAAAAGGCTCGAATGCATAAAACCCTTTATTCATATAATTGTCGAAGTTCATAAATATACATATAGCATCATGATTCATTGTTCATAAATGACGGCATAAACATCTTTCATTGCTTTATCATAGAGCATTTGATCAATTGATCAATAAATTCGCAAATCATCCACTCTCATAGCTCCCAATTGTCAGTGTACAGCAGCTGAAAGTTATCGTGTTCAGGCAAAACACCCGCTAGTGTTAATTGCCCGAATGCACGGCTAACAGCTGCAATGCACACCAACTCACTTCAGGCTGAAAGTTTTTCTCCGAAAAATAAGACTGAAAATTTGTCAAAACACATCAGTATATATACCTATAATTTGGCCTTAACCTTGCATGTTAATTTTTTGCGATTAAACAAAATTCGACCTTGAAATTATTTGTGTTATCTACATTACATTTTTATTAATTTCTTAATTTAAATTGGTAATTTAGTTTTAACATTTTTAATTAAATTTATTCAAGCAAAAATATTTTATTTTTATTCATTTAATTCATTAATTTTTACTTTTATATAAATAGTTATTTTAGGGTCAAATTTTCTTGTTATTATGTTATTTTATATGTAGATTTCGTGCGGTTCTTGATGCATTTTGTATTTATTTTATTTTACTTTTATGTTTTTTGATTGTATATTTATTTATATTCTCTCAGATTTTAAAGTGTTTAATTGGTGTTGTATATTGTATTTTAAGTTATCTTGGTGCTGGGTTTTCGTGCTGTGTTACTGATGCATTTAAATAATTCTCAAGGCTATTTGTGTGCTAGCCCAACATAACGGAAGCTCGATAAGGCCCGCACAGCCAATAAAGGACTACAACAACAGCTCATACGACTAAATAGAGAAATACAACAGATCAAAGCAACCTGGATCGAACCTGGAAAGGCAAAAGCAATTTATCAGAAAATGACCGCAGCACAACGGGAGATGAGCTGAGGAGAAGCAGCTCACCCAGTCGCAGAAAATTCAGATACGCAGCCTTGAGGTAGTGTTATCGGCGTGCAAAGAGGGCAACGCGGTAACATACCCTCTGGTGTTTGCGCCAGCTCAACTGGCCTATCGAGAAGCGACTGATGTCGCGAAGCCCGCAAAAAGTCCTATCAAACATCGCCCGGAAAAGCAGAGCTAGCCAAACGACGGGCCGCAAAAATGAAAGAGTAATAAACATAAACTGATATCTAATAAATGTTTTATCTAGATTGATTTGATCTTTCAAAGTAAATTTAATGAGTGTGGAGTTTAATTTAAGTGAATCGATAGTGGTTCGGCGAACGATTCCAAGTGAATGTAGAACAAACCATGCAAGCAAGGGACCAGAATTAGGAAAGCGCACATGAACCTCCTATTTGTAGTGCGTTGAACCCACTCTGAGATCGGTCCAGAGTAGTTCTCTCGCAGCTCTCACTTTTGGCGATCTCGGAACCAATGGTTACGTTACCAACGTTGCCTAGCGACGGGTAACCACTGGGTGCAAAGAAAAGTTGTATTTTGGGTCAAGGTCACGCAAACCATAAACCCCACAATAGTGTTGGGCCAGCACACAAATAGCCTTGAGAATTGTTTAAATGCATCAGTAACACAGCACGAAAACCCAGCACCAAGATAACTTAAAATACAATATACAACACCAACTAAACATTTTAAAATCTGAGAGAATATAAATAAATATAAAATTAAAAACATAAAAGTAAAATAAAATAAATACAAAATGCATCAAGAACCGCACGAAATTTACATAAAAAATAACATAATAACAAAAAATTCGACCGTAAAATGACCATTTATATAAAATTAAAAATTAATGAATTAAATGAATAAAAATAAAATATTTTTGGATGAATAAATTTAATTAAAAATGTTAAAAATAAATTACCAATTTTAATTAAGAAATTAATAAAAATTTAATTTAGATAACACAAATAATTTCAAGGTCGAATTTTGTTTAATCGCAATAAAATTAACACGCAAAGTTAAGGCCAAATTGTAGGTATATATACTGACGTTTTTTCACAAATTAGCAAGCACAAGTACTAGAACTAAAATTAAACTAAATATTATTCGACAGTATTATTTCTAACTTGGTTAGAATTTCAATTTTCCGTTTCACTGGGAGACCGGTTGTATTAGTGTGCACTATAGCACTTATTGATTGGAATTTTTATTAGAATTATTAATGGATGGATTATCAATGGTCATTTTAATGGATTATCAATGGAGTAGGTTACGAATTTTTATTAAATTTTTATTAGATTATTGATGGATGGAAATTTTAATGGATTATCAATGGATTAGGTTACGAATTTTTAATTTTTATTAGATTACATTACGAATTATTAATGGATGGATTATCGATAGATTAGGTTACGAATTTTGATGAATTTTTATTATATTACGAATTATTAATGGAATTATTTTGGATTTTCAATGGATTAGAATTTTTAAGGGATTATGTTGCAAATTTTTATGGATTATGCTGTGAATTGTTAATGGTAAATTATGATACAAATTGTTAATTTTTAATATATGATTTTTGATGTTGAATTATGCTATTACGAATTTACAATATAGGATGAATTATGGATTATTAATTTCTATTATATGCTTACAAATTTCCGAAAAGTGTTTCATGCATTCGAGACTTTTACCCAATGGATCTGGTAATTTTCATTTACTCCTTTTTCGGCCCACAGCCAAAACATAACGCAAGTTAGAAAATAAAACATACTATCGTAAATCGTGTAAGTGCGTGTACAATCGCCAATGATTTCGTGTCCGTGAAGGCTCCGGCGTGCGGAACGCAGGAGTTGGAACGTCAATATTATCCGTATATAGGGGAAATTGGAGGGTAAAATAGTAGTCCTTTGACTGCTCCTTTATCATCCGTTTCCTGCAAAATCGACAAAACGTTTGAATAACAATCGGCTCAAAATCTCTAACACCGAGTAGTCCAGTGGGCACTCATTAAATATAATATGAACATACATAGATCTTAAGGACAAAGAGAGGGAATGGGTAGTGGGGAAAATTGCGAAATCGTTGCAACATTTAAAATGAATAGCCATTGGAAAAAGATTAATCCGAACGACCAAAATCATAAAAATAATGTTTTTAAATAAGTATTAAATAAATTATGTTAAATTGAAACGGAAAATATGGGCAGAACGCTGCGCAAATTTTTGGAAATAGTTAAAACACTTATCATAAAAAACTGTAAAATAAAGGCGGAACGCAGCTCAAATTTTCCGAATCAACTAAAATACTTATAGAAAATAGAAAAATAAAAGTGAAATGCGACTCAACCGTTGGTATAGGATCATTATGAAACTGAAAAATAAGGGCGGAACGCTGCTCAAATTTTCCGAATCGATGAAAATACTTTATCGAAAACTACAGAATAAGGATAAAACCGTAAAATAAGGGTAGAACGCTGCAAAAATTTTCGAATTAACATAAATACTTTATCGAAAACCGGAAAGATACAGATGGATTACAACTAAATTTTTATACAAGAAAAATATTTTATAAATCTGAGGAATAATGAAGGATCCCTAGTAAAAACTTGATAATAATAATAATAATAATAATAATAATAATAATAATAATAATAATAATAATAATAATAATAATAATAATCATGGTATTTGTAGTAATGATGATAATAATTATGATAATAATAATAGTAGAAAAAATAATAGTAGTAATAAAAATAAATATAACAGTAATTTATAGTAACAAAGATAATAATAAAGGTAATATTAGTAACAACTAATAAAGCTAATACATATAATAGTAACCATGATAATGCTAATGACAATAATAGGAAGCATAGTAGTTAAAATAGGGATAAGAGTAAGAGAGATAATGTGAGAATATTTAACCTAACCAAAGGGTACAGGCCAAAGAACAATCATCAACACGGACAACGATAAGAAGGACTTTGGGAATGGACATAACAATGAATGATATGAGAGTATAGGTTAACAATTTGACAGAGAGAGGAGAATAATAGGACCTAAGAATCGAAATCGAGCACAGGTCTTCTATCGGCAGCTCGTTGGACCCAGAGATCGTTCGGTCAATTACAGCTTTAGCAATAGCGCTCACTTTTCGCGGACGATCTACCCACTCGAACACACTTTCAACGTTGCTTAGCAACGGGTGCCGAGTGGTAAGCGAAAGAATATTTGTATGGGGTTGTCTGGGTAACAACTATATAGTTTCAAAATATCAACACCCAGAAACCCACCAATAGGCTTTCAAACATCAGCTCGATGAACCCAATATGAAGCCGGATCATAGCAGTCTTTGCAGAGAGGCTCACCTTTGACGGTCTCATAACCATTGGCTGCTGTATCAACGTTTCCTAGCAACGGGTAACCAGTGGAGGACATGAGATTTTGTATGTTTGGTTTACAAGGTCAACGAACAGGAAATTTATTCTCTTAAAAATGAGTCGAATAGAACTTTACTTCCATAATAATTTGGTCACTGTCACTTTGAATTCAATTAGCCAACTCTTGGAATTAACCATTAGTTTAACTGCATTCAAACTAATACCAATTTGAGGCATTTAAATGAAATGTCTTTATAAATTTACATTTGCACTATTTTTTGATCATTAAAAATTTGCTATCTTGTCTTAATATTTATCTATAAATTTTAAATTACATTTTTTAACATAAATTAAAAAATCTGAAATGAATTTGTAATTATTTCTCATTTTAATTGAAGTTAATTTGTTTGTTTCATTAGATTTAAATGTCTGATTTAAATATTCAAAATGAGCAAGTTAATTTTCAGTATGATATAAAATCTTTTCACGAGGAAAATGAATTTGAAGAATTTCAGTTTGAAAGTTAATATTACAAATTTTTTAATATTTTAATTGTGTTAACAGCTTGGGATGCTTTTGATAAAGATCCGTCTGATAAAGAAGTCTGGATAGAAAATTGGGATAATGAAGAAGTTGAAGATGAATTTGTATTAAATTTAAGGTTTAATTTTTATAAAATAAATATCACGTTATTGTTTATTTAGAAATCATTTAAAAGAAAAAGGATATGTGCAAAATGATTAATGTTAAATATATAAATAAAATGAATTTTTTATATCATTGAATTAAATTCTTTATTCCTTTTGATTATTATAAATATATTGCTCAATCATGATAATTTGCATATTTATTTTAATTTAGTAAATTTACTTTATTGGTTGATTAAGTTTTTCTAGAAAAATTTCGAAAATGTTCATACTTAAATATGACAGTAAGGCAATAGGTTGGTAATTTTTTATATAATGGACTCGGACAATAAATTCTGGTTACTATATTAATTTGGCCATGTTTCCATTATCATCATCAAATATGTATTATTTTAGAAATAATTGTATAATGCTTAAGAGAATTATGGCTGTTGAAGCAAAACTGGAGATGACTTAAAATGAAATTAGTTACGTTTTATCATAGTCTTTTTCATGCCAGCGTCCTAAGTATTTTTTTCTTAGACCATCTAAATTTTTAAATTAAATATTAACAAAAATTCTTCAAAATTATATTAGTAAACGTAGCTTAACTATTAAGTAATTTATTTGTAGCTTTTGCATTATCACCCCTACCAAAAACCTTTATCAAAATTGCCGCTACGTTGCAATGCGATAACTACAGAACAAGTATAAACTAAGAGATTAAAAAGATTTATAGCTAATAAATACCTTTTTTGAATATTATTTATTTTTATAATGTTTTAGTGTTACGAGGCCAAGGCAGAGAAGCGAAGTGCCCTAAAAATGATAGCACTAAAATATAAAAATAATAAATATTCAAAAAAGTTAATTAGCTATAAATTTTTTTAATCTTATCGCAACGTATTGGCGATATTTTGGTGGGGCGCAGTAACTGCATAAGTGCCATCTACTTTAATGAAATTTAATATGAAGTCCACGAGATCCTTGAGGATGATAAACTTTACTCAAATCATTTATATTTGGCTCGAAACTAAATAGTTAAATCACGTCTAACATATTTGTAATAAAAGCTTATGAAATGAAAAATAATCGATATACTTGATTTTATTTATAACATAATCCAACTAAAATATACTTATGCAACAACATTTTATAGTAAGTGAGCATATTTTTTAATAATTTAGCATGTTGTTATCACCGTCAGCCTTCCAGTAGTTTTCACCCTTAACTGGGATATATCGCCCAGGCTGGGAACCACTGATCAAACCCAGGAATGTCAAACACGTGGGCCTCATGCGACTCGCTACGATAGATTACCAATATGATTAGTTAACCTTTCAGTCAACATTGATTTTTTTTAAATAACTCGTAAATCACCATATGTATTTCAAAAATTTACGTCTACATTTCATATTGTTAAGACAAAATAAAATTTTGCATCATGACAGATGGTTACATGCATGTGAACGCGAAGTAATCAGATACTTAGTAAAGAACCAGATAATTTTCAACTGGAGCAGCACAGTGTCCTGACGTGCGAAGTTTGTTTTATACTATTCAATTTTCACTATTTTTCTATTCTTTTGTAATCAATTGCGAATTTTTCAAACCATCTAGCATTATGAAGAAAAATCGGTCAATTAAAAAAGAACATCGTAGTTTTCAATAAAAATGGGAGGTACAATAAAGAAATTCAAAACTATAAGCTTAACTCGAAATACCATTGCTAGCAGGGTTGATGATATAGCAGAGAATTTAAAAACTCAATTAAAATCAACAATCCCATCATTTGAGACCTATTCTATAGCAATTGATGAAAGTATGGATGTGCAGGATACCGCTCAGTTGACTATTTTTATTCGTGGATGTGATGTAAACTTTAAAGTAAGCAAAGAGCTTTTAGAAATTATTCCTATTACTGGGTACTTATGGGGAAGAACTTTGTATAAGTGTCAAGGGAATGGCTACAAATCCCATACAGTACGCGCATAACAATTATTACCACTAGGCACCCGTCAAAAATGACGTTGGTAATGTGCATTAATGGGTGGAAGGTTAACAAAAGGTGAGCTCTTCTACAAGACTTGCTAATGCCTTAACCTTCCGTGGGTTCATGGACTACCATAGAAGGTTTATTGTCCAACTCGTTAAGGTCCCCTTATAACTATCCATTCAGTTATCTTGAAACAATGTAATTTATTTACGAAATTTTTTATTTCGTAAAATTTATTAAATAACTAAAACTACAAATTGTAATTACAAACAATCACAAGTGTACATTTTAGTCAGTTTATAGTATGATGATGTTAACTTAAATCAAAAATGTGAGTAAATTGCCCCAACAAACGGGCTTCCTTTAATTTTTGGTTGCGGGCCCTTTCATATTTGCCCGGTCGTGGTTTCAATTGCGGCGGTCGTTTTCGGGCCGGCGCGGCTATTGTATTGATCGGCTTCGGAGGAGTTGCTGAGGTGGAGGTCCTTGCTTCGACCATGATGGTATCATTGACCGGGAAAATTTCTGTTTCGGCATAAGTGGGCTTCGGGCGAGATCTGTGTGGACTTTGTTTCCAAGGCCGCTATAGTGCAGGCCTGCTGACGTATCTTTACTTTTAGTGACTTGGAAAGGGTGAATTCTTCCTCGTGTAATTGTTTTAATTGGGCTATTTGCTTCGTCGGGCCCGATCCGCCTCTCATCCATGCGTCTACAGCACCGCACGAGGGACTCTGCGCGCTGTGATTGATTCATCGACTCTTCATGATATTTGGCGAGGTACTTTCGGAATTTTTCGAAGTCCAATTTGTGTCCTTGCACTAGATAAGAGGATATGATTTTGTTGGGCTAGAACAGAGTTTTGTTTAAATGAATCGGTAATAGCACGCAAACATTACACGCAGATTTAAAATCAGATCCATAAAACATCAAATTTAAAATACGAGAAAGAAATAATTAAAATATATAATCGATAACATAAAAATAAATTAAAATAATAACAAGATGCAACAAGATCCGCACGAAATAAACACAGAAATAACAAGAAAACACGAAAATTTGACCGAAAGTTGACAATTTAATTAAAGAACAAGAGTTCATGAAAAGTAGAAATGAAATGAAATAATTTAATTGAAAATAATTTAATTAAAAATAAAAGAAACAAATTGTCAAGTTAAATTAAGAAATAACAAAAATTAGAATTAGATTAGACAAATAACTTCAAGGTCAAATTTTGTTTTACTGCATTAAATTTTACAATCAAGGTTAGGGTCACACAATAGGTATATATAATGATTCATTTTCACGAAAACGCACAAGAAATATAGAAATATAGTTCTTTTAACTTGTTTTGTAACGAAACAGAACTAGAAAACAGTTTAAGCAGTTATCTTACTTTGCAAGTGGACGATTTCGAAACTTTCTCTACGTAGCGCACAAACAACCTCAAATGAGCTCTGTTTGGGCGTCTGCGCGGGGAAATGTTATTACGTATGACAATAACGAATGCCCAGGATGATGCCAATTATGCCATGATACTAATTATGCGATGAAGTCAATTGTAATATGCCAATTATGGTCAAAATAAATGTTTAAAACGGACACAATGTTTATGTCGAAATTTTTCCGGCCGACAGCCGATACAACACCGCAAGAAAGTGAAATATACACTTCAATTCAAGCTGTGTAAGTGCGGTTCATCCGCCAATAGCTTGTGCCCGTGAATGTTACAGCGTGAATAATACAGGACCTAAACGCCAATACTATCCGTTATTGGGGGAAATGAAACGGTGGGGGTAGCTTTTTAGGTGCTCTTTCATCACTCGTTTCCTATAAAATCGACCTAAATCATTCTCTCACAACGGCTTAAAATCTCAAACACCTAGTAGTCCAGTGGGTACTCATAAAATCATAATATTAACATATCTACCCTAAGGTCATATAAGGAAGGGAGTGTGGAAAAGAATTCGGAGATTGTTGTTATGTAATCAAAATAAATAAACAGTTCTAACGTGCAAAATGAAGTACTTAAATGAAAATCCTGACAAATAAATTAATCTTGAAGCTAAGATAGGAAGGTAAACAAAATCACATAAAAAATCTGTTAAATTGACTGCTCCACCAAAAATGATAAACTAAACCAAACCTAGAAACTACTATCACGTCCAAATTGAATAAATGATGAAAGTGAATCAATACAAAGTTAAGAGAACATCGAAATCGTAATATTCTTGCATAAGTCAGTTTAATTATATTTTAATCCTTAAATCACTAGAATATAGACCTCAATGATATTCCCCATAGAAATAAAAGTTGTTAAAATAATCTAAACACCACCCTAAATTACTCTAGTCGACGAAATTCGATTAATCAACCGAATATGAATACTTTTAATAACATGCCATAAAATTCATAATAATAATAACAACAGAAACAGACATTTATAAAGGCAATAGTAAAAGCTAGTAACCAATGATAATTAGTCAGATAATTGAGTAAATTATTGCTATGATTATCTGAAATATTGAATAAATCGACCCCAGAAAGGTAGATAATTAATATCGCAGGATGAACCCCAAGGCCATGATCATGCAGAGTCGATACTCGTCCCAGTAATTAGGCTTCCATATATGTGCTTGACACTTGAATTCAACCCATCAATAGGTCCTAAATAGGTTACATGGGCCGAGGAAAAACGGCTTGGCCAAGCGCAGAAAACCCATATCCGTGGTTTAGAAGTGGCATTATCGGCTTGTCAGCAGAGCAATGCCGTAACGTACCCACTTGTTTTTGCGCCAGCTCAATTGGCCTATAGGGAGGCAACCGAGGCAATTAAAGGATATTCAAATATATAATTGTTGAAATTTAATAAATGATCGTTTTACATGCTTTAGTTTATTTGTTTATTGGTAATGATAGGGCTAAATTCGTTAAATTGAAACTATAAAGAGGTTCGGATGAAAGATAAGTGATTGAGTATATCGAATATGATGAGAAGTGACCGGAACAAGAAACCGCACACAGACTTCCTATCGGTAGTGCGTTGAACCCACTATGAGATTGGGCCTTAGCAGTTCTTTCGTTGCGCTCACCTTTCGCGATCTCATAATCAGTGGTTACAGCCCCAATGTTGCTTAGCAAAGGGTAACCATTGGAGGGCAAGAAAGATTCTATGTAGGGGTTGAGGTTACACCAACCATAAACCTCACAATTTTAATTACAAGTTGGGTAATTACGTGAAAAACGATAATATTAAAGTTAATGATTACATGTTAGTACGGATAATTCTTCCAGGTTTAATGCGATACAGTGCCATCTAACTTTCCTTATTAGTCTTTGATATTTTCGTTCGTAGATATCAATCAATTTACATGGGTGTAAACCTATTCATTGGGGTTGTTTCCTTGCTAAATCTTTGGGTCATAACGAGCTCGTGGGACAGTATGAGATAAGATAGTGATTTAAGTTGGGACTATAGGATTGGCAAGGTACACAGCTGTTGGGCCAAGACACAATTTTGTTATTTTGTTTAAATGAATCGGTAACACGCACGCAAATACAAAATGCAGATTTAAAATCAGACCCATAAAACATCAACTAACCACGCTAAAATATGAGAGAGAAAACAATTAAATATAAAATCAAGAAACACAAAAACAAATTAAAATAATAACAAAGTGCAACAAGATCCGCACAAAATAAATATAAAAATAACATGAGAACATGAAAATTTGACCGAAATTTGACAATTTACCAAAAAATGCGAAAATCCATAAAAATGGAACTAAAATTAAATAATTTGAATTGGAAACAATTCAATTAAAAAATAAAATTGTCAAATTAAATTACAAAAATAATAAAATTAAGATTAGAATATACTAGAAAATCACAAGGTCAAATTTTGTTTTACTACATCAAATTTAACACGCAAGGTTAGGGTCGTACAATAGGTATATATACCGATTCATTTTCACATAATTAAAATCAGTTTTTGCAAACTTGAAGCAGTTTTAATCAGTTGTTCGAAACGTGAACCAATTTGACCAGTAGTCAGTTTTAGCCAGTAGTAATCAATATTTTCAATGTGAGTGAAGAAACGTTTGGAAAACTTTCTCCACGTCGCACCCAGACAACCTCATGTGACCTCTGTTTGAGGTGTCGGCGTGGGGAAAGGTTTGAATGTGAGATGCGTAATCAGATGAATGCCAATTATGATTAAACGATGTATCATGCCAATTATATTCAATAAAAGTTTTAATACAATGACTCATGTCGAAATTTTCCGGCCCACAACCGACACATCACCGCAAGACAATAAAACCTACACACCCCAACCAAACTGTGTAAGTGCGGTGTAATTCCGCCAATAGTTTGTGCCCGTGAGGGCTACGGCGTGAGAATGTAGTAGCTGGAATGTCAATATTATCCGTTATAGGGGACATTGGGAAGTGGTGAAGTAGTCTTTTGGCTGCCCCTCTGCATCCCATTTCCTGAAAATTCAACCTAAAATGATAAATGACTGTCGGCTAAAATCATCACACCGAGTAGTCTAGTGGGCACTCGTAATATTCTAACATAAACAGAAAAGGATCTTAAGGTCAAATAAAGTGGGAATAATGGAAACGGGTGCTAAAAATCGTTGCTATGATCATTTATTTAATAAATAAACAATAATATCAGTAAAGTTAACAGTTAATATCCTAGAAATAACATGTAAAACTCCTATTATCGAGTGATCACTAGCATCAGTAAATCGATATCGTAAGGGTAAATTGTCGTAAATAATGATAGCGTAAGTTTCCAACTCGTAAGTTAAATGAGCGTTAAAAATTAACCCTTAATAACGACAAAAAATCCGACCTTAAGTAGCGATAGACGAAATTTAATAGTTACAGTATTTCCCCAAACTAGCGTGAGGATCCCAATAATAACGAACCAAACGATCTTGCTCCTCGAGGATATTATAGAGAGATTTGTACACCCAACTTAATTAAGAAATGAATCAACCACAAATTAATTAAGATATAAACGAGAAATCTAGAGGATTTAGTGAAATAGAAATACGACAAATAATTATATTAAAGGTTGACAATACAGCTAAATAATAAAAATCCTGAACTCATCCGAAATGGAGAAAATATTGGATAACAGTGTGACGAGAATCGATACCCATGCATAAAATAGATCACGAACCCCAAGGATCGGAAATAAAAAGATTGATCCTGATAAGAATTAATATTGGTAATAATATAAGCTAATTCGACAATAAAGGAACGCACTAGATACAGAGTTTCGGAAAGCTTGGTGTTTCAGGCTTGGGCTTGGCTCGGCTTGAGCTTGGTCATATTTGTCAAGCTTTCAAACTTCAGAACTTAAGAAAAAAAATTAAAACAACATACACACTATTTATTTTTTATAACTAAAAATTTTTATTTTATTTAACACCAAGGATTTTTAAAGTAATATTTGAGGAAGATCAAAGCATTCAACGATTTATCTGATAATTTAAAAACGCAACTTTGATAAAAAATTTCCTGCTACTGAAAATGTTCTTTCTGATTCAGTTGATGTCGGTTGAATTGTGTCCAGGGCATTTCGTAGTCTTTCTAGATTTTCTGTTCTATTTCCAGTCGATTTAAAAATTTGGAATTCTTGTTTTAACTTATCAAATTTCAACTGTAATGTTTTTGGAATCGAAGACGAATTAATACGTTGTGTTAACTCTTGAGCCAGACTGGAAAAATTATTATCCTCACGTGAAACTGTTGCCAAAATATTATCAGATTCATTTTCATCATTTGTCTCATCCGTGCCAAAAAGTCGTTTCATTATATCTGTAGCAAATTTTAGAACAGAATTCGGATGTACAGCAGCAGTGTCAAGGCATTCGATGAGATGAAAAAGGTTTGGATCTATTCTATAATCAATATATTCATTTATATTTTGCAATAATTTCAAACTAATAGCCGAAGTGTTTTGTGATATTTTATCTCGAACAAATTCAATAGAAACCATTGCTTTTCGAAGAGTTGCATCTCGCTTTCCTAATTCCAATACTGCTAATTCAATAGGAGTAAGGATGTTGATAAGCATTTGAAGGTTTTCTTTATTAACACCATACAACATTCTTTCTTCATCCAGCTGTATCAATGCATCTTTAATTGGTTCATAATATTTTATGAAAATTCTTATCATGTGGACGATTGTATTCCATCTTGTCTTTACATCAAGTTGGAGCTTAACTTTTTCATCAAGTTGTTTCTTTTGAAGTTCATCTTCTGCACTGATATCATTTTCAGTGACGAAATTCAGTTCTTGTATTTTATTATGTAAAAGATCAGTTTTGAGTGAAGATCGTCTGAATAACACTACAATTCTACGGACAGAAGCTAACATTGATTCAATATCTTCGTTGAGATAAAATTCTTCGTCTTCGTCACCTTCCATAGGATATTCATCTTCATTAAAGTTATCCTCAAGAACTTCAGTTTCAATTGCTTGATTTATATCAAGTAATCTTTCCTTTTTATGATAGAAAGTTTTGATGACACCCAGATGAAAAGCATGATTAAGACAGATTTGATATATGACGGGACTTAATCTGCCAAATTTCAACATCGTACTTGCTCCATCACCAGTTGCAGCTACAATGTCGCGTGTGAAGTCGATCCCAAAACTCAATAAATGATTATTAACAGCTTCAAATAATTTTTCAGCTGTACAGCTTCCAATTATTCTCACTAGTCCTAGATTAATTACACCATTGTGTGATCGATTTAATGTGACATTGAAAAATTTCCGTGCTGTGGCATCAACCCATTCATCGAGAGTAATGGAAAACTTTAAATTTTCTGATTTATCGTTAATAATCTGTTGTATTGCAGCTCCTTTATTTGATCATAAAATTTGTGCACAAGACCCATGACTTGAGTTTCGTATCTTGGCAAGTGATAACCTTTCGCAGTAATGCTTTCGCGAATAAATTTTGAATTTGTTATGCATCGAATTGAAAAACCATCAACAGCTGCTAGCTCGGCGATAAGATATTCTAATGTTTTTCGCTGCAAAAACGAAATAACATTTGTTTGAACTCTCTGCGTAGCTATAATTGTGCTGTCTAGATGAGCCGATTTGATGTTAATGTTGTGAATAGAAGTAAGATGTCGAGCCAAAGTAGAAGTGTCAGCAACTAAATCCTTTTCATTTTTACAAATTGTACATTTTGCACCGACAGTATTTCTGTTAACAATTCGTTTGATAAAGTATTTCCAAACCCACGATTCCTTCTCATTTGATGCCATTATGTTGTCTAAATAATAAAATATGTATATATTTCATTAGCAATTATATGAATAAAAAATATACCAAATACACTTTTTCTAGTTAATTTTGTACTCTGATGGGGTTAAGTTTTTTCTTTATTTCTTCTTTATTTTACAATTTCCTAATGTTTACTCACTTTTAAATAGTAATGAAATCACTCAAATGCCGCCGGCTTTAATAATTTCACGCATTTAAACTCCAAACGTTTTATATAGTAATATAGACACAGGAAATGCCATACGGCTTGTAAGTAATGAAGACGACCTTTCTTGTCGACTTCCAGAAAGTAACTATTTATTTTCTATTGAGGGGCTTACAACTACTATTTACATAATTGAATTTAAATATGAAATATACGTTATGACAACACGGATTAAAACTAGAAATTGAACTGAAAAAGGAGAATTCCAACAGTTCCATCATAAGAAACTTTGGGATAGTTCAAATTATTTTTGTACGTTAAATTTATCTTTTTAAGTTTTTAAAAATTTTGATTGAAGTTGAAGAAATTAAACTAAAATTTATTTTTTTATCACTTATCTGCAACAGTACATAAGCAATATATTAAGCTCGAAGCTTGTCAAGCTTTACCTGTCAACCCCGAGCCTTCGAGCTTGGCCAAAAACACCAAGCTTTCAAGCTCAAGCTTAATCAAGCCGAATCCCTAACTAGATATCCTTATTAAAACATTTTTTAACGAAATTTTAACTACTAACTCGGAATTTAAATAAATAACTTTAGAAGACTCTCGCCACGATAAAACGTGCGCTGAAATCTCATATACGAAGTCCGCCACCTGTAACGAAACTCATAAAATTAGCGTAATGTAACAGTAGATCCTAATAAAATTAATTATCGCTTAGTATCAGCCACGCTAAAATTATCCAATAAATTAATAAAAACAATGGATTTGGATAGTAATAATATTCAACATAATAAAATGAATTCAAACAAGCGAATAAGATCAGCGTTTTGATCCACCACCTTTGTGCATAAACGCGAACTCTTCGCCGCCGAAGACACCGCTGTTGATAGAGGACCACACTCCGAGACCCTAATCCGTACCGCCGACGTTAGATATCTGCTGAGTGAACTGTCGATCTGCGTTTAGAGAATACCCCGAGAAAATAGATCGTTGTTAAATGAAACACTTTTGGATAGAAAGTGTCAGTTTTCATCCCTGTCGAATCCACGAACCGCAGCAGTAATAAGCCACCTGCGAGACCGAAATGATAAAAATGCCACAGACACAATATCCAAACTGACGAAAATGAGAGCATTTTAAATAAGAGTTTGACTGCCATATAAACAATCTTCCCGGAAGACAAGAAAATCACAGAGAAAATTCCAGTCGGGAAAATAAATAAATAATAACTACCACTACATGACAAGCACACAGAACAATATCTCTGCACACCACATAGAAACCCTATCGGCGATTCAACCAAAAGAAAAAAATCAATGGTTAGAAAATTGAATTGCTAGGACTTTAATTGTAGGACACAAAAATAAATCTAGCAATAATATTTATCACTAAATGTCACACCCTCACCCGCATGACGTGGCACTAGTTAGATATATATAAATCCGAACACCACAACAATTGTCATTTATTCGCAATTATGAATTACTATAATGAACAGCCAAATCATGAACGACCCAATAACAATCGCGGAAACTCTAGCCACGGAGCTCGGAAAGATCAAGAAGGTAAACATTGATCGTTATTAAATTTATTTTTAATGTTATATGAGGACCGTGTGACCAAGATAGTAATATTATGACGATCAATTTGCCAGCTGCCCAAGTGCGAACAACCCTTCCAACAGAAACGAACAAATTAGTCCTGATAAAGAACGTTATGCATCCGATTAATAAATCTATATGCTGTGTTTTTATGTCTTGTCTAGAACAAAATAAATATATGCATAAACTCATATGACGCAGGATTCGCGAAGTCATTTCATTGTTGATCGTCACAGAAAGTTTGCGTGACTAATCCAATTTGAGATAAATATATTCACCATATGAATCGTCCAGCCGTCACGTACGCCATTACCACGACGACATTTCACGGATGAGCCCCACACAGCGAATATTAGTAGGTCAAAACCAACGTCCATAATTTATCGTGGAAATCAACAATCATTAAGTTCGTCGCGGACTACAATATTAATAAAAATCACTGTGGCAATTGAAGCAATTATCAAGATAACCTAGGGTGGGCAAAATAAAATTCGTTTAAGTAATAATAATAATCATATTAATATACTAGTAACCATGCTATTTATTTTTAATGGGTCATAAAGTTATCATTCAGTTTTATAATACAATACTAAACGTATAATAGAGATAACGCAACAAATATTTTCAATAATAATAATAATAACTATTATAATAATTATAAGTACAATAATAATAATAATATTAATAATCCGCTTTTTAAAGAAGTTAAGATTTGAACCTAATGTTCCTAACAGAAAAATTTTATGAACCCTAAAATGAGATTAATTAAATTTCATTAACTATATAGTAAAGTATAAATTTTTATCCAGTTAATATAATTAACACTATTATATGTATGATCTTATTTTATACTATGGTTCTTCACCAAGACTATTAAAAATCAAGAGTTTTGGAGAAATTACGATACATATCATATATTTCATCATTAATTTAAGGATAACCTAATTTCAATTCATCTTGCCTGACATTTATTGCCATGGCAACTTATTATAGTATTCTCAATTATTATAATAAAAGTAAGGATTGATTTTTTTGCTACTTTTTATCAAAACATTTAGGTATTTTAGATTTTCCTGAGGAATCAAGTCCTCACGGATAGTGCCTTCTGCCACCGATTGCGCCAGAACACAAACGGCCTTGTAAATTTTTTAAATGAATCAGTAATACACACGCAAATACAACATTCAAATTTAAAATCGGACCTATAAAACACCAACTAACTATGCTAAATTAAGAGAGAGGAAAACAATTAAATATAAAATCAAGAAACAAAAAAATTAACTAAAATATTAACAAAGTGCAACAAGATCCGCACGAAATAAACATAAACATAACATGAGAACATTAAAATTTGACCAAAATTTGACGATTTATCAAAAAATGCAAAAATTCATAAAAATGGAACAAAAATTAAATAATTTGAGCTGGAAACAATTCAAATTAAAAGTTAAAAAGAAAATTGTCAAATTAAATTATAAAAATAATAAAAATAAGATTAGAAAATACCAGAAAATAACAAGGTCAAATTTTGTTTTACTAAATCAAAATTAACACGCAAGGTTAGGGTCGTACAATAGGTATATATACTGATTCATTTTTACATAAATATACTCCGTTTTTTAGCCAAAAACTAGTTCAAAGCAGTTTTTCGAAGTCTTGAATCAGTAGAATAATTTTGATGTGAGTGAAGAAATGTTCAATGACTTTCTCCACGTCGCACCCAGACAACCTCATATGAGCTCTGTTTGAGGTGCCGGCGTGGGGAAAGGTTTTTATATGCGATGAATGAAGTTATGTATGCCAAAAATGAATATGTATTATGACAATTATATGACAATAAATGATTAATTCAGAAACTTTTTGTCGAAATTTTTCCGGCCCACAGCCACTTACACACTGCAAGTCAATAAAATCAACACACAACTCAGGCTGTGTAGGTGCAGTTTATCTGCCAATAGCCTGTGCCCGTGAAGGTTCCGGCGTGAATAACGCAGGGCTTAAACGTCAAATCACAACCGTTTTAGGGGAAATTGGGAGGAAGGGAAGTTGTCTTTTGGCTGCTTCTCCGCCACTCATTTTCCCATAATTTTGACCCAAAATCTGTAAACACAACGGCTTAAAATCATAAACATTGAGTAGCTCGGTGAGCACTCTTAAAAATCATAATATGAACACACTTATCCTAAGGTCAATTCAGAGGGAAGGAAGTGGGGAATACATTCGGAAATAATTGTTATGTCAAACCGATGTTCTATCTCAATTTTAAATAAAATTAACTACGTAAAGTTTCACTAATTAAAATGACAAAATGATAGATCAGGACGGAGACTGAGAATTAACGATATGAACATAGAGGCCCCATTATAAATTAATACAATCTCCAAATAATAATGTCGCCAAACGCCCAACGAGGAAAATTAATCTGAGTAAATATATTATCTATGAACCCTTTAATAAGAATTTGTATCATCAGTTTGCCCGGAGTTGATTTTCACTATAGCTACCTCCCGCGTTAACTAAATCAATTAGTTCGAAATTTCATAAAATCACTCAAAAACGCGGACATATTATTATAAAAAATATTACTTTCCTCAAAATGTGACCTGATCCCAGTCAGAAATAATAAAGGATAATGAGATAGCATAACCCCAAAAATCAGCGACAAATTAAATCGTGTTAATAGTTTCCAATATTGTATTTAGACCTGACTCTGACCCTAATCTGAATAATTCAATAGAAAGTCGAAATAACCTAGAGGTGAACTAATGGGAGATAGGATATGATTATAGATAGTGAGAACAGGTTACCAACTTGTAGGCCATTACCAACTGTGAATTCTCGAAATTAATCACACTAAAAATCCAAAAAAAAATGAGATGGAGATATGTACACATATAAAACACAATAATAGTATTCAGTATCAATTACAATCCACGAACGACCTCCGGATAACTGAGAAGAAGAGGGGAGATTGACATTCTTGTACGGCAGCAGAGGCTGGCACGCTCATCAGGTTTATAACTCATCCCGTTGATTTCTGGAAAAGATTTAGTAGTCTAATAAACAAAAATTTTCTAAAACAAAAAGATCTAACCAAAAATTTTAGCTGAAAAACTATAATCTCGGAAAATTAAAAGCAAATCATTAATAGATCGTGCATTAGATTAGAATGTAGGAAAAATAAAATCAATACGATCACAAGCACATGATCGACGTGGCGAGACACAGTTAATTCCAACAAGGAGAGATGAAAATGACCACGTGTAGGAAGACATCTGGCTCAAGTCGATTACCCGTATTAGTAGGTGAGGTACACAAATTTGTAAAATTGATGCACATGCAGGCAGGTGGTGGAGAGAAAGAATTTGACGACACACGCACACGGCAGAGGTAAGATATATGACATAAATAGACGATCAGTCAGAGAATTCACAGTCATAGGTATCATGAACAATAATCAACAGAACGATCCACGATCCAGGAGTCACCACTCACGCCACCCAGATACGGACGAAATTACAATGGAGCCAAGAACCGACGCCCAAGGAAGTAGAGATTTACATTTAATTAATTAACTTTAATTTAAAAAACATTTATGTACCGCGATTCACCTACTCCGTGAGAAAAATGTTAATCAATCTTACTGACAGAAGGGCATCCTAAATACCCAGGAAGACAAAAATTACATTCCGATTGTTGTTAAATAAATACTAAATGTCAGAATCCTGTTATGATAAATTTTTATGTACACAAAAGTGAAAGGCCCACATAAAACTTCACATTAAAAAATCGCCAGTCCCGAGATTAACCAGTGGACAATGTTCTAACCACTTTATTACGATTAAACAGTAACCGGCTAAATGCCTATGGCAGAGTCGACAAAGTGATGCCACGTCCAAATATCATGATAGACGCCCAAAACGCTTACCCAGTTAAAGAACCAATTGTTTCGACTGGTAGTTAAATGCACCACACATCCGAGTATCGCTGAAGAGTATCGAGGCTCAGCTATACGTTCAATAGAATTCCTTAGATCAATGAAAACACTCTGTCGAAAATACCACTAAAGGCATAAAGTTTCACCGATGAAATCGAGTAAACTAACTGATGAATTATGATACTAGTCATTACGCAAAATGATGGCAATAAGATAAACCAGTTATGAACTTTAAACGGACTCCGAGCGAGAAATAACCCAGGCTACCCTGGCGCAAACTTCCACTAGGTCATTAACTCGATAGGTATCTTAAATTTAGTCTATATTTTAGTCATATTTTAACAATCCTTCTCGATAGATTCATTATAAATTTAATTAATTCATTTTGCATATATATTGATTCATATTTTAACAATCCTACTCGATAGATTCATTATAAATTTAATTAATTCATTTTACATATATATTGATTCACAGTTTAACAATTCTACTCGATAAGTTCACCATAAATTTAAAGCAAATTATTTGGCACATATGTTAATTTCTACGTAAATGATCCGACTTATTAGCTTATTTATAAATTTAATGTTATCCGTACTAGCAGATTCCTGGGTGGACGAATCTCGTATCACGATGAAATTCCCATCCCACTCCGCCGCCAAATGTTGACAAGCGATGTGGGATGCAAGATATTCGATCTCGCAGTGAGAGAATCAAGATTCGGGACGAAGGGTGAAACGGAGGACGTCGAACTGCCGTATGTAGCCATCAAACGAGAGCCTGGACGAAATCCGGCTCGCGACCTCCGAACTCACGCGGAAGAACTCTTGGCACGCCTGGAAGCCCATCAAAGGAAGACCAACAAGCAAGTAGAGAGAGCTCGTCAACAACTAAACCAAATCAACGAAGATATCGCGGCTGGACTGATTCCGAGCACGGATGGGTATGCCCCTTCGTATGGCATCTCATTCGAGCTCGATGATTCTAGAGTAAACCGACCAATTCCACCAATGACTTTGTCGGTGCCGAAGAAGATCCTTCCCAGAGCAATGAGAGCAAGAGATGAGGATAGAAGACCGGAGTGGGATCATTCCTATACCCGCTGGTCATCGAGACAGAATCCAAGAAACCGACATTTTAATTCACGTTATAGTTGATTTAAATATAATAATTCTAGTTTTGTTGTCTTTTTATGTTTATAGTTATCGTAAAAATATTCACCCAAATATAAAAATCCTTTTACGACTCTAAATTAAAAGTAATGCGTCTTAAAATTTTGTACTTGTAATCATACTCCTTGTGTATTAGATGAACTGAAACATTAATGACCTAAATTTTGTTTTCGCAGAGATGGACACCGGTACAATCTTAAACAAGGCTCTATAAAACACACGAAAGGAGAATTCGGATCTCCATGGATAATTGTTGCAATTGAAAAAGGAGATACACCAGATAAAGTCAACGTGGATAGAACCCGCCAAAGCAAAGACTCTATACCAGCGAGTGACGGCCGCCCAACGCGGGTGGGTCGAAGAGAAGCGATTGGGACAAGCCTTGAAAACCCAAACTCGTGGTCTGGAGGTGGCCCTGGCAGCTTGTCAGGAGGGTCAAGCGGTCACCTACCCTTTAGTCTTTGCTCCTGCACAGCTGGCATATCGTACTTCCACAGACGCAACCAAACCGGCAGTGAAACCACCTCAGCGCCGTCCGGGGAAGATCGAAAGAGCAAAACGACGGGCGATGAGACGTACGGAGCCAGTAAAGTGAAAATGTTTTAGTTGATTTGTTTGCACGTTTATGACATTAGTCAATGTTGATCGGAAATAATTCTCGTAAGGTAATAAAGGTTTAGTCGGGAACGAGAGAGAAATAACAAATCGAATCCTTAAATGAAAGGGACCAGAAATAGAAACCGCACGCACACCTTCTATCGGTGGTTCGTTGAACCCGCTATGGGATCAGGCCTTAGCAGTTCCTATATGGCGCTCACCTTTGGCGATCCTATAACCAGTGGTTACATTACCAACGTTGCTTGGCAACGGGTAATTATTGGGGAAAGATGATAATTTTTATATGGGGTCAAGGACACTGACACCATCAAAAACCCCACAATTTATTTCCATTTATATTAATTTTAACTAGCAGAATCTCCAGATTTAACTCCCAATTCAAAATACCCGAAATCAGAAATATACAATTATGGAATTTAATTTTCTTTCACCTTGGAATTTTTTATCATTGGTAACATATTAATATTTTTATAAATAAATTTTGTAATTAGTATTTACTTATTGTTTATAATTTGATTTCCGATTAATAAATTTTGTAAATTTTTATTGTTGAGGTTTAATTCAAGATACGGACAAGACTAGTAGTAATAATAATATTAACCATGATAATAATAATAATAATAATAATAATAATAATAATAATAATAATAATAATAATAATAATAATAATAATAATAATATCATAATAGGGTTATTGTTAATGATAATGATACCGGTAATATTCAGTACGGATAATATTAATAATGATAATAATAATAATAATAATAATAATAATAATAATAATAATAATAATAATAATAATAATAATGATAATAATAATAATAATAATAATAATAATAATAATAATAATAATGATAATAATAATAATAATAATAATATTAATAATAATAATAATAATCAAATTGAAATTAATAATAATAATGAGACTTATAATAATAATCGCAATATTAACATTAATAATAATAGTCATAATAATAATAATACCAATAATAATAATAATAAGTCATAATAATTTTTATCAACATCTAAGGGATATTAAAGATCATTATGAGGTTCAAAATGAGTTGGGTCAAATTGTTCCTTCGAGTGTTAACAATAAAATTAAGCATCATTAGGTTTGTGTCGATTTACTAATTTAAATAGTCAAAACATTAACGATTATAAAATGTAAACATAAATGATTCCCTAAACGTTTTTTTTCGATATTAAGATTTTATAAAATACCAAAATGGATTAAAATTCTGTCTTAATTGATAATAATGCCTCTTATTTATCTCTAACAAGATTCGAATTTTTATACCTGGGTTTTGTAAAATATGCGTTCAATTGTCGTTAAGTTTAGCCTTTTTCAAAATTTCCTAATTTTCTACTAATGATTTCAGGTCAACATAACAGTAGTCGTTTAATAATTGATTCTTAATTTAATTGATTTTGATAATTTGTAATTTTTATATTTTATTTCAAGTATTTGTATAACCCCAGCATTTTTATTTACTTCCATCAAATTTTTTATTTATTAATAATAATCGTTGCTTTAGTTTTTAAAATGCCAAAAAGATTTTTATAAATTAAAAATTTCTATATTTTTTATTTTATTTTTTAAAAATGTTTTAAATTTTCTATTCAATTGGAGAAGTCAATTTTCATAAAACATACAAAGTTTTAGAAATATGTATTCATTGTTTAATATTTAAAAATTAACTTTTCGCGAAGATTTAATGTTTTCAAAAATGTTTCATTGCGATAAATAAGATATAAAATCCAGAATTATTTCAAAGCTATTTTTAGAAATATTTTTCATTATAAATAAATAAATTTTTAAATATATTAAACTATTTTCATCAATAAGGTTTTTTTATTAAAATATTTAATAATTCTTTTTTAAGCAATATAAAATATTAGTGATATAAAAATGAATAAGTCAATTTTAAATTACAAGAACTTTAATATAAAATGACAATTTTTTCACAGTATTCTCATTAAAAATTTTGCATTAATTTAGATTGTGTTTTAAGTAAAAAAATATAATGTTTTATTTAACAATTATTATTTGTTTAAATAAGGTTTTATTATACAATATATTAATAATTTAAAACAAAATAATAATGGTATTTATAATTTATAAATTAATACTCCTTAATTATTTATTATTATAGTCTGACTACGAAGAAACCTTTGACAATGTCGATTCCGGAGCATCAATGACTGTTCCGAAACAAATGAGTGCTTTCCGTAAAGGCCAATACATCATGATCAAAGACAGGCCATGCAAAATAACCGACATGAGCACCTGCAAAACCGGTAAACATGGATCAGCCAAAGTTCAAGTTGTTGCCATTGATATCTTCACAGAGAAAAGACTTGAAGACGTTTCGCCATCAACGGCCAACAGAGAAACTCCTATTGTCAAAAGAATCGAATTCCAATTGATTGACATTTCTGGAGATAACTACACAAGTTTGATGTCAGAGAGAGGAGACATAAAAGAAGACGTGCAACTTCCAGGAGGAGAATTGGAAGCTGATATTCGTGCAAGATTTGAAAAAAGTGACCAAGTTGTTGTCACTGTTATGTCAGCTTGTAATGAAGAGAAAATTGTTAGTGTCAAAACTGTGACGAATTAGATATTGTTAAGAATATAAATGAATTTTTAAAATAAAATCTTTAGTTTTATAATTTAAAGAACTTTGGTGAAATATTTATTCACAGACTTTGATTATTTTTAGTAATTTTTAATAAAAAAACAACAGAGAGCTTTGAATTTAATAAATGAAAAAAGTAAACAGGAGTTCAGTTATCGCACAATCAAATCTATATTTTCTTTAATGCAAATAAAATAAATAATTCATTTAAACAATTTAAAAAAATTGATTATTAAAATTAAGAATTTTAGTTCAATATTTAAATTGTGCAAAATATCTTTAATTGAATTGAAAGTTAATAAATAATTTATTAAATATTACGAATAAATGAAAATATTGAAATATAATATGTGTTTTTTTAAAGTTCCGATCAAAGTTCGGTTATAATTTTGAATATTAAATTCTAAAAATAAATAATGGTGGACACTGGTTGAGTGAAACCGGACATAGTTACCGATATGCTGGCAAGTAATATCGCATTTCATACTTACAATTAATCATATACATACGTATCATATAGATGTGTATCTTAATGTTTCCATATCTCTATTTGCGCATCTTTAATGTGCAAATGTCACCTATATTCCTCTTTCCGTAAATATTCAAACTGTTGGATTTTTATATAAAGTCGGTGCTTAGGTCTGACTTCTTGGTGTCCTTCTTTAATTGATTTAATTAACACAAACCAATAACATTTATTTTCAATTTATATATCACAACTTTATTCACAACTTTCACAAAAATCGATTCAATTCACAATACTCTACAAAATTACTCTGCACCATTTCACCAAAGGGAGATGTCCCTGTCTAGTACGCAATTTGTTTGGTTGGTTGATTTATCTTTAAGTTTATTACATCCTTTATTCCGCTCTCTGAAATATTCTCTTTGACTAATTTTTGTGATCTGCCTTTTCTTTTTATACTCATCTCGCAACTCATTTCATCCGCAAATTAAACTGGTTTTGGAATTTTTGACATCTCTGTCCAAAAATAAATAAGTTATTTCTGGGCTCCCGGGGTTTCCATTTGTTTACAATAATTATTTTGGTGGCGGGATTCTCTTTTATTTCGGGTTTTATTCGTCAACCCATTTCGTTTTCTGTAATTAGAAAATTGGTTGATGTTCCTGGTTTCTCACACTATTTGGGTTTTCTGTTGGCTCGGACTTTCCATTAGCTCGGGTTTCTTATTAGCCCAGTGCTTCTCAAACTTTCTGTTATTGCGACCAGTTTACCAACGTAAATATTCTCGCGCCCCCCGCCCCCTTTTTGATCTATCGAAAATTATAGTCACTATAATAGTCACAAAAACTTTGCAATGAGAAACAGTCTCAAGGAAGTCATTAATAATTAACATAATATATTTAACTGGCATTTGTTTCGTACTAATAAACTTAAATAATAAATATAATAAATTATTTATTGGTAATATGTAAACTGTATTCTTATTTTAAATATAAATATAAATTTTTTAATTATACAATTTCTTTTATTTAACCTTCAACAAAGTTTTAATTTTATTTTTAAATATACTCGCGCCCCCAAGGGGCCCGCTCCACAGGTGCCCAGTATAGAATTTTGTCAAAATACGAACCAAAAAATAGCGACCTGTGTGACGATTATTTTACCTTCAGTGTCATAAACTACCGGATTTTTAAAAACAGAGTCCTAGGAGCTCCGTAGCGAAAACAGGAAACCACAGGTTAACTGTTTCAAACGTTTTTAGGTGTGGGATATTTATCGCAAGAAGTGCTAAAAGCTGATCGTCAAAAGACACAGGCGCAACACTTTCAGATCTGTGCCTTCAAGACGAGTTTATTAGCCAGCCTTAAAGCAACATAGTCACTTATTCGCTAGTGTTCGCCAGCCCAGTTGGCCTATATGGAAAGAATAAATGCAGTCCTTCACATAAACATTTACAGAATAAGTCGGAGCCCGGAAAGTTGGAGAGAGCACGGTATAGCCTTCCTAAATTCCCCTCAAATAAATCAAAGACAACCAACGGATCTGACGGCATATAACGGTGAACAAACTAACATTATGTTGGGCAAAAACAATTATTTTAAATTGTTGTTTATCTGGCACGACATCAGATAAAATCAGGGCACGCAAAATGCAAATGTACGGAAAATCATCAAAATTAGCCTAGTTAACATTAGTTAATACAAAAAGTAAAAAAAGAGTAGAAAAATACAAAAAATATGTAAATAAATAAATAAAAACATTTAAAAAGAATCAAAAACATTAAATTTTAGCAAAATTTACCTATTTCATCAAATTGGCTCCAAATTCATAATAAACGCTTATATTCTAGAAAATAACTATGAGAATTAAGCTTAAAATGTAATTAGAAACTTTAACAAAAAAGAATCACGAAAATCTGACAACTAGGTGAAAAGTGATGAAATATGGTAAAAACGTGTAGAAGTTTTGTTTTACTGCATCAAAAAACATGCGTGTAAAACCCCCTTATATAAGTCGATGCCAGATCGACACGATTTAATGAAAATGCTATTTTTCAACAAATTTTTATTGAAATTCAAGGAATAATACCGAAGTAAGGGAAAGTCTCTTTATTTTTATAATATTATTATTTTATCCTTATTTTTATTTTTATGAAAGATCTTAGGATAAGTACTATCATATTTGAAAAGATTGAATTTTTATATAGGAAACTCTATTTAGATTATCACCTGTAATGTTTAGGCCTATAAATGTATCGGTTGTGTATATTAAAATATTTTTCATTCAAATAATATGGCTTGATAAGTTTTAATTTTTGAATTTTCGTCAGTTTATTAACGAAAAAACAATGTTAATAAAAGACAAATTAGAATGATTCTTCCTCGTATCGACCAAGTCCCAAGGAAGCTTCGCTTTCATGGTACTTGACCTATACGAGATGCCTCGTGACCAATTTTTCCATCACTCGAGAAAAGTTAATAATAAAGTGTTAATAATGATCATTTATTACATTTAATATTATCATTATTACGCTTAACTATTGACATTAATTTCATAAGATTACCTCTTATCTAAAAACTTTTTGAATATACAAACGATTCAAATTTGAAAGTTATTTTATCCACTATTATTATTAATTTTATTGACCATTATTATCCTACGATCACATGCATACAAGTCAGAAAAATTAAATTCTCACCAACTAGTTTAAAGCTAGTAGTTTGGTGTCGGAGGTACCCGTAGTGAATGGTAGTTCGCCGAATCAGATCTCTCCAAGAACCTCAAAGTCAGCGAAGGATCATGAGGAAGGAGCAAATAGTATACATATAAAAAAGGAAGAATATAATGACTTATGAGCAAGAAAGAAGTAAAAAGATTATCCAGAATAATAATGTAAAAGAAATTTGAGAATTGATAAGAAATATGAAGAACTAGAAAAATAGAAATTACAATCTTAGTAGTCAATCAATGAAGGTATCATTTGGTCAAGTACTGCATGATAGAAATCAACGATAAGTACGTATGTTGGCATAAAGTAAATTCCTAATTAGAAATCAAATCTAAAAATATAATTTATTATTTTAAAAAGAAAAGATCCTTTTTGATATTAAAATTTTTAAAGTTTATAGAATCTTATTCAAGCTCGAAACGATCAAGGGTAAATGTTTAGATTTCCAGGTTTATTTATCTATATCATTCGGTTAATAAATATTAGTTATTATCAAATTTTTCATTATGATTAAAGTTTGTTCCTATTTATTTCTTATAATATTCACTTCACCATTCCCTCTTTATATGTAATTTTTAACGATCAATATTTATATTTTATTATTATAGTTAATGCTTTATTGTCCAAACTATACATGTGATGGCTTACCAAGGTTGGGAATTCGGAGATCCTTCAAAAATTGGAAATACAATGCAATTGAAAAGTTCAGAAAAATTGAATATTCCGGATTTTTTTATGTAAAAAATTTTAACATGAACTGATTTGATTTGATTTATTAGATGAGTTGAAATTTTTCATTTTATTAAAATTATTTAACAGGGTTTTATTATATCATCCTTATGAAAAATTAAATAAAACAGTTAAACCATATAAAAAGATTTTATGAAATTACAAATAAATAAAAGGGGGATGCACTTACTAATAATCTGATGGAGAAAGATCATAAAAATCCACAAACGAACAGATAAAATTCCAATACCAAATGTGATTGAGGGAAAAATCTGAAAGAAAATCAATAGAATTATGGTAGAACATAAAATAAATATCTCACCTCGAGTCGGCATGCGAATAATGAAATTCCATTCTAAAAATAGAACGGAATTTCTTGTTTAAATTGACAATTTTAAAAGTTTGAAATCTTCGATTTTCAGGGGGAAGAGACCCGAATTTCCAAATTTCAATCATATATTCGAATAAAAACCTATTATTAGCACCCCATACATGTGTTACTCGACCGATCTACTCCTGAAATAACAAAATAGCATCTTTAAAACAAAATAAAGTGATCAAAGGATCGATAATATTTCAATTAAATTAGTGACAGAGGGACCCATAATTAAAATGAACGTGAATACCTTCTATGGTAGCTCGTGAACCCAAAGGTTTTCTAGGGTATTAGCAGTCATGGTAATATACCTCACCTTTTACCAGAAACCGCCTATTGGCATACATTTCCAACGTCATCTTGACGGGTATCCAATGGTTATATCTTTTGTGCGCGCACCTGGTGGGAATTCATTACCAGTGACCGCGAAAATCCTATATCTTTTACCATCAAGTGCCCAGCAATTATATTATCATTGTATTAAATAAAACTTGATTCGAGTTGGTAATGTTTACTATTTTATTGTGTAACAATCAATAATATTTTGACCCAAAATGGACTTTATGAAATTAAAATTGTGATGAAAGAAAGAGATCAAGGTTGAGTGATAGCAGTGGAAAGTCGAGCAAACGCCTTCTATCGCTAGTCACCCGTCAAAATTGACGTTGGTACTGTGAACTAGTGGGCTGAATATTAGCAAAGGGTGAGCCTCTTTTCAAAGACTGCCAATGCCCTAATACTCAAATGGGTTCACGAGCTGTCGTAGAAGACTTCGTGCTCTAACTCTATCGGTCCACCTCTCAACTATTTTATCCATTTTCATATTTTAAATTGTTGGGCTATAAGCCATAATTTAAACAAAATAGAGAAAATTGTGTAAATTAAAACAAAATAATTAATGAGGTTTGGAAATTATCAATATGACTGCTGTAACATAAGCACGCATCGCAAGCAGATATCAAAACTAAAATAAAACATTAAATAAAACAAATATTAATTAAAATCATTGAAAAGCCTACAGATGCAGAAAGAAACACAAAACCAAAGCAAAACCGCCAAAACCTTGCAAAAGAAGGTTTAGAAAATACATAGGCGGAAGCGGCGACCAAGAATTTAAATATCAAAGGGTTAAAAGAGAAACAATCAAAAAAATGGTTTAACAATAAAAAATAAAAATTTACGAAATATTGAGAAAATAATATCAAAAAATAGAGAAAAATAAGGAGAAAAATAAAATATTTAAAATAAAATTAAAGCAATAAAACCCCCCGAAAAATAGCCGAAAAATAGCCGAAAAAGGCTCAAAATACTCTGATTGGTCGCACCCAGGCATGAAAACAGTATATATACAGTAGTCATTTTCATAATTTTTAGACATTTTGTTGACAGACAATTTTTGTTAGACTTTTAGAAAATTTTGTAGACACAAAATTTTTAGACAGTTGTTTTAGACAATTGTTTAGTCAATGTTTATGCCGATGTATGACAATTTTTCAAATTTGGATGCTTGACTGACAAACTTGTTGATTGTAAGTATTGTTTTTTTGTAGAAATATATTTTTCTATGTTAATGTTTTGTTTAATTTAACTTATTCTGGATGGCCGCGATGTCTTTTGGGATCGCTCGGCAATTTCCCCCTAACTTATTTATATTCATTTTATATACATTAGTTTG
>CM039679.1:145173348-145195848 GCA_022537955.1 Schmidtea mediterranea | reverse complement strand
AAATAACAAGGTCGAATTTTGTTTTACTGCGTCAAATTTCACATGCGAGAAAAATAGGTATATATACTGATCCATTTTTACATTAAAACACACCGGTTTAAAACCAAAGAACCATTTCAAATTGTTTTAAAAATCTTAAACCATTTTTCAAAACCATTTTGAAATCGTTTAGTTTTGTTCAAGAATTTTTCTTTCAGAATTTTTAGGTGAGAAATATTTATGTTGGAACCCTCTTTCCACGTCACGTTCATTGCATCTCAGTAGAGCTCTGCTCGGCGTCGACGTGGGGAGAGAGGCATTTATGTTAATTTATGCTATTGTATGCAATTTTGGAATGGTTATGAGGGGTAATTATGTTATATTTTTTTGTTGTTCATAATTAATAAATATTATTGTTATACATAAATTATTTTATATGTTTTCATAAATTAAATTAAACTGCCGAAATTTTTCCGGCCCACAGCCAACACATAACGCAAGTAAATAAAATCTACATACAAGTCAGATTCGTGTAAGCGCGTGGAATATCGCCAATGATCTGTGCCCGTGAAGACCCGGCGTGCGGAACGCAGGGTTGGAACGTCAATATTATCCCTATAGATGAAACGAGAAATAAGGAAGAAGTCTCTGGCTGCTTCCTCGTTTCTCATTTCTATAAAATCGACCTAAAATTTATATTATACACGGCTTAAAATCACACACCGAGTAGTCCAGTGGGCACTCAGTAAATATAATATGAACACAATATGCGCCTAGGGCTTATTAAAGGGGAAGGGTACGGGGACTAAATTAAAGTGAAATCGTTGATATAACAAATTTTGAATTAATATTTGTAAAAACTTATTGGTACAATTAAACTGGCTTAATATTTTTGAAGTAAATTAGATAAAAATTACTAGTACAATTAAATGGAATTTACGTTTTGAAATAAATTAGTAGAAATTATTAGACAAGTAATTCATTGATTTAATTAAATTAAATTATGGATAAAGATTAAAGCAAATAAAGTAAAGGTTAAAGTAATTAATTAAATTGTTGTAACTTGAAAATGGAATAGTTACTGAGAAAAACAAGTAATTCATCAATTAAATTATTATTGTTGATTAAGAGTAAAACGATCATGGAGGAAAATAAGTACCGCATTGATTAAATTCCATTAATATAATTGCTAAGTAGAATTAAAGTAACCCATTGTTTAACGAACAAAATCTTCTTTAATGTAATTCGGGAATCAAAGCGAAATAGTAGAAACCCTTGATTAACAGAATAAATCCGTTGACTAATCTAAGGGAAGTTGTTGATTAAACCAAGCGATTTAATAATTAAGATCTAAAATAACTTGAATAAACTAAATTAATTTTCGGATAAAAGTCAAGTAAGCCTTTAAGGAAAATAGAATAAAATTTGATTATTGATAAAAATATTAAAGTCAAGAAGTTAGCGATCCAGCAAATTGTAAAGAAAAATATGTAACGCGAATTAATCGAATTCATTGATAAAGAGATTCCTCGATTCGAACAGAAAATAACTTGCGGGGAAGAGTAGCGGGATTTATTAGTTAGAAAAACAAATGTTTCATTAAGCAATATAAATTCCTAGATAAAATAAAATAAACGAAACAGGATAGTTTATTAATTAGAACAAATTAATACAAATTACGGAAAAATCAGGGTTTAATAATCAGAATTTATATTAATATTACATGAAATGTTCAGTCAGGAAGGCTTACTACATGATTTCCTTTTGAATAATAAAAATCCCACATAAATTCCAAGTGCAGGAGATGACATCCGCTTGAAACCCACGATAGAGGTAGGAGTTTTCCTTAAAAGTGTTAACAAAAATTATTTAACTTAACTGAAACATATAACTCACCAGATGTTCCACGAACGCACGATCTTGAAAGTCCACTTATCTAAAATAAACTAGAAAATTACGAGTGATAAAATAAACAATATTTACAAACTGCTATTTCCGTCGATATAAACAATTCACTGTGATCGAATTGCGATTGACGTTCACTTCCTACCATTCGATTCAACCACCCGCACATTCGTCAATATACTTATCACCGATAACAGAATACGTCATTTGTTTTCACTCGACAAATTATGCACTCGTCCAGTATTTTAGATGAAGATTTAACCCGTCAATCCATGAATATTGCAGGAGCCCCGCAAATGCGTAAGTTTCAAGTAATTATAATAACCAATTATGATTATGTACGAGCCTTAGAAACAACCCAGCATCGGAACTACGTCATCCGCCGGTAGGAAACTCGAGTTCGTAAGAAAACGTTCCAAACTAAAGACAACGATCAAATAAGTCATCCCTGATAATGCACCATGATACTTCCGTACCAGCTAAATTCCAAACTCCTGATTAAGCATGACAATCAATCTTGCATTTGTCAATATGCACCTTCCGTAATCCTAATTGATCTACAGCACCATGAATACACAGTTGGCAAGTTCTACGCGAGAACCTCAGTCCTGATTACTTGAGAAAACTTGTCCGACGAAAACTAAATGGAAATCAAATCTTGTGAAAATTACGATGCCGACTCGGCGACCATCTCAAGTACTTCCGTCTAAATTTTTCAGTCGAATCGTTAGATCGCTATACCACATCCGACTTCGGTAGTTGAATCAATCCAGGAACTAGACGATAAGTATAGGTTCTGTAACCTTTATAATTGTTTATTTTTTCGAATAAATCAAACGGTGATTATTAAAATCACTTTAGTTTAAAAGTTATATAAATGTTTAATTATTTGACAAAAGATAGACCACTTCAAGTCCATTCTACCCAGGAAATGATGAATATTCAAAATATTTTGTAAAACTTTCTTGAAAATTATTTAGTTATTTTTCTTTTAACTCGTATTGATATTCGAATTTACCTATATCTAATTGAATAATTTAAAGGTATACGAACTCAAAGGGTTAGCCATAGATGAACCATTTGTAACCTAAATAAGTAAAAACTATCAACGAACTGCATTTTGTTATTTCTCAACATCAGTAAAGATTTTTTCTCGAATGGCTCGTACGGCATGGGAACTCGTAACCCAGTAGCTTCGAAGTATCGTTTCTCCTAGTTTCCAAACGCATTACCAGACCGGTCAGCAACACGCGTCCAACTTCGAGTCCCGTGAGTTTTAACGTATTTGAATTCGAGTTAACCCCATCTCTTCGTTGAACGACAAATTTTGTGCAATTGCGAATCACAAGGTAGCCATCCCAATCTAAAATACTAAGCGAAATATTGAATGAAAAATGCTAATCTCACCAATTTTTCCATTCAGGAGAAACAGGAGCTATGGTTGAACTCCTTGCTCATGTCGTGGAACAATGGAGGCAGGCATGGAACCGGGTGTATCAAGAGCGATGCCCTGACATGCCTGAAGATGACCCGTACGAAGACATACCGCCGGAGGAATTCATGCGGCAGTTCCGGAAGCCGTTTGAGGAGCCCAACCCTGCCCAGTACATCCTAACTCAGGCCCAAGAGATCCTGGAGGGCCTCCTCCAACACCAGCGCCAAGTCGAAGCAGATGTGGCAAGGGCAACAGCACACCTGGCCAACGTCAAAAATGATCTGGTGGCAGGACGATTAGCCAGCAAATATCCACCGTCACCAAGACCAGTTCGGAACCTCAAAAGGCCAGTGTTCGTGATCTCTGGTTATTCCCCAGAAGAAGGGACTAAGCGATCCCTCGCAGACGATTGACTATTGTGTAAATGATTTGAATCTCTTATTAGTGTTATAGACCAATTCTCTTCTTTTATTACTGTTATAAATTTTATTTCATAAATATGTTTGAACTTAAACCTAATTGTCATTAATGGTCATCATAGAAATTCAACCCTTACTATTTTAGAAATGGACCCCATAAAGTTGCTCCAACATGAATTGACCCAAGCGAGACAGGCAAATAAGAATCTTCACGAACAACTCATTCAATTAGTACGAGAAATACAGCGGATTAAAGCAACATGGATCGAGCCCACGAGAAGCAAACGATTGTACCAAAAGCTAACTGCGGCCCAGAAGGGATGGGCAGAAGAAAATCAGTTAGTGCAGGGCCTAAAAACCCAAATCAAGGGGTTAGAGGTAGCGTTATCCGCCTGTCAGGAGGGAGCAGCGGTGACCTACCCTCTAGTCTTCGCCCCTGCTCAATTGGCCTATCGCGAAGCGAACTCTACTTCCTCGGCCGCCTTAGTTACTCCAATCACTCCGTCCACAGCCAGTCGACGACCTGGGCGTAAGGAGCGGGCTATGCGTCGAGCCGCTCGATCTTCTAATCCATCAGCAATCCTGTGTTCTTTGGAAAAATAAAACATCATTTATATATATTGTGGTTTTCATGTACATTTTATTATTCCTATAACATCTTGAGGCTTGCAGTAACACTGTAGAAAGGTTAAATAAGCAGCAACACTTATTTCAGAGTTAAATGTCGATAAAATAATTAGAGAAACAATAGAAATGCAAGGGGACCAAACAATGTTTAAGCGAGCACTGGTCTTCTATCGACAGCTCGTGAACCCGAGTATTGTCCGAGCAATTATAGTATTAGCAATAACACTCACTTTTTGCGGGCAATCCACCACTTGAACACATTACCAATGTTGCCTAGCAACGGTTGCCAAGTGGCGGTTAGAATCATTTTGTATGGCGTTACTGGGGCAGCCATAAGATAAGCAAGATTCGAAACCCTGTAACCCACCATACAAATTTGGGGGCTCAGCCGGGATAAACGATTTTCTTGTACAAGTAAACAAAGGAAACGAGAAGCAAGAATTCCCTTATTGAAATGTCGGGACGACATTTTACCAAACCCCGGAGAGATGAGAACGACATGAAACAAAAACCCAGAGAACAACTGATGAAAAACGAACAACCCGACTACAAAAACCATAGAGAACAACTGATGAAAAACGAACAACCCGACTACAAGATAATGATATAAACAACGAAAAGCAACCACGCCGACTACAATTAAAACAACCAACCCATTAATACAACGATTGTTTTGCAAAACCCCAAGGAAACAAAAGTTACATAGATATCAACGATAAAACATTCAACATTCACCAATACTTGACGATACCACATCCAGTAAGACAACAATGACAAGACGCATAAGTAAACAACATATAATTAAAAAAGGGTAAAATTCGGGATAAAATGAAATGGGGTAAGTAAGGGAAGTGACGAGGAACAAGAGAAAGCAACAGAACCAAGCAGAGGAAGTCAATGACAATAGAATAAATTACAACGAATAATGATTAAAAATGGTAATTGATAAAATGAATCAAAATATATTAAACTAAGAGTTGAATGAATTACTATTTAAATAAATTTAATGGGTAATTAAAAGAGATTTAATAATTTTAGAGATGGAACCAACAAAAATAATAGAAAAACTAAAAGGCATCCTAAACATCGAAAATGATAATCTTGAGGAACTAATTAACAAACAAAAATTAATTAAAAGAGCTAAAGAAGATATATCAACGATTTCAAACCTGTACTCCGACGAACATTGCATATTGATAAAATTGAGTGATATTGATAAAGATGTAACAACCGAAAGAATATATAAAATTCTATCCATGAGATTGGAAATAACCGAATTTGAAAAAAAGCTGGAACAAGCTAATGAAAAAGGTCGAAAACATTGAAGACGGGATTGCAATAACAATGAAAGAGCAAACCAAGGCTTATTTGGAATGCTATGCGTGCAAAACAGAGGAAGCACGAGTAATGGTGATACCTTGCGGACACCTGAGTTACTGTCATGGATGTGCTCAAGAATCGCACTGCATGCTATGTCAGCGAAAATAAAAAGAAAGACTAACTGTGTATTTTCCATAAACCGAAATTGTTATGATGATATAAAATAAATGTGTATTGTTCATTATTGGAATTATTATCAGATGACGAGATAAATGATTATGTGCAAAACAGCGTAAAAGTAAAAATGCAGTGTTCGTAAATAATAAAATAACCTGACAACGATAAATAAAGGTAATAAACCAAACACACGAAAGCCGAATTAAGGAAATAATTAAAACACATGCACAGAGACACAAATATTGGACGGAAAAATTTCGACAACCGAGTTTCCTAGTATGATTCTTTTGTTTTATTGATATTATATTGAGATAGGACGAGGAAAAATGGTTAACCTGAGCTATCAAATGATAGTACGCTCACCCGAGGGAAACCTTGATCAACCCTACTGAGAAAGGAACTGGTAGGCCAAGTCGCGTATGTCAGCAAGTAACCGGCGAGAGATTGATCACCTCTTTTGGGGAACTTGTTGATGCGATTACCACAAATTTTGAAGGGGGAAGTGAAGAGATAGACCGAGAGGTGAGAGAAAGTGTACACGATATAGAGAATTAATAGTTTTGATTGATAGTCGATTAAAGGTACCTAGAAATGATTTTTTTTCCCTAGCTGGTGGTGAGGCACCAGAGGACAGCTACGGACTGTCGTGTTCAGGTTGTTATCAACCAAGGAACTGATGGCGCTGAGCCGTTCGATACAAAAACCCGGATCACACACCGAGTATCGAATGAATCTTTTTTATTGCTGGGAGGAACTCGATACAACAACCCGGATCCCACACCGAGTATCGAGGGCCAAACGGTAGGTGAGATGTGAACTAACCGGTAAATGGTTCATACTCAAAATGTCCTACTAAGGTCAGATAAGGGCGGCCGAATTGAGCCGGGAAATCTGACGGGTCAGATAAGGGCGGCCGAATTGAGCCGGGAAATCTGACGGGAGAGGCGGGCAGAGATTAGATAGTTTATTGAAAAAAAAATTTTCCGCGCCCATATTTAATCGCTTCCTTTTCTTTTCACTATTCGGGAAATCAAGTAAACCGTTTTTGGAACTTGATTGAACGTCTAGGCATTTCCATACTTTTATATTCTCCGAGGTACACAACCCGGATCCCACACCGAGTACTGAGGGAATGTTTTTTTTTATTTGCCCAGCGAGGAGTTTGGTACAATAACCCGGATCCCACACCGAGTACGAAATATCCGAATGGCGGTGAGTAAAGCGTAACCGGAAAGTGCGCGGCCAAAAGACGCCATGGATTGAGAGTCAGTGTGAGGCCTCAAACATACCCAAAAGTCACTGATGAGCTCAATTCCGATGATTAGAATGAGATAAAATAATGAGAGATAATATGAATTAGATTAAAGTTAATATGAATATGAGTAAATATGAAATTGATAGATTATGAGCAAGATTCGAAACCCTGTAACCCACCATAATAAAAATGTTAATGACAATAATAATGATAATATACGTATTTTTAATAGTGATCATGATATTAATATAGTCAATAATAATAATAATACAATAATAATAATAATAATAATAATAATAATAATAATAATAATAATAATAATAATAATAATAATAATAATAATAATAATAATAATAATAATAATAATAATAATAATAATAATAATAATAATAATAATAATAATAGTAATAATAATATTAGATTAGTGATAAGAATAATAGTAATAATAATAATAATAATGGTGGGTTTCTGGGTGTTGATATTTTGAAACTATATGGTTGTTACCCAGACAACCCAATACAAATATCTTCGCTTACCACTCGGCACCCGTTGCTAAGCAACGTTGGAACTGTGTTCGAGTGGGTAAAAAAAAGTGAGCGCTATTTCTAATGCTATAATTGACCGAACGATCCATGGGTCCACAAGCTGCGGATAGAAGGCCTGTGCTCGATTTCGTTTTTAGGTCCCAGTATTCTCCTATCTCCTTCAAATGTTAACCTATACTCTCATATCATTCATTGTTATGTCCATTCTCATAGTCTTTCTCATCGTCGTCCGTGTTGATGATTATTCTATGGTCTGTAAACTCTTTGTTATGTAAGTATCCACACAGTATCTCTCTTACCCCTATCCCTGTTATAACTACAATGTTTCCTATTATTATTACTAGCCTTATCATTGTTACTATTATATGTATTACCTTTATTAATTGTTACTACTATTACATTTATTATTATTCTTATTACTATAATTACCATTATATTTATTATTATTACTACTATTATTATTATTACTATTATCATTATCATAATTATTGTCATTATCATTATAAGTACCATGATCATTATTATTATTATTATTATTATTATTATAATTATTATTATTATAATTATTAATATTCTTACTATCATCATTATTATTATCAAATTTTTGTGTAGGGATTCGTCCTTATTCCTCGGCTTTAAAAAAAATATATACTTTGCTTATATAAAAATTTAGCCGTAATCCATCCTTATTTTTCAGTTTTCGACAAAGTGTTTTCCTTGAGTCGAAAAATTTTAGCAGCGTACCGCCCTTATTTTTCAGTTTCATAAGGATATTATACTAACAATTAAACAACATTCCACTTTTACTTTACTATTTTCGATAAGTATTTTAATTGATTCGGAAAATTTGAGCAGCGATCCGCCTTATTTTGTGGTTTCAAGGGAACAATCAAACAACATTTAACTTTTACTTTACTATTTTCTATAAGTATTTTAACTAATTCGGAAAATTTGAGCAGCGTTCCACCCTTATAAATGTTTTAACTATTTCCGAAAATCTGCGCAGCGTTCTTCCCATATTTTCCGTCTCAAGTCAACATAATTTATTTAATTCTTATATATCATTTAAAACATTATTTCTCATGATTTTGGTCGTTCGGATTAATCCTTTTCCGATGGCTATTCATTTTAACTGTTGCAAAGATTTTGCCATTTTCCCCGCTACCAATCCCTTTTCTTTGTCTTTATTATCTATTTATGTTCATATTATAGTTAATAAGTGCCCACTGGACTACTTGGTGTTAGCGATTTTTAGCCGATTGTTGTTAAAGATTTTATGTCAATTTTTCAGGAAACGGATATTGAAGGAGCAGCCAAAAGACTACCCCCTTACCTTCCAATTTCCCCTATATACGGATAATATTGACGTTCCAGCTACTGCGTTCTAACGCCGTAGCCTTCACGGACACGAACTATTGGCGGACTTACACCGCACTTACACAGTTCGATAGTTATGTGTAATTTTGCTTTCTTGTTGTATGTTTTGGCTGTGGGTCGAAAAAGAATTGAATGAAAATTACCGTACCAATCGGGTAAAAGTCTCGAATGCATCAAACCGTTTATTCGTATAAAGGGGCATCACAGTATCATAATTTATTGTCCATAAATAACATTTTCGATCCGCATTATCATAATAAATAAACATTGTCCATCCATGGTTCATAACATTTCCAATAGTATTAGGTTATCGATCATTAAATTCATAATCATCAATGAATTTAAAATTAGTTGTAACGCACACTAAATACAGTAAACTTGTTCAACACAAGTCTCAAAGTGAGACTGAAGGTCAATATTTCAATTAAGCCGGAAATAATACTGCAAAGTAGAATTGAATTATTTGTGTAAACACATCAGTATATATACCTAAAATTTGGCCTTAACCTTGCGTGTTATTTTTATTGCGATTATACAAATTTGACCTTGAAATTATTTGTGTTATCTAAATTAAATTTTTATTAATTTCTTAGTTTAAATTGGTAATTTATTTTTAACATTTTTAATTAAATTTATTCAGCCAAAAATATTTTATTTTTATTCATTTAATTCATTAATTTTTACTTTTATATAAATGGTCATTTTACGGTCAAATTTTCTTGTTATTATGTTATTTTTTATGTAAATTTCGTGCGGTTCTTGATGCATTTTTTATTTATTTTATTTTACTTTTATGTTTTTGATTGTATATTTATTTATATTCTCTCAGATTTTAAAATGTTTAGTTGGTGTTGTATATTGTATTTTAAGTTATCTTGGTGCTGGGTTCTCGTGGTGTATTACTGATGCATTTAAACAATTCTCAAGGCCATTTGTGTTCTGACCCAACAATAATAATATCAGATTAATAATAATAATAATAAATATATTAAATTAATAATAATAAGGACAGTAGCAATGATAATAATAATATTATAATTAGTATTGGTATTGATATTAAATTTTATAAAGATTTACAGTATTGTATTGATATCAGTATAAAATCGAAATATGATGATCTAATTGATGGGGTTTGAATTTCGACCCTCGTTGTGAGGGTAAATGTGAAATTTCGAATTTAATATCAATTTTTGGTCATTTAGGTTAATAATGTCAAAAAATGTTGATAATAATACGATTAATGATAATATAAAAATCTGACTATGGTCTAAACGAATGTATGATCAATGCCTTACTTTAAGTGGATCTCTATCCGATATGGTTACTTTTGGTCAATCGTGAGAAATAAACGTTAAAATTCATAATTTTTCGATTATTTCTGCAACCTAATTTCGTGTGAATTAGTGAGTAGCGTTTTGTTTGTAATTCACTCTATAGTTGAATTTTAAGTCGTTTCTTCTAAATGCACTTCTATATGTATTTTTCAAAATGATATGTTAGCCTTTATATTTAAACCTTTCCCAGGACCTCAACACTACTCTTTCGAGGGTTGGGCGATAGGATTTAGGAAGGGAGAATACTGAGCGGTTCCAGCTACTGCCTTCACCACGGGTTCCCCGCTAACCACCGGTTTGATCCTGGGTAACAAAAATATCATTTTATTATCTTGTGTGCGTGTAGGTTATGGTGTGTACAAACCAAATAACGTTCAAGCACAAAAAAAATTTAAGTTAAAATCATCATGATGGAGGTTCGATAGTAAGGATAATTACATCAAAAATGTTTGTAAGTATAAAAAAAATTAATTTGATTCAAAACTTTATTTTCTATAAAATAAATACCATCCAAAAAAAATATTTTTCCATACTCTATCATTTTAATAAGACAAATAAGCTTTTTACATTTATTAATAACAAAAATTAAAAATAAAACATTATAAATATAAAAAACAATGATTACTTTTGTTTCTTCCACCTAAAATAATTTCAAACCAATTAACAAAAAGCAAAGAAAGAGTATGAGTAAGAGAGAGTGAGTTTTGCTCGACCAGCATCGCCTTATATACAACGGTTGTTCGTGTGTGTGTTTTGACACGGTAAAACAAGGAATTTTCCAGAATATTCCAAAATTAAAATTTTTTAATTCTTTTCGATTTAAAATTAAATTTTTATATTTTTGTGTACAAAAATTTTTGTTTATTTTATTTTACTTTAAATTTTCCATTTCTCCTAAATTTAAGTTTACCGCTCAAAAACACACAGGAGTTATCGTGCTGGACAAACAAAAATGGGCTTAATCCGATTTACCTAACATTATTGTTATTACTACTATTATTAATATTATTGTTATTGGTACTGAAAATTATCAGTAGATTATTAATTTATGATTGAGTCGTAGTAATCACCCTTAAGTTAAAACGTATTAGTAGCCATGCTGATAAAAGTAGAGCGATGACCAAAACCCGCACACTATATAACTTGAGTTATATTAAAATAGTGACAGGCGTGTACCCACAATGTGTCACAATACAAACGTTGTCTAGAAACTGATCGAAATTATATAATTTAGGCAAAGTGGTTATTAAAGGGAAGATAAGTTATAATTAATAAATAATTGCTGTTCACAGTAAATTCATCATATTTCTGCAAAATTAGAAATTTTAAAAAATATCAAATTCAAAACTTAATTTCTATTTATAGTGTGGGGTTAGTGGTGTGGATGACCTTCACCCCATTACATACAAAATAGTTTTCACCCTCAATGGTTACCCGTTGCTAGGCAACGTTGGAACTGTAACCACTGGTCACAGGACCTCCAAAGGTGAGTTCCGATATCAGAACTGCTAAGGGTTAGTCCTATGTCGGGTTCAGCGAACTGCCGTTAGAAGGCCTATGTCCGTCTTATCTTTCAGGTCCCTTTATTACTTTCTCTTTATTACATTCCTTGACTATATTCACTTGCAAATAACAACATAATATGCTAAAACAATTTTATTTATTATCAATTAAATGTATTTAGTTTTTCAAAAGACACGAATTTTCTGGTTCATTTAGGCACTCCTTGGGCACGACGACGCAACCGTTCAGTTCGACCCGGTCTGGCATGTGAGCGAATTTTTTTGTTGGTTGATTGGGGTTTTTCTTGGTCGCGATAGGCTAATTGTGCCTGTGCGAATACCAGAGGGTAAGTTACTGCACTACCCTCCTGGCACGCTGACAGGGTGACTTCCAGTCCTTTGATCTGCGTCCGTTGCGCTTGATTTAATACTCTTTTGTCATTCCAGCCCTGTTGTGCTGCAGTGAGGCGCTGGTAGATCTCCTTCGTTTTCGCCAGCTCGGCCCAAGTGGGTTTTAATTGTTGTATTTCTCGACTTTGTTGTAGGAGTTGTCGGTGTAAATGCTGGTTCTCTCGTCTGAGCTCCTTTAATTCCCGTTTAAGTATTCTTGTTGTTTCCATTTCTAAAATTAAAATATTTAATGATTTGTCATTATCAACGTTAATTTAATTCTATCGGCCCTTTCTCTTAATTCTCTTCATGATCAACATAGTATACTAACAGGTTATTTCTATGAATCTCGGGTAGTCTGTGTTGGTAATCTGGTTTATTAAGGTTGAGTCGAAAACGCGACTCGCTTTTTCACATCATTTACTGTTTACAACTTTATAATTTACTGAAATAGTTAGAAACTCAAATTATTCATTTATACGAGTGTAATGATTGTATTAATAAAAACTAAAATTTTAATAACTAATAAAACATCAACATTTATTAAGACATAAACTAATTAAATCAATCTTCTAGTTCATTTAGGTTCACCAAAATGATGGTTTCTTTGACTTTTATCAGTAAAGTTCCATCGTGGATGTCGGCTAGCATATGTGTGGTGTCCGGTTTGGCGGGATCCAAGTCGATTTCGGAGGGTTGGCTGAATTAACTTTTCTGGTAGAACCAATTTAGTTGGGGCTGACATTTGTAATAACCTTGGGTCATCCAACTCGAAAGAGACTTAGTACCCTGGAGGAAAGCCATCTGTACTCGGGATAGCTCCACTTGCTATATCCCGGTCTACCTGAGCTAACCGCTGTCTGGCTAGAACTGCCTTCCGATGATATTTGCGTTCCATTTCCTCCATCTTCATTGCCGTAAATTCGGCTCGCTGGCGAGCTTCTCGCGCTGGATTTCTGCCGGGCTTGCGCTTGATGGCGATGCTCGGTAATTCCACTTCCTCTGCTCGGTATTCGGATCGCCGAGGCCAGCTTGAATCTCCATAAGTGGATAGGAGGTATCCATTATCATATAATACTTGACGATACCGCGCGCAGAAGCGCTCGAAATTTGAAGAGTTACCCGGGAGTCGTCGCTCCATCCTCCAAATGGGTCTCTACGATCTGAATAAGCAAATAGGTTAATCATAAAATTATATCTACAAACACTATTCATGGGTAAAAGTAATACGTGTTATGAGAATGAATTATGCTATTTACGTATTTCTACATAGGTTGATTTTAGTGTGAAATTAATAAGTACGAAATCACGAAAATTACCTCGCTGTTCTTCCCCACTTGACATAAGAGTGTCATTATTTGAGGTGCGTCCCTGTCTAGAATCCCTCGTTCGTTTGCAACTATGTTCGGCGTTCATTGTTCGAGAGTTCGTTGTAAAGATTTAGTATGACACTTAAGAAATTTTTAGTACTTTTATAGATAAGAGTTTGGACTTATGGTGACGTGTTTAAGTCAGAAAATATCTGTTATCTATTTACCATTAATTGTTGATATTTAATTAATTCGGTTCAGCTCTTTTGAAGCGGTCACCGACGTCGATGATTTTGCATTTTAATTATGATTAGGTATCTGTTCACTGGTGAGTAAGCAATTTGAGTTTGCTGTTATTTACTTAACATTTGCCATCCGATATTGGGTCGATTTTCGTGAATCATTGTTCATGTTCTGCTTACCTTGTCAATAATTTGATGTATGATCTGTCCACGTTTTGTTTACAGATATCTGCCTTTTTAATCATATCTGTTCATCGTTGATTTTAATGTGGATTAATGCGTCAACTTTATATTCAACTCATGGAATGGACTCCTCTACTACTTCGCCGCTGGATTAATTTTCTTCAGTTACGATCAAGGAATTCAGAACCAACGCTATCTGCTTCGGGTTCCGGTGGTTTCGAAAAATATTCCTGACGGAACTATTTGACTATGCATGCCTATCGTGAGGAAGATCATTATGCAAGATGACTCGATATCCATATTTTGACGAAGAATCTGCTGGTGGTGTGATGACTTTCAACATTTGGATTTTGATGCAATATGATACGTTGTTGTTGCTTGAAATATTTAATTATTTTCGCTAATTTAATCGGGGTTTTTATTTATCATATTTATCATTTTGTAAGGTACTTTATTATTTATTTTCTGGGTGTAGTATTCGATTTCCATTCGTTGGTCTAGGCTGTTTGGCTAGCTGATTTGTGGCAACTAATCCTATTATTACTAGTCGTGACTGCGTTATACTGTGAACTATTTTTAAGTTACCTCAATTTGATCTCCAGTCTTATTATGGTGTTCGATTATTATTGACTACCTTATGACAACTAGGTTCTTTTAGGGTACGATCGCATTACGATGTTTGTTATTATTACTTCATTACATTGTCGTAAATTAATCTCGTTATGTTATTTAGTATCGTTACGTCAGGTTCAGTCTATTATTATTATTTAATGGTTACCTTTTATTTATTATTGATGGTCTAATTATATTATTTTAGCCAATTTAATCATTAATTCATCCTTTAATCAATAAATTGTATCTTTATCCTTCAACTAGTTAATAAAATTATTAATTCCGTTTTCCGTTTGTTGATTGTCAAGATTTAAACTACCAATCATTTATGAAAGTTAATGGGTTTCTGTTATATCGATATTTTTAATCTTGGACTTAATTATTTTTACTCAATCATCGAAAATTTGGTTGTCTATCATTTTAGTAAGGTTCAATTTCTTTACACTAATTGTTCGGGTGCTGGTTCATGGGTTTCATTAACCGGAATTGATTAAAGGACAATTTAATTGTGAATCACCTTTGAAATTTAATTTTTTTAGATTATATAAGTAGTTTAATCATGGATTTATTCTATTTAATTGATTAACGACATTTTAATCATTTTATGAAAATTATTCTTTTTGTCGCATCGATATTTTAATCATACATTTAGTTATTTTGGACAATTTAAACATTCTATTAAAATTAATTTCTTTACTTCGCGTCGAATTTTTAATCGTAATTTTATGACTTTTTGTCCATTTAATGACAATTTTATCATTTTATTAAGATTAATTCCTTTACATCGCCTCGAATTCAAGTCCCCACTTCCCGAGCCTCATTTTAGTTCTAAGGTTCTTGTGTTTATATTAGATTTTACGAGTGCCCACTGGACTACTCGGTGTTATCATTTTAGCCGATTTATAGTTTGAAAGTTTAGGTCAATTTTTTGGGAAATGGATGAAAGAGAGCCAGCCAAAAGGCTAGTTCTCAATCTCCCCACCGCCCCTATAATGGATAGAATATTTACGTTCGAGGTCCGTCGTTACGCATGACAGAGCTCTCACGGGAACACACTATAGGCGGAGAAACCGCACTTACACAGTGTGACTAGTTGTGTTTTTATTTTAATGTCTTGTGTATTGTGTGGCTGTGGGACAGATAAATTTTGAATCATTAAATAAATTCATCTCTCGAAATACATATATTGAAGTATTACAGTTAAAATCATAGTTGGTCATTAATTCATTTCATTCATTCCAAAATCATGTGACAAAGAATTCCCACATGCACAAGCCAGTAGAGCTTACCTCAAGATACTTGCGTTCGTGATGTGGAAATTGTTGCCGAGAGTTGTTTCTATCACTGAAAAGAGTTCTCCTGAATAGTAGTTATTCACTGAGTGAAAAGATGATTAAAACTTTGTGAAAATGGATTGGTATTTATACCTGTTCTGTGACCCTAACCTTGCGAGTTAATTTTTATGCGTTAAAACAAAATTTGACCTTGCTATCATGTGTCTAATTTATCTCTAATTTTTTATTATTTTTTCGATTTATTTGACAATTTAATCATTAAATAATTTTAATCATTTCTGACTAAAATTATTTTATTTTTGTTCAATTTACTCATGAACTCTTTTAATCTTTTCGTAAATTGTTAGTTTTTCGGTCAAATTTTTGTTATCGTGCTATTTCTATGTAAATTCGTGCATATCTTGGTGCATTTGTTAATATTTTAATTTACTTTTATGTTTTCTATTTGTTGGGCCAGAACACATACGGCCTTGGAGAATGTTTAAATGGATCGGTAACACACATGCAAACATAACATGCAAATTTAAAATAAACCTATTAAAACATCAATTAAACCCTATCAAATATGAGGAAAAAGATAATTACATATAAAATAATAAACATAAAAATAAATTAAATTAATAACAAAACGCAACAAGATCCGCACGATACAGACACAAACATAACATGAAAACCAACAAATTCGACCGAAATTTGATAAAATAACAAAAGTTCATTAAAATGAAATTTAAATCAAAGAATTGAATTAGAAATAATTCAATAAAAATTCTGAATAAAAATTATCAAAAATAAATGAAAAAATAATAAAAATAAAAATTAGAATACACTAGAAAACAACAAGGTCGAATTTTGTTTTACTAAATCAAAATTAACACGCGAGGTTAAGGACAGAAAATAGGTATAAATACCGATGCATTTTCACATAAAATTTAACCATTTTGAACCGTTTTTCAAATCAAAAATTATTTTTGAGTTTTGTTTAAAAATCTATTTTGAATTAAATTTCTAGGTAAGCAGTAGTTTTATTTGGAACTCTCTCTCCATGTCCCGTCCTCGCAACCTCTATAGAGCTCTGCTTGGACGTCGGCGTGGGGGAGATGTATTTTTATGAATTTTTTATTGGATTGATATGGTCAAGTAATTTTGTATTTTGTGTTTAATATATTAATAAATATTTATGATATTAAAATCGAATTTGTTTTCATGAAATTAATTAGTTTATTTGTCGAAATTTTTCTGGCCCACAGCCAAGACACATCGCAAGTTAGTAAAATCAACATACAATTCAGATTCGTGTAAGTGCGTGGAATATCGCCAATGATCTGTGCCCATGAAGACCCGGCGTGCGGAACGCAGGGGTTGGAACGTCAATATTAGCCCATATAGAAGAAAGGAGAAATAAGGAAGGGGTCTTTTGGCTGCTTCCTTGTTTCTCGTTTTCTTTAAACTCGACCTAAATATTTCACACACGGCTCAAAATCATCACACCGAGTAGTCCAGTGGGCACTCATTAACTATAATATAAACATAAAATGCGTCTAAGGCCTATTAAAGGGAAAAGGTACGGGGAATAAATAAAACGAAATCGTTGATATGAATCAAATTAACTTAATAAATTCAACTTAACTATAATTTTTAGTTTTAATCATCATCACATAAATTACCTCAACTGCTAAGAAAATAAAGAATTTAATTCTAAATCCGAGATCAGACGCGTCGGGTTTTTTTTGGGTTCCTAGCAGGGTAATCAATGCTTCTTTTCACCATAAATTTAAAATTGTTGTGAATTCAGAGGGAAAAAACCATAAATTGATATTACTATTACATAATTGCGATATTAAAACCAATTCACCCTAAATCTACGGTAAGGTAGAGAATTCGAATAACTACAGATCAGAGTACTTCCATAAGTGTAGCAAACACATTTTTCAAAATACTCTCATAAAACGACCTTGTTGATGATTGAAATCGACAAAGAAATAAAACGGCGGAAACATAATAAAATGCCAACGAATTAAATCCAGTAGAATTAAGACATAAAAACCCATCGAGCAGACAATTTTATTTTTTCACGATAATCCTTCCAAAATTATGCAAGGAACCTGTATTGACAGAAGCCGTAAAACATCTCTAAAATCTCTGAAAAATTATGCGAATTAATTAAATCCCTAACCCACTAGAAAACTAAACGGAAATAGCTAAGCATGATAATAAAATTCCAAAACCAGAGAAAAAAGGAAGATCCGTTAGAAAACGTTTATCCTTCCCAAGTTGAGTTTGAATTGATAGACCCTACAAACCCACTCGATCATAAAGAGACTCTAACAATTGTTTATAATTCCATGATAAACCAAATCAAGACCGAATCGACACCAGAAATCCCCTGGAATAGGTTAATAATAACACGATTAAATGAGATAAACGTACCTAAATCGTTCATCTCCAACAAATCTCGTCACAAGTATAGGTGATGATATGAAACACTGTGGAATACACTAAAGAAAAATGACGACATTAAATACAGATAAATAAGAATTAAAATCAACCTGAAATATCGACCGAATGAGGGCTACGATCAACCGGAAACCATAAATCTCATTACATAAAGTCATTACATCGATAGTCATTATTATTTTCGTGAGGGTTAGGATTTGTAATCACGATGGTTTCATAGATAATAAGTTGATAGTCATTCCTATTTTCATAAATCTTGATTCAACACGTATTTTATCCCATAAATCATAAATTGATGATTATTTTCATTCTGTAAAGGTTAAATTGATTTGATATTCATGGTATAAATTTTACAGAGACCAGTATCTCCCTTATACCGTGTTATACCGGTTCACCTAATCATAATGGTATTTTAGAAAAGCCAAAGCCCCTCGAGTGGATTCCCGCCCATGTTGCAGAAGAATGGCGTCGGGCTTGGAAGCGAGTACGGCCGACAACCAGCCTCGAGGAGCCACAACCCAAGAGACCGCATCAGACCGCTCTGCAGTTGCTTGGAATGGAGAAGGACCCCCTTGGGACGAACAAGCAAGACTTCAACCAGTATCCGGCGGAGGAGATTCGAGGCCACGCGCGAAACCTCCTCGCCCGTTGGGAGGCAATTCAATGGCAGGTCGACCTACAGGTAGTTAAGGTCAGGCAGTACCTTGCCAATGTCGAAGACGACATCGCTGTCGGACGAATTGCCGATATTTATCCGACCAGGCCGGCCCGCAACACAAGGCGACCAGTGGCCGTCATCCCAGGTTGCTCTCCGGAAGAAGGGGTTAGGAAATTTTTTGAAGAACCCTGACTTCCCGGATTAATGGAAGTACGGACAGCGATTTTGTACTATTAGTTCAATTAAAAATTAAAAATGTTGTTCGTCTTATTTGATGAATCAGTTAACAAATTTCCGCAACTTATGTTTTATATTAATCGCAATTTTGATTCATTTGAGTTAATAGTGGAACTAAAAGATTTCTATTGCAGCGTGCAGCGATGACATCTACCCAGCTATTACAAACAGAGCTTGCCCATGCTAGACGAGCAAACGCGAACCTTCTCGACCAGATAGTTCAATTAACACGAGAAGCTCAACAAATCAAGTCTACCTGGTCGGACCCAAAGAGGACTAAGGCCCTTTACCTCAGACTCGCGGCTGCTCAAAAGGGTTGGGCAGAAGAACGTCAACTCAATCAGAGTCTCCCGACACAAATCAGGGGATTAGAAGTCGCCCTGGCTGCTAGTCGGGAGGGGGAGGCGGTAACTTACCCGCTCATCTTCGCCCCTTCTCAATTGGCGTACCGGGATCCAATCGTCAATGCCACGCGGGCAGTGAACCCAGCAACCGCACCGCCAAGTACTCACCGGCCGGGACGCAAGGAACGTGGCCGACGCAGAGTTGCCCGCCTAGCCAGTCAACCGAATTAAAGATCTAGTACCGTGCTGACGTCGAACTAATTTACAAACCTCGCGTATTTTATTCGTTTTTTTCTGTTTATAAAATAAAAGTGTATTTATTATGAAACTAGTATAAAGTAGTAGATTATAAGATATGAATAATATTGGATTATCATCAAAGGTCGTGAGTATTTACACCGCGTCACCGGAACATCGTTCTATTTCTACCGATCAATATGAGTCTGATCTTGAACTTTCACACACAGGGGACATTGCAAAGCGAGCATAGGTCTTCCATCGATAGCTCGTTGAATCCGAGGGTTGTCCGAGCAATTACAGTATTAGTAATAATGCTCACTTTTTGCGGACAATCCACCCACTCGAACACATTTCCAACGTTGCTTAGCAACGGGTGCCGAGTGGCAGTTAAAGTAATATTTGTATGGCGTTACCGGGGTAACAACAAAAGGATAAAACAAACGCCAAAACCCAGTAACCCACCATATTTTATTTTTTAAATTGTGTTTTCTCGCATTTTTAGGTGGTTACTTGGTGTTTATGGGTCCGATTTGAATTTTGCAGGTTATGTTTGCGTGTTGTTTCCAATCCATTTAAACAAAATCTTGTACTGGCCCAACAATAGTGTATTTTTCATCTTAACTTACAAATACTTAGTTTATAAAGCATAATAATATATTTTAAAACTTAGTTGAAAAAGCATAATTTTTCTTAAATTATATAGTTCATATTTTTATCAATAATTGATAGTTTTGATAAATTTTACATTGTAATAATATTATTGTACTTTCTTATTTTTAAACTTGTTTTAAAAAGTGTGCAATATCTATTTTCAAATCGTTTATACAATTATATTATATTAAATTTTTGAAAATATATTTTTTATTACTACATAAAAAGTTACATATTTATAGTTAAATTTTATGAATTTGTATGTCTGGCCGCCTTTAGGTGCATTAGAGTCGATTGATCCAGAAAGTTTAGCTGTCATTGTAATTTTATTTTCAATATATTTTGTTCATTAATATTGTTGATTAGACTTATGTTAAAATAGCACAAGCTCCAGTAAATATTTTTACAAACATTAGACCATGGTCGTGCCCAAGTTACTCATTACCATTTCTTCAGCATAGCTTAAACTCTTCTGTTGGACTTAAACATATAATTCCTTATTTTAGAAAAGAGGTTACTTTTTGTCAATTATATGTCTAATTATGTTAAACTTATTATTTCTTAATAAAAATAATTTAATTTTAGATTTCATTATTATGTTTTATCTTAAATGATTTAAATAAAATATATATCTGAGAATAAAACTTTTTATGCATCATAAGTACAAATGTGGGAATTTTTCTAAGAAAACAACTAAATTTATCGCAATCATATCTCGTAATTTCAAACGATAACATGATATATTTTCCAAAATTATCTGAAAATTGAATTTTTCTTTTAAATGATAAATAAATTAAAAACAAAACACTGCAAAGTTTGTTGAAATTGTCAAAAACGGAACAGAATATATTAAATAAGAATTTAATGATAAATATAGATACAGTAGAAGCACTTGATTGAACCGATAGAATTTAGTCCAAAACATAAATACTAAATCAAACGATTAAATTTCTATAAAACATATAAATTGGTCCAAAATTGTAGCTCAGATTAATTTTAAAAAATTTCAACCCTTTAAAAATTAGTTTTTCTTTTACCAAAGACATTAAATGTTCGTTTTTTGTATTAAATTTGACCTTTTTAGGACATTTATTTTTAATTTGATTAGTTTTTACATAAAATTATAAAAAAAATTCAAAGACGCTATAAAATGGCACAAAAAGGTTTAAGGTTAGCTGCAAAATAAAGATTTTAGAATTGAATCTTATGACTTCCCATGATATGGCGAATATAATGAAAGTTTCGAAAAACAATAATGTTACTTACTGTTGTGAATTATCTAAAAAAACAAAGAAATTTCTCAAAAGTGTAACCGTGAAGGCAAGAATTTGGATGTAGAATTGTTTTTATCAGCTCATATAAGTGGGCCAATGCTAAATAGCAAGTGAGGAACTCTAGGAAAAATTAAGTCTAGACTTTTTAAAAGAAACGAAATGTTAGTTTGCTCATTCGAAGGATCGCGGAGAAAATTCACAGCAATGGAAATGAAACAATACAGTCCAGAGTATAATTACAATGCTGATGATACTGGAGTGTTATACAAGCGAATGTCATGGCGGTGCGGTTTTTTCTTTACCCGATAAAGGAATGACTTTTGCGCTTTCTCATAGATAATGTCATTGTTAGGTTTGCTCATAAAAATCTGCAATTTATTGATTTTTCTCATTTTTGCAGACACTATAGGAACCGTTTCAAGCAATCGTCTTACAATCATTACAGTGAACATATACTACAGTTTAATATTTACGTATGAGACGACTACCAAACACCATTTTCATCCCCTGACATCACATTAGCTCCATCTGCACTAATTGATGTGTGTTGAACTATTTATTTTACGTAAGATTGTTTGTAAGCATAAGAAAATATTAGCTGCACCAAAATCTTTTAACTTAATAAATGCTTAACTCCTTTTGTTGATTTCATTGTCATAAACATATCTGAAGCATATAATTGATTGTTCATCATCAGAATTGCCCAAGCTTTCGTCGATCATCAGAGAAAACATT